>JAVANC010000010.1:3340845-3858345 GCA_033319125.1 Parnassius glacialis
TAAATCCAAGATGGCGGCCGCAATAGGTATCAATTTTTTTATCATGGGTGTCATTTTCATGGTTTTCGAGGGTGCTGAAGCCGATAGTGCTGTCGAAATGTAAATCCAAGGTGGAGGCTGCAATAGGTATAAAATTTTTCATCATAGGTGTCATTTTCAAGGTTTTCGAGGGTGTTGAAGCTGATAGTGCTGTCGAAATGTAAATCCAAGGTGGCGGCTGAATTAGGTACCAATTTATTCATCATGGGTATCATTTTCATGGTTTTCGAGGGTGTTGAAGCCGATAGTGCTGTCGAAATGTAAATCCAAGATGGCGGCTGAATAAGGTATCAATTTTTTCATCTTGGGTGTTATTTTCATGGTTTTCGAGGGTGTTGAAACCGATATTGCTGTCGAAATGTAAATCCAAGATGGCGGCTGCAATAGGTATCAATTTTTTCATCATGGGTGTCATTTTCATGGTTTTCGAGAGAGCTGAAGCCGATAGGGTTGTCGAAATGTAAATCCAAGGTGGCAGCTGCAATTGGTATCAATTTTTTCATCATAGGTGTCATTTTCATGGGGTTCGAGGGTGTTGAAGCCGATAGTGCTGTCGAAATGTAAATCCAAGATGGCGGCTGAAGTAGGTACCAATTTTTTCATCATGGGTGTCATTTTTATGGTTTTCGAGGGTGTTGAAGCCGATAGTGCTATCGAAATGTAAATCCAAGATGGCGGCTGCAATAAATATAAATTTTTAATCATTGGTGTCATTTTCATGGTTTTCGGGGGTGCTGATGCCAATAGTGCTGTCGAAATGTAAATCCAAGGTGACGGCTGCAATAGATATCAAGTTTTTCATCTTGGGTGTCATTTTCATGGTTTTCGAGGGTGTTGAATCCGATAGTGCTGTCGAAATGTAAATCCAAGATGGCGGCTGAAGTTGGTACCAATTTTTTCATCTCGGGTGTCATTTTCATGGTTTTCAAGAGTGTTGAAGCCGATAGTGCTGTCGAAATGTAAATCCAAGATGGCGGCTGCAATAGGTATCAATTTTTTCATCATGGGTGTCATTTTCATGGTTTTCGAGGGTGTTGAAGCCGATAGTGCTGTTGAAATGTATTTAAACAACTTTAATAATTCCGTATAATCATGTTATACGTAATTTTTTTAATGCGCTTAAGGTATGCCCAATTGGATTTACCAATATATAATTTCCTACTTTTGAAAATTATTAATTTTCAAGGCGTAAATTAATAGGACCAAACTATTGAACATGGAGTCCATGCTATTGAAGTATAATGTACTTACGTACTTCAATGGACCAAGTTTTATATTTACGTGGTTTATTATGTACGTGGTAGAGCCATGCTGCAGCTATATTAGTAGTATAGTTGTAGCACGAATGGGTCGGCTCGACCGGGGAAGGACCACGCTCTCACAGAATACCAGCGTAAAATAGCAGCTTAACACTGCTGTTTTTCGTATGGTGAGTGTAGAGAACTGGAGACCTTTTTTACTGTAAACGAGGCATTTCATCTTAGTCCTCACGGGTGACAACGCATCTGCACTTGGATTCGTAATCGAGGATAGATGTAGATGTCTATGGGCCGCAGCAATCACTTTCCATCAGGTGGACTGTGTGCTCGTTTGTCACCCTTATCCTATAAAAAAATATAGTACTCAATTTTATATAGCAATCATGATAATGTAAGAAGTATCTGGTTATCGTAATTTATAAAAGCTTAATACTGTGATATTAGGTGGTTTTGGCGCCGCGGCGCACAGTAATTGTGTTGTTCTGAGAAAAATGTTGAATCAACTTCATAGAGAGATGTGAATGGCACGCTGAGGCGCGGTGACTCATCGCGATTTCATTCATAAGTTTTTTGGCGCGCGTTTGGTGTTTATCGTGACGCGACGAAAGATGACTGTTGCGTATCATGAAGAAGTACCTCTAATGTGCTTCAATGATTGTACTTGACTAAATTAAATTATTTTAGTCATTAGGAAAAAAATTAAAAGGTAAAAATTCTCTAAATTAGGTTCAGCATTTCTTAGCAGTCAACATGTAATTATTGAACTTAAGGTGGAAGCTCCAGGGTGGCCCGCGAAATTCAATTTTTTTTACGTTATTTGCAATTTGCAGATCAGTGTCAGGTTATATGTTTAACAACATATGACTCGCGAGCGTAACGAGTATTTATTTACAGAATTATAATCATTATAATCACCAATACAACCGTCTATGTTCGTATAATTCCAATGTATGGCTATTTCCAGAAAAACTCATTCAAAGCAATTATTTTAATAGGTATATTATATGTATTATATCTGTATGGGGACGGCTTGTAACTTTGAATAGGAGTTTTTATTAAATTTTATTAATTACTAGCTGATACCCGCGACTTAGTCTGCGAAGCTTGTGCTGATATATTGACAAAGTATTTCGTATGTGCGAAGGAAAAACATCAAAAAGACAAATGTTATTCGTTGCTCCGTTTGTAGCTAAAATACATAATACATATAGATAAATTAACTGGGCTAGTAACGCGAGAGCAAGCGACGTGAAAACTTAACTTTTTATTAAATGAAAATATCGCAATATTTTTTTTTGACAAGGGTCATTGAGTTATATGTACTACGTACTAGAGAAGCTATTCGAAACAAAAATTGTGCGCCACTCTATGTCTTCGCGCATGCGCGAAGGAATTTAATATAAAATAAACCTAGCAAGCTAACAGCATAGCAAAGTGGCGAAGCAATCAGCTTTGTAGCGGTTTCTAACGGTTGCCGTTGAGCAATCAGTTTCAAAGTAGGACGTTCAGATGCCTGGGTGATCAGTAATCGATTGCTGAAAACAGAATTTGAAAATTCGAAACCGTTCTCGAGATAATCGTGGGACAGATGGACAGACGGACGGACAGACGGACAGACGGACAGACGGACAGACGGACAGACGGACAGACATCGTGAAATCAATAAGTGACTTCGCAAGCTTCGCCACTTAATAAAATAAAAATTATCTTATGGAACTCACAAATCTTCAATTTACGCAATATTTAGTTTAGTGTACGGATTGCAGTACAGTTCAGTTGAACATAGTCAATCTTCGGAATGCGAAATCTAGTGCTTAGTACATAGATATATCGATGACAAGGGCCAACTGTCTAAGAAATAAAACTTAGAAAACCAGTAGGTAGTATTTCCGTGATGCGCGCACAACCGACAAACTGTAATGCAGTTTGGCAGATGAAAATGTTAAAAACGTTTATTGTATAATTGGAAAAAAATAATAAAAAAAATATTTATATAGATAACTTGTGGTATTTTATAACACGCAAAAACGCCCTAATGAATCCTGTTTATCGATTTCACATACAGAAACAACGGTAATTGAACTTTGTTAATTTTGAGTAAGTACATAAGTAAGTAATTAATTACAATTTTTAAAGAAGCTTAAGGGGAAAATCACGTATGTACTCGTATTGTATTTTACTTACTAGTACAACAACAATATTTTTCCACCGATGGAAAATCAATGGAGGATTGAGTTGTGCTCATAATAAAAAAAAATTCTCAGGGTTGACACCTAGATAAACATAGAAATAAAAACATCGTACAAAATTTCATTCAAATGGTTATAGCCGTTTCCGGGAAACTAATAACATTACATATTTCTTTTTTTATTTAATTTTTATAAAAAATATTAAATAGGTTTCATTGTGTATAGCTAGAAAAACGATTTTCTGTAAAAATACTGAAATCAAAGATTTTTACAAAAAAGCTGAAACCTGAAAGGTATTAAAAGTGGTAGAGCCACGCGGCAGCTTTTGCTGTCGCACGGATGGGCCGGCTCGAACCGGGGTGGTACCACGACCTCACAGAATACCAGCGTGAAGTAGAGGTTTACCTCTGCGTTTCGCTTGGTGAGTGCAGGAGGCCCGAGGCCCTTTTTACTGGAAATGAGGCATTCCATCTTAGTCCTCACGGGTGACAACGCATCTGCATTTTGATTCGCAAACGAGGATAGTTGTAGATGTCTATGGGCCGCAGCAACCACTTACCATCAGGTGGACTGTGTGCTCGTTTGTCACCCTTAGATATCCTATAAAAAAAGGTTTGCAGCCTCACGGTAGAAAAATACGCATAGCGCATAGAAATATAAATAGTCATTGGCATAGCGCTATAAAAATATACCTACAGTAATTCAAATTCAAATTCAAATTTATTTAAATTCAAATTTATTTATTTGCCATAAATAGGGTAAATGATAGGGTTTTACATTAAAAATAAGTAGCTTAAAGTGCTATTTAGCCATGAGATACGGCATGCAAACTTTTTTTAAATTGTACAAATAATATAGGTGGTGGTTCCGCAAACAAAGAATTTTTTTAGCCTTATATAACTTATTTTTGCTAAGCTAGGCTGTGGGGCCGTGTGCTAGAATACTGAAGAACAAAAATAAAGAGATAGATCTACGCTGTAGCCCAGTCTCTCTCAAAGTGGCCGGTAACGCCCCCTTGTGGGCGTTGGAAACCTAGAGGGGGGCGTTAAGAGGTCCAGAAAAATATGGGGGGCGTTGGCGTGGTTTAGGGGGGCGATGGTTGATTTGTAATTTCATTTAGATACTTTATATTTTAAAATTTACTTAAATTAAAACCTACTCAATATGGAATAATTAGTTTATATTTCTGCCCTGTATGATGGCATATAAACTAGAAATAGGTACTTAACATAGATTTCATAGAATAGCCCGTACGCCGTACGCAATTAAGTTGTAGCAAGTTAAATAACGCTGTTGGTGCAATCCGGTAGCAATTAGTAGCGGTAGTAGCTTAACTTGCTCAGTACGATTGAGCGTCGAAAGAGATAAACGACTTTGTGCGTGTTTGTCTTATTCCTGTCGGTGGATGCTGTATTTAAATCTTATATAAAAGCTCGTAATAATTTTTATATTTTCATTAGTGGTTTCGCGCGCAATCTTTGGACAAGTATTTAAGTTCAACACTTTATTTACATATTTGTAAAAATATAGGCATGTCGGAAGCAGAAAAAGAAGAGACGGCAATATAGTGCAGAATATATTAAATATGGATTCATGAAGGACAAAAATCTAGCCTATTTTCAACACCTGGAATAGAAGCATAATGCTCAGCCAAGTGTATCAAAATTTTTTTCGGTGGTTGCTAAGCAAGACGATAACGGACTTCGAGCTTTATACAATATACCTTTGTTAATTGCTCAAACAGGTGAACCAGACACCATCGGAGAAACGTTAATTTTGCCGGCAATAAAGTAAGTCACAACTACTGTGCTCCATAAACCGGCGGCAGACATAATTAGAAAAATTCCTTTGAGCAATAATTCTGTGCAAAGACCCATTGATGAAATGGCTGAAAATATTGAAGAGTCATTGTGCAATCATCTGAAGGCTAGTCAATTTTAAATTTACTTGGATGAGTCCACTTTGCCAACTAATGAATCATTGTTGCTGTCTTACGTGAGGTTTATTATAGATGAAAAAATATGTCAAGAACTATTATTTGCTAAAAATTTAGATACAGACACAAAAGAAGAAGCCATATTTACAACAATGGAAAAGTTTTGTGATGAAAAAGGAATTCCCTTGAAGAATATTATATCAGTTGCTATAGATGGTGCTCCAGCTATGACGGGGAGTCAAAAAGGCTTCATAGTATACTTAAAAATCCACATTCCAGATGTGCTTGCTGTACATTGCGTTGTACATTGACAACATTTGGTTGCTAGAAATTTAAGTAAACGACTGTTTCAATCATTGCAAGATATCATCAGAGCAGTCAATGAAATCCGAAACAACTCTTTAAATGACAGATTATTTAATCAGCTTTGTGTTACTAATGATGAAGGTTTCAACCGATTGATCTTTCACACAGAAGTGCGTTGGCTATCAAAAGGAAATTGTCTGACTCAATTTTACAATCTGTTTGAATCTGCCGTAGAGTTCTTGGAAAACAAAGACACAGAATTGCACGACAACCTCATCACTTCAAAGAATGATATCGCATACCTGACAGACCTTTATAAATTGCTTAATGATAGGAATCTCCAACTTCAAGGCGATGACTAGAACTTAATAAAAACAAAAAATGTCATCGCTGCTTTCGTAGCCAAGCTGTTCTTACACAAGAAGAATATCGGCAGACGTGAGTTCCATAATTTTTCCCATTTATCAGTATCCTGCAACAACGACGACTTGCTAGTCTCCTGTCAACATTTGGAAAATCTCCTCACAGATTTCATTGAAAGCTTCCAGGACATTTTCAAATTGGATATACCAGACTGGGTGTTAGATCCTTTTTCAAATGTCAACATAGCAGTATCTATCACCCCAACTGGAAGAAGAACTTATAGAACTGGCAATGAATGAGGAAATAAAATCGAATCCAAAAACGGCTACCAAAAATTTTGGCTCCAAAAGTCAATCCCGCAGTGGTTTTTTTTTTTTTTTTTTATAGTAGAGGGGGCAAACGAGCATGCGGCTCACCTGATGGTAAGTGACTACCGCCGCCCATGAACAACTGCAACACCAGGGAGGGAATTGCAGATGCGTTGCCGGCCTTTTAAAAAGGAGTACGCTCTTTTCTTGAAGGTCCCTAAGTCGTATCGGTCCGGAAAAATCGCTGATGGTAATCGATTCCACAAGGAAGTCGTGCGAGGAAGAAAACATCTTCTAAATCGCACAGTGGTGGACCGCCAATCATCCAGATGGTGTGGATGGTATCGGGAGTTCTGCCGCGATGTGCGTTCGTGAAATTTGGCGGCTAGGATTAATCCGAACAATTCCTCAGAGCACTCCCCATGGTAGATGCGAAAGAAAATGCAAAGAGATGCAACATCTCTTCGCAGCGCCAATGAGTCGAGCCGATCGGAAAGAACACTGGATTGTGGTCGATCGTTCAACAATTTTTGATAGCATTCCCATCGTTATATTTGTGTGAACGTGGATTTAGCGCTGTGAAAACGCTGCTTACTCATACTAAAAAAATTAATCGTTTGCATGTTACCGAATGTGGCGACTTACCACTGTTTTTGAGTAAAATCGAACCTGATATCAACAAACTTGTTAAAAATCATCAAATTCATCCATCTCATTAGATTAGTTTTAAAATTAAAATTGATTACCTATCTATATTGTTTCTTTCAATTTGATTAAAATATATTCTTAATATTATAAAGTTCCGTTTTAATTTCTCTGACTGGTAATAATGTCTAGTTTAGAATGTAAGAATAATACAGCATACCATAACTAAATTAATTAAAGTAATGAAATTGTGGTTTTTAAGTTTTAGGAGTGTATAAAAAATTGGGGGTGCTGAAAAATAATTGATTTTCAAAAGGAGGCGGTAAAAGAAATATGTTTGATAATATCTGCTGTAGCCTATGGTGAACTTTTTTTTAAAAGAGGAATTCTAATACCTAATATTATTAACATTATCTACTAATACTCCTCAGTACCTCGCAGGCCTGTTACCGTATTAGAAATTGAGTTATGTCAGATGAGGAAAGAAGATTTAGAATATCTGTAAGATCTGAAGATCTAGTATTATTATTTTAACTGTATAATTTTTCACTCTTTTTTGGCCTTCATACTTGTTTGAATAGACGCAGTCTCATGATCAATTGTTTTAACTATGCTAAGTCAGTGCTTAAATACTATCCCAAGCGATGGTAAGTGGCGATGCAGCCAAAGATGGTAAAGCAAGCGTAATGTTGCGTGCCATAATTAATACATGGTACGTGGCGACACTAGTTACCACTAGTGCCCTCTAGTATCGAGTGGCAGAACTAGGAGAGTCGAGAAAATTCTAGAAATTTCCATGGAAGAACTTTCTAGAACTATCAACACCTAGGCAATCGGGACCGATATGTACTCGAACATTCTAGAAGTTTCTATAGTGGAAGATTCTGGAACTACCTAAGGCCCTATATAAGGCCGGTATAGATCACGACCGAGCCCTGCGCCCCCTTTTCCCTAAAAAAGGTCGCTTCCGATTCGGCAGAAAGGCCTCAAAAGCCAATTCCAGTCTCACATGTGGTGTTTAGTGGGTAGGCACTTAGGTTAGGTTAGGTTAGTCGCAGTGAGTCCCACATAACCAAGACAGCCGGCTGTTGTGGTATGCTCAGAACATTCACCACCTCCCTTCCTCGCTTTCCGTAGGGTAGCCCTTTTCAATTGCTTCTGGGCGCAAAAAAAGGCAGTATTGAATTGGCGATACAAGCGAATATCTCGAAGCGATGCGACTGCGAACTAAAGTGATCAGTAGTACAATTGTGTTTTATTATTAGTGTGGTTTAAGCTGTGATTAGTGCTCTGTAATTGAAGTGTCAATTTTGGTAATCCAATCGGCAGTTTTTAATTGTCTCGAACCCCAAGCTCGTAACAGTACTTTACAAAAACCTATTCAATTTTGCCTTGAAAACACCCACATTGTAATCGGATGGAAAAACAGATGCTGGCAAATTATTTGGCTAAATACTTAGGTAAATAAACCTAGCAAGCTAAAAGCATAGCAAAGTGGCGAAGTAATCAGCTTTTTTTTTTGCCGTTGAGCAATCAGTTTCAAAATAGGAAGTTCAGATGCCTGGGTGATCAGTAATCGCTTGCTGAAAACAGAATTTGAAAATTCGAAACCGTTCTCGAGATAATCGTGGAACAGGCAGACGGACAGACATCGTGAAATCAATAAGTGTCTTCGCAAGCTTCGCCACTTAATGAGAGAGTTAGCTAGGTGGTAGGACTCCTTGTTAGGAGTCTGTCTGGGTAAGTACCACACTCTTAAATATTTCTGCCACCAAACGGCAGTTTATTTATTTATTTAGAAAGATACACCATCGACAATATCAATATGCATTGCTACAAACGAAATACAATTTTTTTTAGACAAAGTATATTTCTTTACAGGTGTATACATCATTATAAGAAAAAAACTGAACAACATTGATATAAGCTCTAAACAAACAGAAATCAAACTAATTGAGTACAAGCACCACATTCAGTAAAAAATTACAATAAATAATACTTTAGAATCATTAATTGGGCTAGATAGGTAATAGTAAGTCTTTACATATTCTTTTGAATACACGTTCGGGGTCACTAAAGATGTCGATGTCATGATTGTTTAAGCTGTTGTAAATTCGCATATTGTGATATACATCTATTTAACTGAGAAAACTTACCAAGATTGGTTCTACTGCTTTCAGTGTAATATTTATAATATTTAATGAATTAGTAATTGGGTGTCTAGGGATATGATAGGGGATTTTAAGACACACTCGCTGCAATAAACTCGGTAAAATTACTTCTTGAAATGTTATGATTCATTCTGAAGTGTAAAGAGAGCCAGTAGAGTTACAGGCTGAACGCAGAAACAGAAACAGAAAGTTTTTTATTCAATATAGATTATAAATAATACTTATTGAAAGTCACTCTTTTGTATAATTACCACTGGTTCGAAAAAAACCTCTGTCCTGGGAAGAACCAGCAAGAAACCCAGTGGGACTTTTTTTTTAATAACAGCTTACAATCATGTATGTTACACAAATTAACAACACAACAAATTAGAAATAGCTTTGTAGCGATCACCTCATTTCCAGGGGTTAAAATCATCTATAAATTCTTTAATACTAACCCTTTTTATACAAATAATAATAACCCTTTTTATACAAACTAAGTTTAATAAAGTTTTTGAACTTTGAGCATGTCAAATTTTGTATATTTTCTGGAATTTTATTGTAAAAGCATCGCCACAAGAATGAATTCCTGAATCGATGGAGTCGAGTAACTGGTACTACTAGCTTGTGTCTGTTCCTAGTATTTACAGAATGAATATCACTTATTTTTGTAAAACTACTTTTATTTTTGTGTACCTACGTACGTACATTTTCATAAATGTATTGAGAGGCCAAAGTTAATATATTAATTTCCTTAAATTTTTGTCGCAGTGACTCTTTAGGCTTTATATCATAAATTGCTCTAATGGCCCTCTTCTGTAAAACAAATATAATTTCAGTGTCAGCTGCGTGTCCCCATAGCAAAATAACATACGACATTATGCTATGGAAATAGCTAAAGGAAACTAGTCTAGCTGTTTCAACACTAGTTAGACTTCTAATCTTTTTTACGGCATATGCTGCAGAATTAAGTCTGCTTGCTAGTTTTGATATATGGGGGCTCCATTGAAGCTTCGCGTCTAGTGTGATTCCAAGAAAAA
Organism: Parnassius glacialis; assembly: GCA_033319125.1. Taxonomy (NCBI): domain Eukaryota; kingdom Metazoa; phylum Arthropoda; class Insecta; order Lepidoptera; family Papilionidae; genus Parnassius; species Parnassius glacialis. Next base: position 3,351,081 of record JAVANC010000010.1, read on the forward strand.
TGGTGGTATCTACAAGACTCAGATTCTCCCCATTTAAAATTACATTAGTATTTAATTGTTTGACATTTGGAGTCATAAATTTCATACATTTCGTTTTAGTGTCATTTAAATGCAAATTATTAACATTCAACCAATTTACTAATTTATATATAGCATTATTTACTTCGTCATATTTTAGCAATTGTCGACTTAATTTGAAATATAAAAAAATGTCGTCTGCAATTAATACTATATCATGGTTATCTCCTACTATGTAAGGTAAGTCATTAATGTATACAAGAAACAGAAAGGGGCCGAGAATTGAGCCTTGAGGCACGCCCATCTGTACCATCGACCCGGAAGAACTCATACCGTTAATGACATGCATTCCAACTTAGTCCTCAGAGGTGACACCTCATATGTAACCTTCTTTGTTTGAAACTGGCTGCAGGTGTCCAAGGACTGCAGAAGTCACTTACCATCAGACAGTAAGTTCGGATATCATATCAGTTTAATATTAAAAAAGTTACCGGGCAGAGCGGTCGCGGCTGAAGTGGCAGGTGTGGCCGGTGTGGCCGGTGTGGCCTGGTGCTCCGGCAGCGGTGCGGGCGGCGGGCGACCGGTGGCAGAGGCATGCGCGTGCGCAACGTACGCACTGAAGATACGCGCCGACGCAGAATTACCCTCGCATACCTGCGCAAGCACAAATAGTACCCAGTATAAAGTCAGATGATTGCTAGAATATTCTAGAATTAGCTTAGAAGCCTGGTGTACTGGATACATCACTATTACTACAGCTCATAACCAGTTCACTGCCTTTCCCATAGATAGAGTTACAGGTAGCTCAGGACTGTAATTCATTGCAATCTATACATCTCTATCCATTGGCCGCCTGCGCGTTTCGTCACTCTGCCTAGGACATGTATCTAAAGGTCGTCACTCCGTGTAGAAAGTCGTCCTGTATGAAGCTGCCACTCGAGAACAATTCGTCCCCCACGGTTGTCGTTGGCTCAAGCTATATGGCTCATTGCCACTTCAGTCTACTGATCTGATGAAAAATAGTTACTTTTGTTCTTCTGCGGATATCCGTGGATGGTCCGCGGAACACGTTACCTCCACACTAAGAATTTCTTTTGCTCCGTGCGGGATTCGAACCAGCGGCCCTCAGCGCTGCATCTCATTACCGAGCAATCGCCACGGAGCCGTCATCGCGGATTATAGGAGCGTTTATCCCGCAGAGAAATTCTAAATAGCCCTTTTCAGTGCACGCTAGTTACTTTGAGCTTCCTCATACGTCCGGCAGTGAAGGACTGTTTCAGTTTCATTAGCCGTCCCTGGCACCACACATTCTTCGTACCATAAAAATGTGATAATAATAATTCCGAAATAATATTATAAACTAGTGAACCGACCCGGCTTTGTCTGTCTAGGATTTTTAACGTAGCGTAATTAAGATTCTATATAACTGAAATTGAAAATTAAAAAAACCCCGAAACAAAAACGGCTGATGATCTTGAAACGGCTGACCAATTTTGATAAAACATGTCTAAAAACCACTGCTAGATAATCTGCTTTTAAATAGAAAAACCGCAGCTAAATCGGTTCATCCGTTTAAGAGCTACGGTGCCACAGACAGACAGACAGACAGACACACATAGCGGTCAAACTTATAACACCCCTCTTTTTGCGTCGGGGCTAGAAATAATCTTCAATGACCTGTATGAATGAATTTTACTAAGTTTCATGGATAAAATATAACCAAGGTTACTCCTGACATTGCTGTCTGTTCGACAAATTTCATTACAATCGGTTCAGGTATTCCGAAAATTATCACGGACAAACAGACAAACAGTGGGCTGTGTACTAGACTTTGCCGTGTCTGCTTTTATGTAGGCGCATAAACATAACTATTAAGTCAAAGATTCGACACAAGACACCAGTGCCGGGCCAAGACTCCTATGTATAGGTACAACAAGTCCGGCAATTCAGAACAAAAACTGTGTCACAGCTGTAGATCGCGCGGCCCATGTCATGACGTGATCACAAACACAAGATTATCGATTTTAGTGCAATGTTGCTTTCGTAACGTTGTAAAATAAATAACCTCCTCCCACTCTGAGAGCCTTGAGGCTCTATGAGCTCTGGGTCCAATGAAGCTGTAAGAGCCAAAAGGCTAACAGCATTAACCTCATCAGGAACCAGAGAGAGATCGCGCGGACGCACGCGTGGTCGTACATACTTATCTGAAATATACTTCAAATCACTTTGACAAAGTGCGCACATGAATAATGACAGCATTTTCTTTGTTACATTACAATTAGTATCTAAGTAGGTACTACTTAATCAGTTTTAAACATCAAGAATAGTGTTCTCGGCCGCTCGGAGTCGACTACAGAACTTACGGAGAATGAGGGCATCCACGACTTTTTCTGCCACCAGGGCGGCGCCACTAGAAAGTGAGGTATAATATTTGACAGATTTCATAGTGGGGAAGCTAATTTGTTCGGAAAATATAAAAGATATTGTTTATTTTTGTACTATTAGCTATATTTCATATTAATAATATTAAAAATAAATACCCCAAACCACAGATATTCATAAAAATAGAAAAATTAAAAAACAAGTGAAAAATGTGCAAAGAATTAAAGAGCAAACTACTGACGCTTTGTTTTGTGTATTAATATAATACTCTAGAAACTGATAAACTTTTATTAAAAAACAACTTCTCAATTAAATGACATTGTGTAGCAAAATCAACCTCAGTGTCAACTAGCGACATCTGTTGAGCAGAAAATTGTTAGCCTAACTTACAATAAGTGCGCAAAGTATTAAGACCGCAACACTCGCAGTATACGTAGATGTGTTTGGTGCTGGGTGGTATACCTGGAGCCAGGCGTGGTCGTCGAGCGCGAGCAGGTCGGCCCCGCAGCGCGGCAGCAGGCTGCGGCGCGGAGCCCGCACGCCGAACTTGCGCGCCACCCAGCGCACGCACCGCACCACGTCGCGCCGCTCCCACTTCGCTGGATCTGCGAGGAAACTTGCGTTGTTACTTGTGTGCACTGGTATGGTCATTCCGTGGGTGTCGTAAAAGGCGACAGAGAAAAACAAATCTGGAGATCGGCAGCAGCGTTTAAAAATAAGAAACTGCGCTTGCCAACCCGCCAGCCGAACGAGGAAACTAAGGAAAGTATCCGCCCCCCCCCCCCCCCCCCCCTATGAGGCAATCTGTGGGGGAGGCCTGTGTTCAGCAGTGGATTCTAACTGTAACGGTTACGGTAACTGGTGTAAGTTTTGTTATAGAATAAGGGTGACAAACGGGCACACCCTCCACTTGTGGATGCGGAGGCTCATAGACATAATGTCCCTCCAGACCGAATTTCAGTCACGGCAGCGAGTCTCAATGGAAACTAGCCATCTGCGCAGAACAGGATTATAATGCCCGAGTGTGTGCGCGAAAGCACTCTCTATTCTGTAAATCTCATAGTTCGATGGAATGGTAATCCGACACGAACCGAGAGAGATCAGGCGCAGGACCAAGAAGGATTTACGTGCTTTCCAGGGACGGTGGCGAAACACCGTCAACTTACTAACTCTGGATAGCTACTGAGAATTTCTCCACAGGAAAACCCAATAACTGAATAAAAAACGTTTAATCTACTTAATTTTAATTCACGACGTTTCGGGTGCTTTGCAGCTCCCATTGTTTCGGGGGACTGAGGTGATTGACGTCCCGGTGTCAGAGTTAACCCAGAGTATCTTTAGCTTTTAATTATTATTTTTGGTTCGATCTACACAGAATAAACTTAACTATATCTTATACGTGGTAGAGTCATGCTGCAGCTATATTAGTAGTATAGTTGTAGCACGAATGAGTTGACTCGGCCAGGGAAAAACCACGCTCTCACAGAATACCAGCGTAAAATAGCAGCTTAACGCTGCTGTGTTTCGTATGGTGAATGTAGAGAACCGGAGACCCTTTTTACTGGAAACGAGGCATTCCAACTTAGTCCTCAGGGGTGAAAACGCATGTGCATTTTGATTCTTAATTGAGGATAGATGTGGATGTCTATGGGCCGTAGCATCCACTTTCCATCAGGTGGACTGTGTGCTCGTTTGTCAAATGGTATAGTGCTAAGTTATATGCTATACAATAGCTGTCAAATCCCATTTCCACGAGTTTTCCGTGTAACATACTCTAGTTTATTGAAACTTTTAAGGCTTAAATTTATTAATTATAAGCTATTTTTGAAATAAGATGGCACAAGTTTATGCATGAAACTGTTAGTCATCTCATTTCCCACGATGACTAATTTGTATGATTCACCTATGCTAGTGATCAGCCCCTAATACTAGGGAGGATGTCGCTACTAGTTTTTGCCACGCTTGGGAATACCAGAACAAGAAATTACACACTTTTGATCACAATCTATCAAGGCCGGTACAGTTTTACATCAGTATGAGGCTATGAGATCTGGAATTCGCTAAGGGCAACTCGTTATGCTTTTAGAAAATAAATGGAGTAATATTCTTTTAGATTAACCTCACTGCGAGTCCCTATTCAAACTGTTTACGTTTTACTTCGAATTTTCATTTACATGCAGTTTTATTTGATTTATGGCCGACTGCGAAAAGCGAGGAGGTTCGGAATTCGGCAGTATTATATTATTTTTGTATGTATGTTGTGTTGAACCAATTTTACTTAATTCATTAAATAGGTTATACTTTAGGGGAATATAATAAATTGCATTCCTGACGGTGGGAAAATAGGGGATGAAGTTATAATTACTATTACTATTATACTATTTAAACGACATTCTAGTTAACATACGCTTGTGATATTAATATTAAAAATAAGTCAAAAAATTAAACTTTCGCTGAAAAATAAAAATCATAATAATTATAACTATTAACAAAAAGTAAAAACCGACTTCAAACTGATAAAAAATAAATTATTTATTTGCTACCCTTAGTGGTAGAATTTTTAAAAGTACAACCTATTTAATAAAAAAAAATCATCAAAATGGCTTCACAATCTGCGAAGATATCGCGTAACATAGGTACAAACAAAGAGTTTTGGCGGGAACTTGATCGGCGGCGGTTTGCTGCTCCTGTTTTATAGTTTAAATAATAGTTTGAAGTGGATTTTGATATGTAAAAGTGGTGCGATTTTATGTATTAACTGTCTACGCATGTGAACTATTAGTGGAAACGGTAAAACAAGTGCTCTAATGGTGCACTCCTTTGTCTAGGAGTAAGCCTTTATTTACACGTGGTAGAGCCATGTTGCAGCTATATTATAATTGAAGCACGAATGGGTCGGTTCGGCACGGGAAAGATGATCTTGCAGAATAATGTTGCCGTATTTTGTATGGTAAGTGTAGAGAACCGGAAACTCTTTCTACTGGAAACGAGACATTCCTTCTTAGTTTTCAGGGTAGACAATGCATCTGCATTTTGATTCTAAACGATAACAGATGTAGATTTCAATGGACCACAGCATTCACTTACTATCAGATGGGCCGTGTGCTTGTCTGTCAACTTTATTCTATAAAAAAAAACTAGGAGTGGCATTGATTATTGCTCGGTTCGATGTTTGAGTCAGTACAATATATCAAAGTCCACAAAGCAGTCAATTTGTACCCAGCCTTATCTTTTAAGGTTGGATGCCGGAGTCCATGGGCTGTAGAAGCCACTTACCGTCAGGTTGACTGAAAGCTCGATTGCGACTCTAACTTTACGAAAAAAAATCATATAATCATCGTCATCGTTGTATAAGAAAGCCACAACTGTTTTTCATTTTAGTTTAAATACAACATCTACCTGATGGTAATTAGATGAGGAGGCGACATCTACATCTATTCTCGATTAACAATCAAAAAGTAAATGCTTTGTCATCCTTGACGGTTAAGATGGAAGGCCTCATTACTAGTAAAAAGGGTCCAGCCGACTCATTCGTGCAGCGACCATAATATTTTAGCTGCAGCGTGGCTCTACCATGACAATAAGCCTTTATTAAACATTACAGTGAAAATTATATTCGGACTAGCCCCGGTTTCGCCCTTTTTCTGCCGACTTCCAAAAAGGAGACGGTACTCAATTCGACGCATATGTTTTTTTAATTATTTGTGTTACCTCATAACTTTTTACTGGGTGGACCAATTTCGATGATTCCTTTTTTAAAATAAAGCTGATAGTTATCGTGTGGTCCCATATGAATTTGATCAAGGTCAGACCAATGGTTATAGAGTTATTCTTAAATAACATATGTTGAAGTCGCTTATATTGAAGTCGGCTGTACAAAATTTTTAATTTTTAATTATATTTCTGTATCTCGACAACAACACCACCTACCAGGTTCAACTATGAATCTAAACCATTCTCTTATCAATTTAATCACACACACAAAATTTCATCAAAATCGCTCCAGTCATTTAGGAGGAGTTCAGCCACATACACACGGACAGAAGAATTATATAATATATAATATGCATGCATTATACATGTAACTCTTCCTCTTGTCCTTAGACTTGATCATTCTGTCTATTGATGAAAACCGAATCAAAATCCGTTGCGTAGTTTGAAAGATCTAAGTGTACAGACGGCAGGGAGCGACTTTCTATATATATATATATATATATATATATATATATATATATATATATATATATTATACCATGTAGAGAAGGTACATCACCACTTACAGAGTGAGATATATAGATATTACCCGGTGAGATAATAGGTGTTCAAGAATTGGCTTATGATAAATAATTAAAAATTGAAAATTTTGTACAGCCGTCTTCAATATAAATTATTAACAATAACTCAAAAACTGTTGGTCAGCCTTGATCAAATTTATATGGGACCACATGAAAAGCATCAGCTTTCAAATAAAAAAAAAATCATCGAAATCGGTTCACCGAGTAAAAAGTTATGAGGTAACACACATAAAAAAAACGTACAGTCGAATAAAGCACCGTCTCCTTTTTGGAGTCGGTAGAAAACAGGCTAGCAGTCCACTCGATGGTAAGATGGAGGTTTCGATAGTCTAGGAACATATTCAACTTCAAATAAATAAAGTTACAGATGCGTTTTCACTCGTAAGGACTACGATGGGATGTCTCGACATGTGTGATTATAAATCATATTGACTCTACATGCTCTTTAAACTAAAACACAGTAATGGGTGCATTGTTACTTTGATGCATTGCATGCGTGGTATCGCCACGCTGCAGCTATATTATGGTTGTAGCAAGAATGGGTCGGCTCGACCGGAGTACCACACTCTCACAGAAAACCAGCGGAAAATCAGCTTAATGCTGCTGTGTTTCGTATGAATAGAATAATTTTTTTCAATATACATTACATGAGTAATTATTATTGAATGTCATTTTTTACTTTACCACTGGTTCGAAAAAACCCTCTGTCCTAGGAAGAACCAGCAAGAAACCAGCGGGACTTATTTTAAAATAAATTTAACAATATAAATGGTTACAAACTATTTACAAAATTTATTTTAGAAACTGCTTGGAAGCGACCACCTCGTTCCCAGGGGTTATTATCAACCATGTATTCATTTATACTATAATAACCCTTTTTATCAAAACATATAAACTTGGTAATAGAGAGAGCCTGTACACTTTCCGGGACCTTGTTGTAATAGCGTATACATTGCCCTAAGAATGAATTACTGACTCTGTGGAGTCGAAAAACTGGTATCACTAGCTTGAGTTTGTTCCTAGTGTTTACAGAATGTATATCACTTTTTTTATTAAACTAAATTTCGTTTTTGTGTACATACATTAAATTTTCGTAAATATACTGAGAGGCCAAAGTTAATATATCTATTTCTTTAAATTTATCTCTAAGAGACTCTCTCGGTTTTAGGTTGTAAATAGCTCTAATGACCCTTTTCTATAAAACAAAATAGTTTCTGAATCAGCCCCATTTCCCCATAGCGAAATCCCATAAGACATTATGCTATGTAAATAACTGAAATAAACTAATCTAGCTGTCTCGACACTAGTGAGACCTCTAATCTTTTTTACAGCATAGGCTGCAGAACTTAATCTGCTTGCTAATTTGTAAAATAAATTAAATTATGGTAAGTAAGGTAAAATATATATCATTTAAATTATGGTAAGAGTAGAGAAATTCTATCTTAGTTCTCAGGGGTGACAACGCATTTGCATTTTGATTTTTAATCGAGGATGGGAGGTAGATGTCTATAGGCCACAGCATCGACTTCCCAACAGGTGGACTGTGTGCTCTTTCATCACTCTTATTTTCCAAAAAATGCAAGAATCTGGTACTTAGTCAAACATCCCCAGACAGAAAGGGAGACCTATTTTAAACTATTTTTTTTTACATTATCCATAGTTTTGAGTAGAATAAACTAGAATTTTTTTTATAGTATAAGGGTGACAAACGAGCACATAGTACACCTGATGGTAAATGGTTGCTGCGGCCCATAGACATCTACATCTATCCTCGATTACGAATTAAAAAGCAGATGCGTTGCCACCCGTGAGTACTAAGATGGAATGCCTCGTTTCCAGTAAAAAGGGTTTCTGATTCTCTACACTCACCATACGAAACACAGCGTTAAGCTGCTATTTTACGGTGGTATTCTGTGAGAGCGTGGTCCTTCCTCGGTCGAGCCAACCCATTCGTGCTACAATTATACTACTATTATAGCTGCTGCATGGTTCTACCACGTGTGAAAATGATACTATTCTTCTAGATGAGATTATTCTTTCATATCAACCAAAATAATAAATAAATCTGTTTAGTTCATTAAAATTACAGTCCATTAAATGTCCACTGCTGAACATAGGCTTTCCCCAAGCAGTGTCACAAAGCACGGTCCTATATTTATCTATTTCCAGCAAGTTTTATCAGGTCGCTACTCCATCCAGCGAGAGTTGCCTTACGCTTTGCTTACCGATACGAGGCTACCACTCGAGAATCTTTCTTTTACAACTTTTGTCGGTTTTTCGAGCTATGTGGCCGCCGGCCCATTGAAACACTAGCTTACTGTTCGGTCGGCCTATGTTGGTACTCTAGTTTTCATAGTTTTAAATGATAGGTCAGTGATATCATCAAATATTAACCCCGGAAATATTTTAAATATTTTTTCATATTTTTGGGATCACTTTGTTCTTATTTCAATAAAATGCAGGACCGAAGTTTACGTGTGAGATTTTACGTGGTAGAGCCATGCTGCAGCTATATTAATAGTATAGTTACGAATGGGTCGGCTCGACCGGGGAAGGACCGCGCTCTCACAGAATACCAGCGTAAAATAGCAGCTTAACACTGCTGTGTTTCGTATGGTGAGTGTAGAGAACCGGAGACCCTTTTTAGTGGAAATGGGGCATTCCATTTTAGTCGGGTGACACGGGTGACACCCGTGAGGACTAAAATGGAATCGCATCTAGATCGCATGTAGATTTAGAGAGGATAGATGCAGATGTCTATGGGCCACAGTTACCACTTACCATCAGGTGGACTGTGTGCTCGATTGTCACCCTATCCTATATAAAAAAGAGGTATGAGTTTAAGGAAAAATTAAAAATCCCAAAATAAGACCTGCAATATTTTCCAATAGATTGATCCCAAAGTGGCAAACTTTTTAATAAAATACTTATAATTATTTGGCCAGTCCTATAAAAAATAATTTGTACCTGAATCTTAATAATTATAATTAGTGATTTTTGATAATAAAATAATTGAAGAAATATGTTTTATAAACAATGTAAATATATTTCAAGTAAAGGTAAAATTTGGCAATTTTAATATTAAGTACCCCATTCAGTATACAGATATATTATGTTTAATTTTTAAATCAATAAACTATAAAAACTGATAATCCCGTTTACTTGATGTCGCGCATTTCAAGAACTGTTTGATATCAAATAGGCCTAAGCTCATACCGGCGTGTAATAGATATAATATGCGCCTGCTGAAGTTGCATGTAAAATGCCTAGGATCAGCATAAATTTTATATGAAACACAATCCTATAAATAAAACTGTAGTTAATTTTATTTTATACCACCTATACTTTGAGGTTATACAACATTTGAGTTTTATAACCATATAGTATAGGTGGTAAAACTAAATATAATGAAGTTTGCGCAATAAATACTTATTATATATTTTTATACAATAGACATCATAAATGTGTCAACTTTATTAATTTAAACTTTTATTATTTGCATATTATTTTCGGGTTACGTTGACATTATTTAATTACGAAGTTTTATAAAGAGCGACTATCATTTCTACTAATTTTTAAAACGGACAATTACAGAAAGACAAACTGCTGAAACAATACTACTAACATGTTTTAATTCAAGCTCCTTTGGCCTTCTGGTTGGCAGGTTTTTGACAATTTTATTTTTTGGCGCCATATTTTTGCAATTAAGTTAACATTTTTTTAACGTCCGTGAACATAAGATTGAGTGAGATTTTACATACCGCATCTCGATCTAATTACACTAAGCCTTAGATTTACACAATATGAAATCACTTCTAAATCCTATAAACAGCCTCATCTCAACAAACAAAAATACAGATCTGAAACCACTTGTTGCTCCTTAATTGGTATCAACACTAGCCTCAGATTTTCACAAGGACGTTCACATCCTGTATTCTGTACACTATACACACAAATCCTAAATATTTGGTAGTATCACTGAATTTTTATTTAGTAGATTTCGCATATTTAAAAATCACACTTCACTTTACCGGCGGGAACCGTGTCATCCCCCGAGTCGGATTCGGAGTCGGAGGGGGGCGTTGAGGACGCAGGCTCCATGCAAGCATGGCGAGGGGCCAGTTTTGCGGATGCAGGGCTGAATGTGCGAGGCTCTGGCACTGCGGTAGCTCGCGGGATGGCGGTTTAGCACTAGGGTCGGCGGCGCGCTCTCCGCTCACTTTTTATCGCCGGCGCCGCGTCACATGTGACGTAGTGGATTCGTCACCGCTCTGTGACGAGGAAAACGTTTTCTGAGAAACTGCGCGCACTGTCTGTACGCGGCTGTTTATGCGATTGTTTCTATTTCGGAGGACATGTGCGCCTGCGTAATGTTTTCTTGCACTTACACTAATTAGGCGCCTAATTAATTAATAGTTTATGTCATGTTACAACATTATTTAGCCCCTGAGCCACTCTAAAAATAGCATAAACTACTTACTTTACCTTACTTACTACTTATTAAATACTTGTTTCATTAAATATTTAAATCGAATTTAATATTTTCGACGATGGACATTTTCACGAGGTCCTTCACATGGAAGAAGTGTCACCGTTTCTCTACGCTCACCGTATGATACACAACAATGCTCTTTAGCTCGAATATAATTCCAGGCGACCCATTCGTGCTGTAGCCATAGAAAATTTAATAAAACGCAACCTCGAACGTATCTCATGCGTGTTACGCTGAGTAATTTGGAAATCCACACCAGTAATTTCACACAGTAGGTCCACTGTAATTTTTAAAAGAAACCCGAATGTGACCAGACATGTTCATGTCTAAGTTCAGGCACTAAAATCTGAGTCTTACTAAATCTTTAATCTTTGCGTTTGTTTTAAAATGTAATAGTATACGAGAAAATTTTGATTAGAGCTGATTTAATATCTGCTCGGTAGTAACGGAAAATCTATTGAAAGCTGTTTGCCTTGAAAATAAAATTTGGAAGTCATGAAATGGGAACTGCGCGGGGAACACTCCCTTACTCTAAAACCCTCTCAGAAATTAGAGGAAACCAAGTAGTGTAGTGGCGGCTAAGAATATCCACTACCCCATATCTTCCCGTGGGTGTCGTAAAAGGCGACAAAGGGACACAGGCAGGAGATGGGCAGCAGCATCTTCCTGGTAACGGCAAAATACAATAAAAAACTGCGGTTGCCAACCCGCTCGCCAAGCGTGGCAACTATGGCAATATACCCCCCATAATGAAAGTTACGAAGAGACGGCCCCCAGTCCCCGGCGGCCCCGCTATTCCTGGCTACGGTGGCGACCATGGTAACGGCGGGGCAGGGGGTGCTAAGAATCTCCGGTGGAGGTTCGGTTGCCACCTACATCGACTTGACCTGGCAACATACAACGCACGGACCCTGAGGACTGACGAGAAGATTGTGGAGCTGGAAGAAGAGATAGACAAGTTACGCTGGCATATTATAGGATTATCCGAAGTCCGAAGAGAGGGGGAGGACACGGTAATCCTCGAATCCGGCAACTTGCTCTATTACCGGGAGGGCGACCATCTGTCCCAAGGAGGTGTCGGATTTATCGTCCACAAGTCTCTCGTTAACAACGTTGTAAAGATTGAGAGTGTGTCGAGGAGGGTTGCGTACCTTATACTCAGAATCACCAAACGGTATTCGCTGAAGGTCATACAGGTTTACGCACCAACCTCGGCACACCCCGATGAGGAGGTGGAGGAAATGTATGAGGATATCTCTAGAGCCATGCATTCCTCCAAAACCCAATATACGGTGTTAATGGGAGACTTCAATGCAAAACTAGGCACAAGAGAGAACGGTGAGCTGAAAGTGGGGAAATTTGGAATAGGGCAACGGAACCCAAGGGGCCAGCAGCTGGCCGACTTCATGGAGAAAGAGGGACTCTTTATGATGAACTCTTTCTTCCAGAAGCGGCCCCACAGGAAGTGGACCTGGTCGAGCCTCGACGGTTCGACAAAAAATGAGATTGACTTCATTATGACGACCAAACGACAACTGTTCAGTGATGTCTCAGTGATCGCGAGGGTGAAAACCGGCAGCGATCACCGAATGGTTAGAGGCACACTGAACCTAAACGTTAAGTTGGAGAGGTCTCGTCTAATGAAGTCAACGCTCCGTCCCCCTCGTGCTCTAATTCAAAGTCCCGAAACCTTTCAGCTCGAGTTACAAAACCGTTTTCAGTGCCTAGAAGACTGCAATGAAGTGGACGATTTGAATGACAAGCTCGTGGAAACTGTCCATGCGGTCGGAGCTAAGTTCTGCAAGACCCGCCGCAGAAGAACACAAAAACTCTCCGATCACACTCTTAATCTCATGGCTGTTAGACGGGAGATGAAGCTACATTCTTCAACAGATTTGGCAGCATACAGGCAACTGAACAGACAGATCTCCAAATGCATGCGGCGGGACTTACGCAACTTCAATACAGCTCGTATTGAAGAAGCGATCAAGCGGAACCAAGGCTCCAAAGTCTTTGCCAGAGATCTGTCTGCCAGAAAGAGCCAACTGTCAAAGCTGAATACCGAATGTGGCGGCATCGTTTCCGGGGCACCTGAGATTTTGAGTGAGATTGAGAGGTTCTATGGGCAGCTGTACACGTCATCGTTGGAGCCACACGCAAGTGTGAGTAACGATCCAAGAGCGAGTCTTATCCGACATTATTCCGATGATATCCCGGACGTCAGTCTGAGCGAGATTAGAATGGCTCTCCAGCACCTTAAAAACGGCAAGGCCCCAGGCGAGGATGGAATTACAGCGGAGCTTCTGAAAGCGGGTGGAAAACCGGTACTTGAAGTCCTTCAGAAGCTCTTTAATTCCGTCCTCCATGGTGGCATTACACCGGAAGCGTGGAGCAGAAGTGCGGTGGTCTTGTTCTTCAAGAAAGGCGACAACGCTCTCTTGAAGAACTACAGACCAATTTCCCTTCTGAGCCGCGTCTACGTGCTGTTTTCGAGAGTCATTACGAATCGTCTCGCGCGCAGACTTGACGACTTCCAGCCTCCCGAACAAGCCGGTTTCCGAAAAGGCTTTAGCACCATAGACCACATACATACCCTACGGCAAATTGTACAGAAGTCCGAGGAGTACAATTTGCCACTATGTCTGGCGTATGTGGACTATGAGAAAGCCTTTGATTCCGTCGAAATTTGGGCGGTGCTGCAGTCCCTTCAGCGGTGCCAAGTTGACTGTCGGTATATCGAAGTGTTGAAGTGCTTGTACAGTAGGGCTACGATGGCTATCCGAGTACAGAACCAGAGTACGAAACCTATCCAATTGCAGAGAGGTGTAAGACAGGGTGACGTCATATCCCCGAAACTCTTCACCGCTGCATTGGAAGACGTTTTCAAGCTTCTGGACTGGAAAGGATACGGTATCAACATCAATGGCGAGTACATCACTCACCTCCGATTTGCCGACGATATAGTCCTTATGGCAGAATCGCTGGAGGACCTAAGCACTATGCTCAATGACCTCAATTGTGTTTCCCAACGAATGGGTCTTAAGATGAACTTTAACAGTGGTAGAGCCATGCGGCAGCTTTTGCTGTCGCACGGATGGGCCGGCTCGAACCGGGGTGGTACCACGACCTCACAGAAAACCAGCGTGAAGTAGAGGTTTACTCTGCGTTTCGCTTGGTGAGTGCAGGTGGCCGGAGGCCCTTTTTACTGGAAATGAGGCATTCCATCTTAGTCCTCACGGGTGACAACGCATCTACATTTTGATTTGTAATAGAGGATAGATGTAGATGTCTATGGGCCACAGCAACCACTTACCATCAGGTGGACTGTGTGCTCGTTTGTCACCCTTATTCTATAAAAAAAATGAACATGGACAAAACAAAGATCATGTTTAATGTCCATGTCACACCTATGCCGGTAGTTGTTGGGAACACTAAGCTCGAAATTGTTGACGAGTATGTTTACCTGGGACAAATAGTCCGACTAGGTAAGTCCAACTTCGACCGAGAGGTCAATCGACGGATTCAACTCGGCTGGGCAGCGTTCGGGAAGCTACGACACATCTTCTCGTCAGACATACCTCAAAACCTTAAAACGAAATTGTACAACCAGTGCGTGTTGCCAGTGATGACTTACGGAACTGAGACGTGGTCCTTCACTGCTGGCCGTATGAGGAAGCTCAAGGTCGCTCAGCGAGCTATGGAGAGGGCTATGCTCGGAGTTTCTCTGCGTGATAAACTCAGAAATGAGGATATCCGCAGTAGAACCAGAGTGACCGACATAGCCCAACGGATTAGTAAGCTGAAGTGGCAATGGGCCGGCCATATAGCTCGAAGAACCGACAACCGATGGGGAAGAAAGGTTCTCGAGTGGCAGCCTCGTACCGGCAAGCGAAGTGTAGGGCGTCCCCCTACAAATGGAGTGACGACCTGGTAAGATATGCAGGAAGTCGATGGATGTAGGTGGCTCAGGACCGTGCTTTGTGGCATTCTTTGGGGGAGGCCTATGTTCAGCAGTGGACTTGTGAAGGGCTGTAATGATGATAATGATGAAGTAGTGTTTAGCTACATGTTTAGCAACATGAAGTTTAGAACTTAAGAATCAAAAAATATACAAAGTTTTATATAGCTTAAAAAAAGAGAATATTGTTATAGAAAGGATTCTTAAATTGTTAATGCATATTTATTTATTTATTTATATATATGTATGATAATACCCTTGTTATAATTATAACGATGTTATCACTGCTACCAAGCTGTTCCTTAAATGATTTGGTACATCTTATATATGTATGTATAATATTGTATAAACTCCTTAAAAAATCCCCTTGGATAAAACTAGTTTTACGGATTTTTTTTTTATAGGAAAAGGGTGACAAACGAGCACACAGTCCACCTGATGGTAAGTAGTTGCTGCGGCCTATAGACATCTACATCTATCCTCTATTACAAATCAAAATGTAGATGCGTTGTCACCCGCGAGGACTAAGATGGAATGCCTCATTTCCAGTAAAAAGGGCCTCCGGCCACCTGCACTCACCAAGCGAAACGCAGAGGTAAATCTCTACTTCACGCTGGTTTTCTGTGAGGTCGTGGTACCACCCCGGTTCGAGCCGGCCCATCCGTGCGACAGCAAAAGCTGCCGCGTGGCTCTACCACTGTTAAGCAAAAGCTGCCGCGTGGCTCTACCACTGTTAGAAATTTGCAATACTACGTCCTAAATTCTCTTCTCGGCATTAAAAAAGTACTAAGTTTTAATGAAGAGGATTGTAGATATTGTTCAAAAGTAGGAAGAACCGGATAAAGCGTATATTATGCACTTTACAGCACCCATGGTTACGGGGGGGGGGGGGGGGGGGAATAGGTGTATGATGTCCCAATGTCATAGTTAACCACAGCTACCTCCAGATTAAAAATTATTAATTTTTGTTCCGAACTACGCAGTTTGAACTTACAGTATCTTGAAGTCTTGCAGTTGTATGCTTTTGTTGGAATTTAATTTTATTATTTATGGGATCCCAAGCAGATGGTAGCACCCAGCCATCTTCTCTATTGAAATTAGGATGTGTTTTGATTTCAATAGCCTCGCGAATCATCCTTGGAAGGAATTGGTGTTCCTTGGAAGAATTTGTAGTATATCAAATCTTATGTAGTGACGGGGGCGATCCTGTACGTGTTCACAGACTGCCCCCGTCACCATAGGTGCTGTAAAGTACTTGAAACATCGGGAATATAAAATAAGTTAAATATACGCGATAAAATCCGAAAAATTAGTTTTATTTCAATGTGTAGTGTTCGCGTAAATATAAGAAATCATTAAGTCCCTTTGGCTTTTTTGCTGTATTTTCTCATGGCAGTTCCCAAAATTTCTCAACCTATTGAAGTAATTTTTATATAATTATTTTTAATATAAATTACCCGCAAATCTCCGATTTTATCGTGCAAGGACTTGTGATTCAATGTTAATGCCCTGTGCAATTGACAGTCTGAAATATCTAGAAGTGATCACCGGGATCTCTTCATCATCAAAACAGGTGAAAGTCTGAGGGTGCAAGGTCCAGACCTTACGCCCTCAGATGACTATACTACGATATTGACTACATAATAATAGACTATACGGTGCATGCATTAACACTTCCCAACCAAGCTCTCTCAATTTTCGCTGAGTGGCCAAAGATGTGTGTGCTGTGCGGTCTGGCGTTATCATGATGAAAGACCACTCCTTTTCTGTTGATCAATTCAGGCCATTTGCTCGAGTCTCATTAGTTGTTGGCAGTAGAGATCCCAGTCGACAGATGTGCTCGGCGGTAAAAGCTCATAATAAGCGATGCCCTTCCAAACCCACCATGCACACAGCATCACCTTATTGCGTGTTAATCCGGGTTTCGCTATGTATGGCCGTAATCAACAACATACAGATTCAGGAAGACCGAAACTGTACGACGACGATATGGAATAGCACATTCTAGACACGTTTAAAGAAGATCCGACGCGGAGCACGCGCTCGGTGATACGTGAACTGGGATGAAAGTCCTCAAAGATGATGGCCAGCACCCGTATCTTCGAGTCCAGTGTCTTCTTCCCAACGAAAGTTGATTACTGTAGACGGTTACTCGATCGGTAACTGAAGGGTTACCGATGAGTCTTTCATTGCTTTCCGTTCTATATATTATATTAACTACATCGTTGACTGTCTCGTTGGTTTAGTGTTCGTAAACGATTGCAGATCATGAGGTTCCAATCCCGGGTCGAGCCAGTTGAGAAATCAGTTACTGGGTTTTTCTGTAAGAAATTCTCAGTAGCGGCCCGGGATCAGAAAGTAGGCTGTTTCACGCCCGTGTTGTCCCTGCGCCTGATCTCTCTTCGGTCGTGTCGGATTACAGTTCCATCGGACTATGAGAGTGAGGTAATGGACCCTGTGCTTGCGCATACACTTGGGCACTATAATTCTGATCTACCCTGATGGCAAGTCTCCGTTGAGACCGGCCACTATAATCGAAATCGGTCTTGAGGACATTACTGTACTATTATAAAATTAACTTTATACGTCTATATCTTTTACAGAAAATGTTTTCAAAATTACAACTAAGGTATACCGTCAATGTTTCTTTGGTGCATTTTTTTAAATTACATGAGTCCACGACACGTTTGTGCGATGTGTCTTAAAATTCTCGGAATCAACTAATGCATATTGTAGCCCACACTAAATCTGCAGTAAACAAATAATGAACAACTAGCTTCTGCCCGCGGCGCTGCGTCTGTGGAGAGAGAAACGCCTACAGTTTCATTCTCATACATAAAATCACGCCTCTTTCCCGTAGGGGTAGGCAGAGACCACTTCTTTCCACTTGCTACGATCCTTACATACTTGTTTCGCTTCGTCCACTTTCATTACTCCCTTCATATATGCTCTTCGGTTTAGGGTACTGTTGACCTGGCCTTTTTTCAAGACGTCCTTGATTCGATCTAGAAACGTCCGCCTAGGTCTACCTTTTACAACACTTTCATTTACACTCGCCTTATACACCCTTTTCGTCAATCGTTCTTCCTTCGTTCTCTCCACATGGCCAAACCATCTCAGCATACCTTTCTCAATTTTTGTCACTACATCTTCTTTCAGAACACGTTTCCCTATCTCACTATTTCTTATCCTGTCACTCAGTTTCACTCCTATCATACTTCTTAACGCTCTCTTCTCAACTGCATTTATTTTGCTTGCATGTTTCTTCTGCCATACCCAACTTTCACTTCCGTACATGAGTGTCGGAACCAACACCCCTTCATGCACAGCCAAACGAGCCTTGTTAAACACCTTCCGACTGCTCATAAAGGAGTGCAAAGCTCCATTCACCATGTTTCCTGCATTCATTCTTCTTTCGATATCACTCTCACACTTTCTCCTCGATATATATTTCATTCCCTTGGTAAAAAGCATCATTTGTTAGAAAAATTAGATATTTTTTACAGAATAAGGGCGACAAACGATCACACAGTCCACCTAATGGTTACTGTGACCAGACATCTACATTTATCCTCCATTAAAAATCAAAATACATATGCATCCTCAACGGTGACACTTGAGGACTAAGATGAAATGCCTCGCATCCAGTAAAAAGGGTCTCCGGTTCTTTATACGAAACACAGCAGCACTGAGCTGTAATTTTACACTAGTTTTCTGTGAGAGCGTGGTATTTTCCAGGGCGGAGACGACCTAGTCGTGCTGCAACCATAATATAGCTGCAGCATGGCTCTGCCACGTAAAAAATCTTCTATGACATGGTCTATCTGTGTGTTCACGATACGTTTTATCCAAATTCGTGTAGCAGTTTATGAGAACTTAAAGAGTTTATGAAATGTAGCAATGTATGAAGTTTATGAGAAGAAAGTTTTTCAAACCTTAACGCCGTCCACTACCATCTGGAGATAGCTAAGCCGGCCTTACTCTTTCTAACCGAGACACAGGTGTCCTCTCCAGCTGACACTTCGTATCTCTCCTACCCGGGGTACAAATTAGAACACTCGTTTGTGCCCCGGGCTGGAGTTTGCGTGTATGTCAGAGAGGACATCTGTTTTCGACGCCTTGGCAGTCTTGAAGGTACGGCCCTGTCCATCCTATGGCTGCGCGTAGACAGTGACGACCATCCCCGCGTCTACGGGTGCCTCTATAGGTCCCATAGCGGTAATGCCGACACAGACGGACTCATCGACCACGTCCAAATGGCTGCAGACTCCGTGCTACAACAGGTGCCATCCGCAGAGATCGTGATACTCGGTGGTTTCAACGCCCACCACGCTGAATGGCTTGGTTCTCGTTTAACCGATCATGCGGGTAGATCTGTCTGTGACTTTGCTTTGGCATATGATCTAACACAACTGGTTACTTCGCCTACGCGGATCCCAGATGTGGAAGACCATGTACCTTCCCTGTTGGACCTTCTGCTGACCTCTCATCCGGACGGATATCAGGTCTCCGTCGATGCCCCTCTGGGCTCTTCGGATCATTGTCTGATCCGGAGTACGGTGCCACTCACGCTTCAATCGCAGTTGCGATCTACAGCTTGCCGCCTTGTTTGGCACTATAGGTCAGCTGATTGGGACGGGATGCGGTCTTTTTTTGCATCCTACCCTTGGGGGCGGGTTTGCTTCTCGCCGGAAGATCCTAGCGTTGTTGGCGATTCTGTTGCTGATGTGGTACTTTAGGGTATGGAACTTTTTATTCCATCCTCTATGGTGCCCATCATAGGCAGATCCCAGCCATGGTTTGGTCGCTCCTGTAAAATAGCATCATGCTATAAGCAGGAGTGCTACCAGGCCTGGGCTGACGCATCAACGTCTCGGGATGTAAACACCAGCGCACTTAAAAAGAAGTATAATTCCGCCTCCAGGTCCTTCAAAAGCGTCATTGCCAAGGCAAGGTCTGAGCACATCGGCAGAATTGGCGAGAAGCTAGTTTGCCTTCCTTCGGGAACCCGTGCATTTTGGTCTCTCGCCAAGGCTGTCCAAGGGAACTTCTGTCAGCCATCTCTTCCATACCTCTGCACAGAGAGGACGACTCACTGGCCCATGCCGCATAGGAGAAAGCCGATCTGTTGAGCTCTCTTTTTGCGTCCAACTCGACTCTAGATGACGGGGGGGAACACACCGCCGACCATCCAGCAATGTGAGTGCTCTATGCCGGATGTGCGATTTACACAGTGCTCGGTCCGCAAAGCACTCTTCTCCCTGGACGTCAGCAAGTCGAGTAGGCCCGATGGAGTCCCTCCCATTGTGCTGAAGACGTGTGCTCCAAAGTTGGCACCGGTTTTAACGCGTCTTTTCCGGTACTCCTACTCCCAAGGCGTAGTCCCGAACTCATGGAAGACAGCTTTGGTGCACCCGATCCCTAAAAAAGGCGACCGCTCAGACCCGTCTAACTACAGGCCTATCGCCATCACCTCCTTGTTCTCCAAA
This sequence comes from Parnassius glacialis, assembly GCA_033319125.1. Taxonomy (NCBI): domain Eukaryota; kingdom Metazoa; phylum Arthropoda; class Insecta; order Lepidoptera; family Papilionidae; genus Parnassius; species Parnassius glacialis. Next base: position 3,371,715 of record JAVANC010000010.1, read on the forward strand.
ATAATGGAAGCCGTTATAAACTGCCAGCTCATGAGGTACCTTGAGGATCAAGAGCTGATCAGTGACCGCCAATACGGTTTTCGTCGGGGTCGATCAGCTCTCTGGTGATCTTCCAGTCTACTTAACTCATAGATGGGCGGAGGCAGTAGAGTCCAAGGGGGAAGCATTAGCCGTTAGTTTGGACGTAGCGAAGGCTTTTGATCGGGTCTGGCACAAAGAGCTTCTTTCGAAGCTTCCTGCCTATGGGCTTCCCGAGAAATCATGCAAATGGATCACCAGTTTCCTTCCTGATCGGAGCATCAAGGTCGTAGTAGACGGTGCATGCTCAGATCTCAAGCCTATCAACGCTGGTGTTCCACAAGGCTGCGTGCTATCACCAACGCTGTTTCTCCTGTATATTAATAATATGTTGCTAACTGGTAGCATTCATTGCTATTCAGACGACAGCACTGGTGATGCCTTATATACCGGCCGTGCCAATACTTCTCGGGAAAACGTCGCCGAGTACCGGGACAAACTTGTGTCTGAAGTCGAGTCTTTGCTTAACAAAGTCTCGGATTGGGGGCGACTAAATCTAGTCCAGTTCAATCCCCAGAAGACACAAGTTTGCGCGTTTACCGCTAAAAAGAACCCCCTTTGTCGTATCTTCTCAGTTTCAAGGCACTCCCCTTGTCCTTGACTTATCGAATAGTGTGCAGTTTCGTGGTCACTTGGAAGGGAAGGCCAAATTGGCCTCTAAAAAGCTTGGCGTGCTCAGCAGAGCGAGACAGTATTTCATGCCGGCACATCGCTTGCAACTTTACAAAGCGCAAGTTCGGCCCCACATGGAATACTGTTCTCATCTCTGGGCCGGGGCACCCCAGTGCCAGCTCCTTCCACTTGACCGCATCCAGCGCAGAGCGGTTCGAATCGTCGACGACCGAGTTCTTTCTGATCGGCTCGATACACTGGCACTGCGTAGAGATGTTGCATCTCTTTCCGTATTTTATCGCATATATCACGGGGAGTGCTCTGAGGAATTGTTCGGACTAATTCCAGCCGCTCAATTTCACCATCGCACATCGCGACAAAACTCGCGTTACCATCCATACCATCTGGATGATTGGCGGTCCACCACTGTGCGATTTAGAAGAAGTTTTCTCCCTCGCACGACTTCCTTGTGGAATCAATTACCACCAGCGAATTTTCCGGACCGATACGACTTAGGAACCTTCAAGAAAAGAGCTTACACCTTTCTAAAAGGTCGGCAACGCATCTGCGATTCCCCTGGTGTTGCGGTTGGTCATGGGCGGCGGTAGTCACTTACCATCAGGTGAGCCGCATGCTCGTTTGCCCCCTATTCCATAAAAAAAAGTTTATGAGACACTTGAGTAAAAAACCTTCAAAGCTTCAACACAACTTTTACACAATAATATTATGTTATATGAACAGGTTACCTATAGTACTCTTTACAGGAGGTCGATGGATCCAGCTAAACAGCTATACCCAAAGAATTGTCTTTCTAACTAAAGAGGTCCCTTAGTCGCGGTGCTGTAGATTTCGCGAAATTTTACATTTGTTGTACAAATTCATACTTTACATTTTTGTCCGCATATTTTTAATGTTACTCTGACCAAAATATGTGTGATCTCTACCATCAAATAAAATCGTACGATATAAGTTACAACAAGTTAATAAAAAAATACTTGGTTTTCAAGCGAGCAGCGCGCCACACCATTGTCCGGAAGTCCGCAACATTTGCAGGTATGTAAATAGTGCGGTTGGGAAGTCCGGCTGGCGGCATGCATTCTCAACTGTTTATTTTTTATTTTATAGAATGCTAGCGATCGGCCCCGGCTTCGCACGGTTGATTTCTGGATCTTGACAACAATTCCACCTACCGGAACCAATTGTGAATCCAAACCATTCTCTAATTAGCTTAAACACACACACACAAAATTTCATCATAATCGGTTCGGCCATTTAAGCAGAAAGTATAATCATAAAATATGCATGTATTATACATATACACCTTTTCCTTGAATCATTCTGTCTATTGATGAAAACCGCATTAGAATCCGTTACGTAATTTAAAAGATCAAAGCGTACAGACGTCGGGAAGCGACTTTGTTTTATACCATGTAGAGAATGGTGATAAAATAACCACACAGTCCACCTGATAGTAAGTAGATACTGTGGCCCATAGAAATCTACATCAAAATCTGCATTTTGATGTAGATTTCTATGGGTCATCTGCATGCGTCGTCACTCCCGAGGACTAAGATTGAATGCCTCGTGTCCAGTAAAAAGGATCTTCGGTTTTCTACACTCACCATACAAAACAGCATTAAGCTGCTATTTCACGCTGGTATTTTGTGAGAGCGTGGTCCATCCATGGGTATTCGTGCTACACCATAACTAAAGAATGCAGCGTGGCTCTACACGTAAAACACCGTCTATTAAACACTACATTTATTTGTTTAACTATACTCATTAATTCGTATTACAGCTCAGGGTATAAGCGTTCACCGTAAATTTCAACAGTAACAGCGGGCAACCTTGATTCGATCCCCGCCAACACCAACGAAATTCTTAATCATTGAAGTAATAATATTATGTATCACGTGCTAGAAGAGGCGGTGAGACTTCTTTGGGTACAAATTAGACCCCACGAGCTCAAACTTACTTAGTACAATGAAAAGGTGCTGTGCCTGTCTCAGTCGGCTCACAGCCGTCCCGCATAGATTTAGTTCGCGGTGTCTGTTCTAGTACTTAGTGCATATTACTTCAATGTTCTTAATTGATATTTTAAGGGATCATTATCACGTGTTGACCGGTGAAGGAAAACATCTTGAGTAAATCTGCATGTCTGAGCATACTCAGTAGGCACAAACATTGCAAGGACATGTTTGTGAAGTCCTAGTGTGACTGTGTGACTTGTATCCAGGTGGGACGTAGGCTGCAAGTTTATGAGGCCGATTCAAGAAGATCAGGTAGACTTTTCTCTGAGTGGTAGAGCCGCATTACAGCTATATTAGATTTAAAGAATTTATTATTTGACGGCTCCGTGGCGCAGTGGCTTAGCAACGTATTGTAGCGCTAAGGGCCGCGGGTTCGAATCCCGCACCGAACAAGAATTTGTAAGGCCTACATATAATTGTTCCGGGTCTGGATGTCTGTCCTTGTGAAATTTATGTATACACGATATATATTTATGTGATACACGATACAGGAAAAAATCCTGGTGTGGGGTGAACGCTTTTATAAAAAAAAGAAAAAAGTGACAGGACGCCTGTGAGACTAGACACAGTTCTTAATGTAGGACGTATTTTTTTTAAAAAACGTATATATATATATGTTTTACGTACGTACGTACAAAATGTTAAAAGGCTTTTTTGATTAAAGCTTATAGGAAGATATTGATAGGTTGTCCTTACTACTAATATGAAAAATTTCGTTACTAATCTATACATATAAATAAGATTGTAGTGTCTGTCTGTAATATTGAAATAACTGGCGTCTTCTCTGGAAAATTACCATTTTTAGGGTTCCGTACCTCAAAAGGAAAAAACGGAACCCTTATAGGATCACTTTGTTGTCCGTCTGTCTGTCTGTCTGTCTGTCAAGACCCTTTTTCTCAGGAACGCGTGGAGGTATCAAGCTGAATTTCAAATCAAATACTCAAGTCTACTGTCCCTTAGAGCTGTGAAAAAATCAAACTTCTAAGCCAACGCAATCAAAAGATACAGCCGTTTATGCCGAAAATTTTCGACATTCGCAAGGCAATCAAAATCTACAGGGTACTTCCCGTGAACTCAGAATCTTGAAATTTGGTACGAAGCAACGTTTTATAACACAGATAAAGGAAAAATTGCGAAAAGCATAAATTTTTAGTTACATCATATAATAAAAACATTTTTAATAATTTTAAACTTATATACCTACAGATTTGTTCGAAACTCTCGGTGCGCGAGTCCGACTCGCACTTTGCCAGTTTTTTTTTAAATTCTGTCTGTCCGGGCTAATCTTCGTAGTAGATGAATTGATTGTGATGAGACTTTACAAACAGATAGAGAACAATGCCAAGGATAATCTGTATTTATGCAAAAAAAATTTTTTTTTGAAAATACGAAAATATGATAAAATAAATGGACTATGATAATTTTAAATCTAATATTTTTATAGAAAAGAGTGACAAACGAACACATAGTCTACCTGATAGTTAGTGGATGCTATGGCCTATAGACATCTACATCTATCTTCGATTAAGAATCGAAATGCAGATGCGTGTTCACCCCTGGTCCCTGTTAGTCCTCTAAGATGGAATGCCTCGTATCCACTAAAAAGGGTATCCGGTTCTCTACACTCACCATATGAAACACAGCAGCATTAAGCTGCCTTTTTAACCTGGTATTCTGCGAGAGCTTGGTCCTACCCCGATCGAGCGGACCCATTCGTACCACAACCATAATATAAGTTTTTTTTTATAGGATAAGGATGAAAAACGAGTACACAGTCCACCTGATGGTAAGTGATTGCTGCGGCCCATAGACATCTACATCTATCCTCTGTTACAGATCAAAATGCAGATGCGTTTTCACCCGTGAGAACTAGGATGGAATGCCTCATTTCCAGTAAAAAAGGCCTCCGGCCACCTGCACTCACCAAGCGAAACACAGAGGTAAACCTCTACTTCACGCTGGTATTCTGTGAGGTCGTGGTACCACCCCGGTTCGAGCCGGCCCATCCATGCGACAGCAAAAGCTGCCGCCTGGCTCTACCACTGTTTATAAGTGCAGCGTAACTGTCACATATGAGTCATAAAGCACATTACTGTTAATGTATAATGAATGTGTAGGATCTATATCCTATCCAGACGAAGCTGAGGTGGGTTGCTAGTGTAAAATATAGATTACAATAACTTTTGTTTATTAAAGACTAGCTGTTTCCCGTGATTTCGTCCGCGTGTAATTTAGGGTCTTACATTTTTTGCGTGGAACCCTAATGTTTTTTCTAAAGTAAAAGTAGCCTAAGTTACTCCTTATAACATCAGCTATCTGCCAGTGAAAGTCCCGTCAAAATAGGTCCAGCCATTTTGGAGATTAGCCGGAACAAACAGATAGACAGGCAGACAAACAGAGAGACAAACTTTTTAAAATTGTGTTTTTGTTATAAGTACCGTATATACTTTCATATCTATTTAGTAAAAAACGGTAATTTTGACATTACATACAAACACTTAATTTTTATTTATTTGTATAGATTACATGTAATAATTATTGACAGACTGCTTACATGGCGGCAGAAAGTTAAGTTCGTAAGTAGAAAATAATTCCTCCCACCTAGAAACAAGAACGATTTACACTGTTTACACATTTTTCTTTGTTTATGAATCTTGTACGTGCTTGTATTACTACGTGAATGCTATTAGATCCTCCCACAAGATAAAACTCATGTAGATAATTATACTGAAATTAACGCATCCACTAATGCAAGAGTGGGAGGACCTGGGCGAGGAGTATATTATCTATGACCACGTGGGCACGCATCCGGCCAGCAGAATGCGTAAATAACAATTGTTTTCAAAAAACATACGTCCTTCTTTTAAAGAGTTTACGAGACAAACAAAAATATATCTCTACATTTCTACAAGACTCATTGCATTATTACACTGTTATCTGCCGTCTTCCAAAAAGGAGACGGTACTCAATTCGGGTGTATGTTTTTTTTTTTTTTTTATGTGTGTTACCTCATAACTTTGTACTGGGCGAACCGATTTCGATGATTCTTTTTTTATATGAAAGCTGATAGTTCTCGTGTGGTCCCATATGAATTTGATCAAGGTCAGACCAATGGTTATTGAGTTATTCTTAAATAACCTATATTGAAGTCGGCTGTACAAAATTTTTAATTTTAAATTATTTACGTCCTGAACTACTGCATAGAACAGAAATATATATATATTATAACACCGGTAGAGCCACGCGGCAGCTTTTGCTGTCGCACGGATGAGCCGGCTCGAACCGGGGTGGTACCACGACCTTACAGAATACCAGCGTGAAGTAGAGGTTTACCTCTGCGTTTCGCTTGGTGAGTACAGGTGGCCGGAGGCCCTTTTTACTGGAAATGAGGCATTCCATCTTAGTCCTCACGGGTGACAACGCATCTACATTTTGATTTGTAATAGAGGATAGATGTAGATGTCTATAGGCCGCAGCAACCACTTACCATCAGGTGGACTGTGTGCTCGTGAGTCACCCATATCCTATAAAAAAAATATATAGAATATCTAGAATATTTTTTATAAAATATAGATTACACGATTTCCTATTGAAAGTCATTTATGATTTTACCACTGGTTCGGAAAAAACAAAAAAACCTCTATCCTGGGAAAAATCTGCAACAAACCCAACAGAACTATTTTTTTAAAACAATAATTTTACAATGAGTGAGGGTAATATGGTCATCCAATTATTATTGTCACTTTGTTATAACTCAAAAACTATAATAGCCCAGTTTGTACAGATGGCTCTGTGATATATCTATCATCAGTCAATCAAATAATAAAGGGTCAAAAAGGCGTTGCTTTATCGACGCCATGTTGACAGTTTACATTATTGTAAATATTTTAGTATTGTGGTAGGTATTTAATTTATTTTATTATTCGTATTTATTCGTATTTTATGGTATTTATTTTATTTTTCGAAGTTTTCCTAAGTACTGTCAAAGTTGTATGCTACTTTTTTTTTTAAATAAATTAGTTATAGTATACGACTTTGTGTTTTTATCTTTGTCCTCCTCCTACTTAAGGTTATATAGGGCGGCAAAGCTTATGATGACTATATTACCTTCACATACACATGTTTACTAATATTAATATTCTCTAGACCGAATTTCGGTCACAGTGGCCTGTCTCAACATAGTAGTACATGACTATAGTGCATGAGTGTGTGCGCAAGACTGGTGCACTCTCTATTCCTTTACTCTAATATTCCGATGGGACGGTAAAAAGACACAACCGGAGAGAGATCCAGGCGCAGAACAGTCTTTACGTGGTTTCCAAGACAAGGGGGTAAAACACCGCCAATTTCCTGACTTCGGGTGCCTACTGGGAATTTATTGATAGAAAAACTCAACAACTGCTTTTTTGGACCGACACGGGTTTCGAACACGGGACCGCACGACCAGCAGTCGCGCTTACGACCACTAGACTACCCTATCATAGATAAGCTAATATAATCGGGAGTTATCTATGCACTAGACTAATGAGGCAGTCAATGAGGGCATCCACAACTTTTTCTGCCACAGGGCGGCGCCACTTTCTAGTGAGGAATAATATTTGACAAATTTCATCGCGGGGAAGTTAATTTATTCGGAAAATGTAAAAGTTATTGTTTCTTTTTGTAGTATTAGCTATATTATATATTAATAACATTAAAAATAAATAAACCAAACCACAGATATTCATAAAGTAGAAAAATTTAATAAAAATAAAAAATATGCAAAAAATTAAAGAGCAAACCACTGACGCATTGTTTTTGTCGACTTCCAAAAAGAAGACGGTACTCAATTCGACTGTATGTTTTTTTTTATGTGTGTTACCTCATAACTTTGTACTGGGTGAACCGATTTCGATGATTCTTTTTTTTATATGAAAACAGATACTTCTCTTGTGGTCCCATATGAATTTGATCAAAGTCAGACCAATAGTTTTTGAGTTATTCTTAATAACTTATATTGAAGTCGGCAGTACAAATTTTTTTAATTTTTAATTATATGTATTAATATAATACTCCAGAAACTGGTAAATTTTTATTAAATAAACAACTTCTCAATTAAATTACATTGTGTAACAAAAAACTTTACCTCAGTGTCAACTGGCGACATCTGGTGAGCAGAAAATTATTAGCCCTGATTAATTATGAATAAAAGAATTAACTAACAGATACTATTGAATGAAACTACTTTTACGGATTTTATCGCGTTTAATTAACTTATTTTATATTCCCGACGTTTTCGGAAGTGATCATATCCTAGACGGCCCCCGCCATTACATTAGATTTGATAAACCACAAATTCTCGCGAAAGAACATCGATTCCTGCCAAGGATGATACGTGAGGCTATTGAAATTAAAAAACATCCTAATTTCAATAGAGAGGGAGGCTGGATACTACCACCTGCTTGGGACCCTGTAATTCATAAAATAAAAACTAAACCCAAGCATACCACTGCAAGACTTCAAGACACAGTTAGTTCATTCTGCGTAGATCGGACCAAAATTATTAATTAAAAAAGCTGAAGGTACTCCCAGTGAACTTTGACATCGGGACGTCAATCCCCTCAGTTCCCCGTGACCAAGGTTGCTGGAAAGCAACCGAAACGTCGGGAATATAAAATAAGTTAATTAAACGCGATAAAATCCGTAAAAGTAGTTTCATTCAATGTGTAGTGTTCGCGTAAATATAAGAAATAATAGATACTAATTAATATAAAAATACTAAAACCAAAAAACTTTAACTCAGTGTCAACTGGCGACATCTGGTGAGCAGAAAATTATTAGCCCTGATTAATTATGAATAAAAGAATTAACTAATAGATACTTATTAATATAAAAATACTAAAACTAATAACTTTATATTAGATCCACTAGATGGAGTGACGACCTGGTAAGACATGCAGGCAGTCGATGGACGCAGGTGGCTCAGGACCGTGCTTTGTGGCATTCCTTGGTTCCCCAAGCACGGCCTATGTTCAGCAGTGGACTTGTGAAGGGCCGTAATGATGATGATATACATGTAATAAATCTTAAGAAAGGTTTCGTCTGTATTGTAATAACATTTTTGGCAAGGTGTCTCAAAAGAAAGGTTATTTGTAAAAAAGCGAAACATCCTCACATAAGGCTCTGAATTCACAGTAAGTGCACGCCCCCTTTCATGTTCAAAAAAGTAAGGGCCGATAATTCCTCACGATGACATTGCAGTCCATACGGTCACCTTTGACGAATGAAGGCGTTTCTGATATTTGCTTGCACTCCACTCCAGTAGCAATAGTTCTGCTAATTTATATGACAATTAAGGTGAAAATGAGCTCCTTCCGAAAACAAGATCCGAAAACAAGAAGAATGCGGCATTGTCAAAGCTTAAGAGGAACAAAACAGATGAGAACTTAACTTAACACATTATGTAGAGATGCACAACGACGCCATATTCATACATCAGTCGAGAATGGCGACTCATCTAGGGTGTGGAAGTTTCTTAAAACAGTTGGAGTTGGTAGAACATCCCTAAATGCTTCACCTCCTAGTGTTGAGTTCGAACTATTAAATCAACATTTTTCTAATCCTTCTAACTCTTTTGATAGTGTACTTAAACTGCAAACACTTCGTTCTCTTTCTGTAACTGCGACTCCTAATTATCCTCCGTTCGTTTTTAGTCAGTTTACTGTATGTGATGTTAAGAAGATCATATTATTCATCTCCTCAAACGCTGTCGGTAGCGAAAACATTAGCCGTAATATGATTATTCCTCTCCTTGATGTTATCACTCCCATTATCACTCATTTATTTAATGCATCTGTCTCTTCTTCTAAATTCCCTCAAGCCTGGAAGAGTGCTCATGTTATACCCCTTCCGAAGAGATCTAATCCCGTCAACCTCTCTGATTTTCGTCCCATTTCCATCTTACCTTTCCTTTCTAAAGTCCTTGAAAAACTAATTTGCCAACAGCTGAACCTTTTCCTCAATAAGCATAATTTATTAAATTCTTTACAATCCGGTTTCCGTCCTGGTCATAGTACAGCTACTGCCTTAATCAAAGTTACTGATGACATACGGTGGGGTATGGATAATAAACTACTCACATTTAAATTCCATAGAGTACTGCCAAAAGATATTGTTAAATATTTTAAAACTATTGATGTTAAAAAAACGGCAGATTTATGGGGGATTTCCGTTAAAGTTATTTTATCTATAATAGCACCTTATCTAGCCACTATATTTAATACAAGCGTCGAATCTGGTGTGTTTCCTTATTTAATGAAACTCAGTAAAGTCATACCTTTATTTAAATCTGGTAGTACATTAGACCCCGCCAATTTTAGACCAATTTCTGTACTACCAACATTTAGTAAAATTTTTGAAAAAATAATTTTAGATCAAATGTTAAGTTTCTTTAATATTAATAAATTGCTACATAGAAATCAATTCGGTTTTACAAGGGGTCGCTCAACAACTGACGCTGGAGTTGAGCTTATTAAACATATTTTTTGTGCATGGGAGAATTCAGAGGATGCTTTGGGTATATTTTGTGACCTTTCCAAGGCCTTCGACTGCGTTCACCATGAGACATTAATCAGGAAGCTACAGTACTATGGTGTCAAGAACACAGCGCTTAAACTTATAATTTCATATTTAAGTAATAGAATGCAGAAAGTTATTATTAATGGTAAAAGTTCTTCCGGCTCACCTGTACTAATGGGTGTCCCTCAGGGCTCAATTCTCGGCCCATTCCTGTTTCTAGTGTATATTAATGACTTACCTTCTATTGTAGAGGATTATCATGATATAGTATTATTTGCTGATGATACTTCTTTGATTTTTAAACTTAAACGTCAATCATTTAAATGTGACGAAGTGAATAATGCTATATCAAAATTAGTGCATTGGTTTAACGTTAATAATTTACATTCAAACGGAAATAAAACTAAATGTATTAAATTTACAACAACGAATGTTAAAAATCTGAGAACCAATGTGTTTTTAAATGGGGAAGAACTGAGCCCTGTTGAATCCACTGTTTTTCTTGGCATCACTCTCGACGCAAAGTTTCAGTGGGGCCCCCATATATCCAAACTAGTAAGCAGACTAAGTTCTGCAGCCTATGCTGTAAAAAAGATAAGAGGTCTCACTAGTGTCGATACAGCTAGATTAGTTTATTTCAGTTATTTCCATAGCATAATGTCTTATGGGATTTTGCTATGGGGAAATGCGGCTGATTCAGAAACTATTTTTGTTTTACAAAAGAGGGCCATTAGAGCTATTTACAACCTAAAACTGAGAGAGTCTCTTAGAGATAAATTTAAAGAAATAAATATATTAACTTTGGCCTCTCAGTATATTTACGAAAATTTAATGTATGTTCACAAAAACAAAGGTAGTTTTAGTAAAAAAAGTGATGTGCATTCTGTAAACACTAGGAACAAACACAAGCTAGTGATACCAGTTTCTCGACTCCATAGAGTCAGTAATTCATTCTTGGGGCAATGTATACGCTATTACAACAAGGTCCCGGAAAGTGTACAGGCTCTCTCTATTAGCAAGTTTAAATGTTTTGTTAAGTTGAAACTGTATAAAAAGGGTTATTATAGTATAAATGAATACATGGTTGATAATAACCCCTGGGAATGAGGTGATCGCTTCCAAGCTGTTTCTAAAATAAATTTTGTACTTATATAGTTGTATAACCATTATTGTAAAATTTGCTTTAAAAAAAAAGCCCCGCTGGGTTTCTTGCTGGTTCTTCCCAGGACGGAGGTTTTTTTTTCGAACCAGTGGTAAAGTAAAAAATGACTTTCAATAAGAATTACACATGAAGGGCACAGGAAAAGAAGGAGCTCATTAACATTCTCATTGTTTCGAGTAATTAAAGAATTAAACCTAAAATTTCAATTTCTACACTTACAACTCTACTAGAATATGATTTGTACCCATATAAAAAAGGAACAGTGTATATTTAACATGATATATTGTTATTTTAAAAGATTTGGTTAGTAAATAAACAATAGTTTGTAATTTAATTACCTAACTCTCAAATGTAAAAGGCAAGAAGGTGCTCATTGTCACAATGATCTCCTTTTTACATTTTACAAATTAATTCGTGATCATAAACAATGTCTAATTACATAAACACACTAATGAAATAAAATACATGTTAATTAGCATGAAATTTATTTGTAGAGTAAGTTAATATATTCGGGTAAAATTAATTTTAAAGATGAAAAAAGAACCTGGGCCCTACAAACAGCACCTACAAACCCACGAATCACATATACGGACATCGAAAATATTGTATGCATTAGTTCGGGCAGCATTCATACCATCCTACATCAACATCTTGAAGTGAGGAAGCTTTGTTGTCGATGGATCCCTCGTTTGCACTCCGAAAGCGAAAAACAGAGTCATGACGATTGGTGCCATGAAATGCGTCTACGTTTTGAAAACGGGGCATCTAGGTGTGTTTCAGAAATCGTTACTGGTGACGAGACATGGATCTATCAATATAATCCGGAAAATAAAAGGCAATCATCGGTATAGGTCTACTCAGTAGGACAGTTACTAACAATACTGCAAAGACCTCGCAACATGAGCAAAAAAATGGTGGCTAGTTTTTTTTCGCGGAGCGGACATTTGTCGACGTCAATGCTGGAAAATTGTAGGTCAGTCAACTCTGAATGGTATACTACAGTTGCATTACCCAAAGCTTTTCAAGCTGTGCGGGAGAGAAAACCAAAGACAGGGCTTCGGGGAATCATGCTGCATCACGATAACGCCTCTTCACATACCTCTCTTAGAACAAAAGCATTTATTGAGGAATCTGGTGTTAAAGCCGTGGCTGCCTAAGAAGAAGCGATTTCCGACCTGGCAGATCAAGACTGACAAAAGTGTTTTCAGAGTTGACTTAGGCGAATGGAACTTTGTATAGAGCATGATGGAGAATATTTTGAAAAGATGTAAAATAAATATTAATAATATCTAGAATACTTTTCGTATATCTTAAAACTTATTGAGTGTCCTACGTATTATTGTCCATTTATTAAAGGACGTATTATTAAAGGAGTCGTAAAATTTTTGCAAAGAAGCTTAATTTGCAGCTGTCATTTGTATGACAAAATAATACAGATGGCCGACTATGAGCGCGTTTTCTGTTACAATCGCTGCGATCAGCCCGTTCTAACGTGGTTTCATATACAATGAGCACCTTTTTACGCGGTATAGAATGCAATGAGCGCGTTTTATCCTGAAGTACAATTTTTTTCAATTCACTTTACACAAAATCGGCGCCTTTTATCGTGTTTAAAATAAAGTGCTGTGATTGGCCATAGAAAACGAAGTAAAATGCTATAGTTCATTTCAAAAACGTAAAATTGTCAATGAGCTCCTTTTTTCCCTGTGCCCTTCACATGTGATCTATATTGAATAAAAAAATATTCTATTCTATTCTATTCTATTCACAGTCATGACCTTGCTGGATTTCAGTAATGCGTTCAATACTGTTGACTATGATATACTGTTGAGTCTGTTGTGTTCCCTTAACATATCTCCATCAGTAATTAACTGGTTTCAAAGTTATCTCTGTGGCCGTCGGCAGTGTATTCGTGTCGATGAAACTCACTCATCTTGGTGTGATATTACTGCAGGCTTGCCGCAGGGCGGCGTGTTGTCACCTTTACTCTTTTCCATTTTCATTAATTCAATTACTCACAAAATATCTTCTCTCTACCACATGTATGCGGATGATGTCCAGATTTACACACAGTCAACTCTTGAGAATTTGCCGAACGCAATCGCTACATTGAATAGCGATCTAAATATTATTCATGATTGGAGTAAATCATATGGCCTAAATGTGAATCCTAAAAAGTCTCAGGCTATCATTATTGGTAGCCAGAGTTTTATCTCAAGAGTTGACTGGTTCACCGTACCACCTATAGTATTCGATGGAGTTGTAATCCCTTACTTTGACAATGTCAAAAACCTTGGTATTTATATTGATAATTCCTTAAATTGGATACGCCAACTGAATGAGGTAAGTAAGAAAACCTTTGTCGCTCTTTGTTCACTGCGTCGCCTTCGATCATTTCTTCCCATTCCTACAAAATTATGCTCGCACAGTCTCTTCTCCTTCCTACCCTCGACTATGCTGACGCAAGCTATGTAGACATAACTGAGGACCAGCTAAATAAGCTTGAGAGACTACAAAATACTAGCATTCGGTTCATATTTGGATTGCGCAAATATGACCATATTTCCCAATTTCGCTCACGTCTCAAGTGGTACCTATCCGACTTCGCCGGAACATGCACATTCTTTCTACTCTTCTGTACTGTGTATTATTTCATCTTTCTGCTCCTCCCTATCTAAAAGAGAAGTTTAATTTTATGGGGCTTCCTGGGGAACATCTACGCTCTTCTAGAAAATTCAGTACCAACTCACAAAAAATATTTTTTTAATAAATCTTTCACTGTCGAGTCTATTAAGCTCTGGAATGCCCTACCTTTGTATATACGTAAAGCACAATCTATTGTAATGTTTAAGCGATTACTTAAAAAACATTACTTGTCTCAATCGTTCGGAGACCGTTAGGATAAATTATGTAATTATGTATTTATTGTATTTATCAGCTTTATATTATTGTTTGAGGATATTTGTAATTTATTTATGTATTTTGGGTAGATATGTAAGTTTGTTTATACACTCTTATATATGTATGTTTATGTATATATTATATGCTTTACTTTATCTTTTATTATGTATTAGTAATTTATATCATTTCATGTGTTAGTTATGTATATGTTATTTTATTGCATTTATTGTCTATATATCGCATGTATTGTTATTATATTTTGTATAATTATATTGCGCCACCTACCTAGTATTCATTGTTTATTCCTTTACACCCTTGGTTGCCTGGAAGAGATCGCTATAGAATAGAATAGAATAGAATGATTTTTATTCAATATGGATTATTACATAATACTTATTGAAAGTCATTATTTTATTTACCACTGGTTCGGAAAATACCTCAGTCCTGGGAAGAACCAGCAAGAAACCCAGCGGGACTTTTTTTTAAAACATAATTTCACTTAACAATAATCTTGTTTATACAATTTTAAATGAATTTTCATAGAACCAGCATGGTGGCGATCACCTTATTCCCAGGGGTTATTTTCATTCATTTATTCCTTGATATTATAATAACTCTTTTTTGTACAGTTTTTCTTTAATAAAACTTTTAAACTTGTTTATTGACAAACTTTGAACATGTTCTGGGATTTTGTTGTAAAAGCGTATACATTGTCCCATAAATATGTATATCTATGTAGCGATAAGGCCGCCAAATTGTACATTTAACCTGTCTTTTGTTATGTAATTTGTTTATTTGTTTGTGGTGTACAATAAAGTATATTCATTCATTCATTCATTCAAGATGTTGGTAAACGTTTGTAAGCGCTCAATTGCCTGGTTTACGAATTCTAACCTCTGAATGGCAGCTTGGGGTGTCAATTCTTGCACCAATTTAATTTTCTAGAGGTGCAGCTTTAGGTCTTTGTGCAAAATACGGTGTAGCGATGATCTACGCACATTCAAAGCACTGGAGATATCGAGGACGGAGAATGAAGAGGTCAGGATCATCACGAACAGATTGGTTAACCTGTCCCATGTTCTCTACCGTTCTCAATAACCTTGGGCGTCCAGCTTTTGTTTTATCTAGTGTTGAACCGTTCTCCTCAAACTTTTGTACCCTTTTACGAATGAGAGGAATGTTTGGCGCTTCATTTAAGTGACGAAAACTTCGAATATTGGAGAAATTTTTTCGCGCTATAGTCGCATAATTAATATTTTTGTAAAATTCGCGTATGCAAAACGCGCGATCCGCTCCTGAGAAACTCTCCAATAGCGAATGAATTCCCAAAAGCCAGTCTACCAATTGATATATTCCCCGCGCTACTCCAAATCGTTGCGTTTACGCAGTAAAGTAAACAAATATAAGCTTTCTTGGACACCTGGTAGAATAAAAGTGATAAGCCAGCACACAGTCCACGTGATTCCATGCCGCCGCTCTGAGGCACTTATTTTTCTCGGCTGCAAACAAGAAGTACCTTTATATTTTCTGCCGACTTCCAAAAAGGAGACGGTACTCAATTCGACTGCATGTTTTTTTTATGAGTGTTACCTTATAACTTTTAACTGTGTGAACCGATTCCGATGATTCTTTTTTTAATAGAATTTGATCAAGGTCAGACCAATAGTTTCTGAGTTATTCTTAAAGTTAAGTTAAGTTAAAGTTACAGCCTATATACACGTCCCACTACTAGACACAAACCTCCTCTCAATTCTAAGAGGGTTTTTAGGGCAAGGAAAGGTCCGCCGCGCTGCCCCAATGCGTGTTGGCGAACTTCACATGTCTTTTTTATTATTTTTCAGACATGCAGGTTTCCTTACGATGTTATCCTTCACCGCCGAGCAAGTGGTAAATCAGTATTTAAAATTGCAATTAAAAATTTAATTGGTGCCGGCGGGGATCGAACCCGGGTTTCTCGCGTACTGTGAAACTTACAGCGAGCGCTAACCATCTGAGCTACCACTATTCTTAATAACTTATATTGAAGTCGGCTGTACAAAATTTTTAATTTTAAATTATTCATAGATATTCTAATTTCTACTATCTGTTTTTTTTTTCATGTTTCTATAAACGGCTGTACACGGCCGGGGTAAAAAATCGGAAGGTAAATACTATACCAATTCTGATTACGCCCTTCTGGGGAGGATAAATGAACACTCGTTTCTGAGTGTCCACCCAAGGATGGTTGTTTTAGGGCGGATAAACGGAACAACCGCACATAAGAAATAATAATGGTCCCATAACACTAACACGCTTCCTTGCGTTACTCTGTATTCAAAAAAATCGGCCAAGTGCGAGTTGCACTCGCACACCGAGGGTTCCGAACAAATCCGTAGGTATATAAGTTTAAAATTATTAAAAATATTTTTATTATATGATGTAACTAAAAATTTATGCATTTCGCAATTTTTCCATCATCTGTGCATTATAGCACGTTGCTTCGTACTAAATTTTAAGATTCTGAGTTCACGAGAAGTACCCTGTAGGTTTTGATTCCCTTGCGAATGTCGAAAATTTGCGGCATAAACGGCTGTATCTTTTGATTGTGTTGGCTTAGAAGTTTCATTTTTCCACAGCTCCAAGGGACAGTAGACTTGAGTATTTGATATGAATTTCAGCTTGATACCTCCACGCGTTCCTGAGAAAAAGGGTCCTGATAGACAGACAGACGGACAACAACGTGATCCTATAAAGGTTCCGTTTTTTTCTTTTGAGGTACGGAACCCTAAAAACATGTAATGTGTGTAGGGGGAAGTCCCTGAGAACCGGACACTTAAGGAATGCCAAAAATAAAAAAAAATCGTATAATAGTCTAATTTGTTTATTTCACTTTAATAAGCTCTCAACTAACCAACACAAATATATCAACAGCATCAAATGTTACTTTAAATAATAGTTTTTTTTATAGGAGAGGGGGCAAACGATCATGCGCCTCACCTGATGGTAAGTGACTACCGCCGCCCATGAACAACTGCCACACCAGGGGAACCAGGAGAATTGCAGATGCGTTGTCGGCCTTTTAAAAAGGAGTAGGCTCTTTTCTTGAAGGTCCCTAAGTCGTATCGATCCGGAAAAGTCGCTGATGGTAATCGATTCCACAAGGAAGTCGTGCGAGGAAGAAAACATCTTCTAAATCGCACAGTGGTGGACCGCCAATCATCCAGATGGTGTGGATGGTAACGGGAGTTCTGCCACGATGTGCGTTCGTGAAATTTGTCGATGGGGTTATTCCGAACAATTCCTCAGAGCACTCCCCGTAGTAAATGCGAAAGAAAATGCAAAGGGATGCAACATCTCTTCGCAGTGCCAATGAATCGAGCCAATGGGAAAGGACTCGGTCGTCGACGATTCGAGCCGCTCTGCGCTGGATGCGGTCAAGTGGAAGGAGCTGGCACTGGGGAGCCCCAGCCCAGAGATAGGAACAGTATTCCATGTGAGGCCGAACCTGCGCCTTGTAAAGTTGCAGGCGGTGTGCCGGAATGAAATACTGTCCCGCTCCGCTGAGCAGCTTTTTAGAGGCCAATTTGGCCTTCTCTTCCAAGTGACCACGAAACTGCACGTCAGTCGATATGTGGACTCCGAGGATTCCGATACTGGCTGAGGCAAGAAAGAGAGTGCCTTGAAACTGAGGAGATACGACAAAGGGGTTCTTTTTAGCGGTAAACGCGCAAACTTGTGTCTTCTGTGGATAAAACTGGACCAGATTTAGTCGCCCCCAATCCGAGACTTTGTTCAGCAAAGACTCGACTTCAGACACAAGTTTTTTCCGGTACTCGGCGAAGTTTTCCCGAGAAATATTGGCACGGCTGGTGTATAGAGCATCACCAGTGCTGTCATCCGCATAGCAAAAAATGTTACCAGTTAGCAACATATCATTGATATGCAGAAGAAACTGCGTTGGTAATAGCACACAGCCTTGTGGAACACCAGCGTTAATAGGCTTGTAGTCGGAGCATGCGCCGTCTACAACGACCTTGATGCTCCGATCTGCAAAGAAGCTGGTGACCAATTGCACAATTTCTCGGGAAGCCCATAGGAAAGGAGCTTCGTAAGAAGCGCTTTGCGCCAAACCCGATCAAAGGCCTTCGCAATATGCAAACTAACGGCCAACGCCTCCCCCTTGGACTTTACTGCCTCCGCCCACCTATGAGTCAGGCAGACCAGAAGATCACCAGCTGATCGACCCTGACAAAAACCGTATTAGCGGTCTCTAATCAGCTGGTGATCCTCAAGGTACCGCATGAGCTGGCAGTTAATAATGGATTCGATTATTTTGGAGAACAAGGAGGTGATGGCGATAGGCCTGTAGTTGGACGGGTCTGAGCGGTCACTTTTTTTAGGGATCGGGTGGACAAAAGCTGTCTTCCATGATTTCGGGACTACGCCTAGAGAGTATGAGTACCGGAAAAGACGCGTTAAAACCGGTGCCAACTTTGGAGCACACGTCCTCAGCACAATTGGGGGGATTCAGTCAGGCCCACTCGACTTCTGGATGTCCAGGGAGAGGAATGCTTTGCGAACCGAGCGCTGGAGAACCGCATATCTGGTATGGAGCACTCGCACTGCGGGATGGTCGACGGTGTTTTCCCCCCGTCATAAAGAGTCGAGTAGGTTGCAAAAAAGGAGCCTAAAAGGTCGGCTTTGTCTTTTGCGGCTTGGGCCAGTGTTACGGCCAACAGCTGCCTATCCCAGGAGTAGAATCCTTCGCGGCCCATAGACGAAGAAGCTACAGGCAGATGCTGGTCGGGCGTCCTCACGCCACGGGTTAAAAGTCTAATTACACTAAACAATCCGGGGGGAGCGTTACAATTATTGAACAGAGCTTACTTACCTCTATTCAAGGCGACTGGTCCCTCAGGATTCGGTCAGGTCTCTTGTGGATGTATTGTGCTAGGAAAGTAAGGGTCAGTGATGTGTATCTGGGTGTGGCTGGTAGTGTTATTGACCTTATTTGACCGTTCCCCCTGCAGCAGTTCGGCCCTCAGCTCCTCTCCAAGCTAAGGTCTCCTTCCGCAGTCACTTTCTTCCTTTGTTACGATTGACTCGCGAAAATGAACACAGAACGTACGGATCAAAGGTCACCGTTATTTCTAGAATATTAACTACCGCACTAGTAACTAATACAGTCGAATCCACTTATACAGATTCTGCGTTAAACCTAAAGTCCCGGGTAGAACTCTCAACACGCGCTACCATTCCCAGTGGTATATTTACTATACGCGCCTAACATAAAATTAGATCTAAGAGCTCCCAAACAAAACGGACCGCCTTCTATCTCGACGCGCAGAAGACTTCTAATTTTTTCGCTCTCGACTCCCACCGTTCAGTAAGCTCGGACGTTCAACACGCACGAACGTCATCCCGTATCAGCCGAGCCGAGCGCCATCTAACGTCGATGCCTGACACCAACGCTTTTGCGTAAACAGCCAGTGAGTCGTCCTCCCTGTGCAGAGATGGTAGTGATGGCTTACTGAGATTCCCTTGGATAGCCTTGGCGAGAGACCAGAATGCACGGGTTCCCGAAGGAAGGCAAACTAGTTTCTCGCCAATTCTGCCTATGTGCTCTGACTTTGCCTTGGCAATAACTCTTTTGAAGGACCTGGAGGCGAAGTTATACTTCTTTTAAGTATGCTGGTGTTTACATCCCGAGTCGCCGAAGCCGCACACCAGGCTTGATAACACTCCTGCTTACTGCGTAATGCAGTCTTAGAGGAGCGACCAAACCAAGGCTGGGATCTGCCTCCGATAGGTACCCCAGATGATGGAATAAATAGTTCCATTCCCTGTAGCACAACATCAGTGACAGAGTCAGCAACAGCGCTGGGATTATCAGGCGAGAAGCAAACCCGCCCCCATGGGTAGGTTGCAAAGAAAGACCGCATCCCGTCCCAATCCGCCGACCTGTAATTTCAAACATGGAGGCAACCTGCAGAACGCAACCGCGAGGGGAGCGTGAGTGGCACCACTCTCCGGATCAGACAATGGTCCGAAGAGCCGAGAAGGGCATCGACGGAAACCTGATATCCGTCCGGATGAAAGGTCAGCAGAAGGTCTAACAGGGAAGGTGTATGATCCTCCACATCTGGAATCCGCGTAGGTGAAGTAACCAGTGGTGTTAGACCATATGCCAAGGCAAAGTCATAAACAGATCTCCCCGCATGATCGGTTAAACGTGAACTGAGCCATTCGGCGTGGTGGGCGATAAAACCGCCAAGGATCACGATCTCTGCGGATGGGACCTGTTGTAGCAAGGAATCTGTAGCCATTTGGACGTGGTCGATGAGTATATACTATACTCTATTCCAATTACGAAGTCCCTTTTGACACTTCTTAGAACGTAACTCTTCACGTTTCGCATAATTTGAAATAATAATCATTTTTGTTCATGGTCGTAAAGCATCATTTAAAAATACACAATCAATTTAAATCATTATACAATTAATTCACACACACAATCAACATATTGTTTTTAGACATCGTGCTCAAAATAATTAAAACTTTAAAAGATAATAATATTTTACTGCCGTTTTGCGTTTACGTTCTATAGTTTTATTTTTACTTTTTTACATAGTGACGTGACTAAAAGAATCGTATAAAATCGATTATAGACAGATTCTTTTCGTGAGTGAAAATCTGTCAACACTGCGTCCACTTCGTGATCACGACCGGCATTTTGTTTGTCTCTTCAGTACGAGTTCAGCCTTGTATACGATACGCGTGTTCAGTTTAGTTGATTTTGTGTTGTGTTTTTATTTCGTTCTTGTTATTGTAGTTATAACTGTTTGATAAATCTTTCGTTGTTATTAAGTTTTGACTGTTATTTGATTTGTTTTTTTTTTGTATTTATAAATACTATGGCCGAAACTAAGACCACTAAAAGAACAGTGATGCGCAGTCAAGCACTAGAGTTTGTAGTACGCCTACAAGATTACTTTGAAAGAGAGTATCAGAATGGTGGTCAATTGTTGCCACTTTCACAAGTGACTAACCGAGTAAGTGCAGCTCTTGATATTAGTCGAAAAACTGTTTCCCGAATAAGTAAGGAAAAACATGGTAAAGATTTAATGGAAGATAACAAATTAAAATCGCCACTTAAGAAAAAAGTTAGAAGATCGATAGTTACACATATCGACAATTTTGATAACGACGCCATTAGAAACCATATCTATGGTTACTATAGTAGGAACGAATTGCCGACTCTCGATAAATTGTCAAATACTTTACGAGAATCTGGACTGTTTCACGGCAGTACAATTTCTATCTGGAGGATTTTACAAAATGTTGGCTTTTCTTATAAAAAATGTGATAAAAGGCGGATTTTGATGGAACGTAGAGATATAGCTTTAGCCAGATTTAATTTTCTAAGATCAGCAAAGTCCATTGCCGCTTGGAATAATGTTATATTTCTAGATGAGACGTGGCTAAACGCTAATCATACAATTGGTAAGATATGGACAGATGACACTCCTCACTCCTCCACAAAAGTACCTAGTCGCAAAGGCGAACGCTTAATTATTTGTCATGCGGGTTCCATGAAGGGATTTGTT
This sequence comes from Parnassius glacialis, assembly GCA_033319125.1. Taxonomy (NCBI): domain Eukaryota; kingdom Metazoa; phylum Arthropoda; class Insecta; order Lepidoptera; family Papilionidae; genus Parnassius; species Parnassius glacialis. Next base: position 3,393,641 of record JAVANC010000010.1, read on the forward strand.
CCGAACTGCCTCTTGCGTTTAAATCTAAGAAAACTGTGAAATACCACGAAGAGATGAATTTTGTTAAATTTAAGGAATGGTTTTGTACCTTATTGACCAACTTGAATGAGCCATCGACGATCATTATGGATAATGCACCGTATCATTCAGTACAAATAAGTAAGCTTCCAACTTCTAGCAGCAAAAAAGCCGATTTTGTGAAATGCCTGAATGACAATAATATTGTTGCTGACATGTCCATGTTAAAAGTTCAGCTGCTGCATTTGGTTGCTATAAATGAGCCAGCTAGACCAAAATACGTATTGAACGAAATGGCTAAGGAAGCCGGACACAATGTAATGTGACTTGCACCCTACCATTGTCAATACAATGCCATAGAATTGATTTGGGCGCAAATTAAAGGCAAGAATTTAAACAAATCTTTTTTATAATTTATTTTTACCTATTTTATTATTTTGTTGGCTAAACTCGAGGCCTATGGGTTTCGTGGTAATGTGCTAAAACTAATACAATCATATTTATACGACAGAAAGCAAATCACTGAAATAGCCTCAATAAATATAAAAACTAAATATGAAGAAATATTTAAATCTCATGAACGAGTAGTTAAATATGGAGTACCACAGGGAAGTGTGTTAGGCCCCCTACTATTCTTGTTATACATAAACGACTTACCTAAATCCGTTATTCAACCAGTAACACTCTTTGCTGATGATAGCACCATAACAATTCAATGCAATAATAAGGATAGCTATAATAATGACGTTAATAATTCTCTTATATCAATAATAAAATGGTTAAATAACAATAACTTAAAAATAAATCTGAATAAAACTTGTGTAATGCATTTCAGTCAACGTTCATCAACTCCCACTAATCTTAAGGTCCAATATAATAATAAAATAATTGAAGAAGTCAACACTGCCAAATTCCTTGGGGTGACGATTGACAAGAAATTGAATTGGAAAGAACACACAGAAATTCTTAGCAAAAAAATAAGTAACTCGACATATGCACTTTATAAATTGGTTAAAGTGCTTAACATTAATGCGTTGCTTACAGCGTACCATGGTTTAGTTTCATCGCACTTAAGATACGGGATTATCTTCTGGGGCAATTCGACTAACAAAGAATTACCTTTCAAAGCACAAAAGCGATGTATTAGGACCATGTTTAAACTAAAGCCAACTGATAGCTGCAAACCCTATTTTATAAAATATAAAATACTGACATTACCATGTCTATACATTTTAGAAATTGCCATGTTTGTTAAATATAATCGGCACTTATTTCCACGTTTATCAGAGGTAGTTAGTCGCAACAGACGCGATGATACTATTCTATGTTTGCATAGCTCAAAAACAGCATTGATGCGAAAAAGTGTTTTTTGCATGGCCCCTTTAATATATAATAAGCTTCCGAAATGTTGGAAAGAACAGAATGCCCGTATATTTAAAAATAAGTTGAAATTATATTTAGAAGGCAAAGCATACTATAGCATATTAGAATTTTTGAATAATAAAATTTAAATCTTATGTAACAAGCAATTCTGTTATTGGCACTGTATAAAGCAAATAAAATATATTGTATCTTCATAGTAAATAATATTAACAGACATTTAATTTATTCTTTAGATTTAGATTTATTGATAAAATTGTTAAAAATAGTTTAATAATGGTTTAATTAGATAATGTTTTAATAATATTTCATTTTCAATTATTGTAATATTTTCACTGATTTATACATTTGTACGCCACAAAGGCCAAACATGACTGATCCTTTTAATATATCTGAACAACCTGCATGCTTTGTATGTATACTCATGTTTCTACAAATAAATATCTTATCTTATCTTATCTTATCTTTAACATTTTATCTGTTGCTATATTAAGACGCAAACCTTTATTTTAGGTTATGCGGCTCGTAAAACTACCAGCCCACCGTTTACTGTAAATAAAATGCTGTCATTGTTGCAAGAAGCTTGTGATAGTGTTACTGCCGCGAATTGGGAAAGTGTGGTTTTACGAACAAAAAATTTGATTTTTGCTGATTGGGACAGAGACATACATATCGATGCCGTCATAGATAACCAAATTATAATAAATACAGGGGATTCTACTGACGATGATGAGGGTGATGACGACGATGCCGACCATGAAATATCGATTTCAGCTAGTGATGAATATGTTCCATCTTGATAAAAATATCATGTAATATTATTTAATTAAAATTAAAAAAACAGTTTTATAAATTTTAATTTGATGCTAATCCTTTTTCTGTCAATACGAATTTAATTTGTTCGTTATAGTAATCGAAGATCAATATCGTCAAGTATCGACTATAGTGGTACTTTACTAGTACTTGATTACTGACATCTGTCAAATGGGACTTCCTAATTGGAATAGAGTATAAGGAACATTTAATATAGAGAAAAGGACGTTTTTACAAAGGTGTAAAAACTTAATGACGGACAGCCAACTTTTCGTTCATTTTTAAACCTAAACATTATTTTAAAAAACAATTCGTAACAATATCTATTATAATAGTACAAATCAACTGTTTATAAAGAAAACTTTTCTTAATTCTAATTATCTTTGGTCGTAATTAGGAACGTTTTCTATAGAATCACAAAACTTTAATTGTACAACCTGCTAAAATCACAAATGTAGCTAACTGAGCCCTACGTACTAGTTTGTTTTCTGTATAACACAATGAAAACTTTCTTTATCAAAATTTAAGGGACCAGACAATTAATGTCGTTTTAAAAAAAATCGTTACAAGGAAAAAGTAGAAAATGATTGTTATAAATAGATACTTATATAGTATAGGTATCATATAAGATACATACATTAGAAATACCATATTTATCATATTGAATAGAAAAAGAGACATTTAAAATGTAATTATTACCTTTCTCAAGTCAATCAAGAGTTGGCGATTCTGTGCGATGAAACAAGTGATCCTATAGTGTTAAAAATCTAAAGTTAATTATTTTATTAGCTCTAGCGCCGTAAGATAGTATTGGCATCGATTGCGCTATGTTAAAATGTCACCGAAAACTGTGGCAGATTTTGGCGACAGTTTAACATTTCGCTATGTATTACCTATGAATTTATTGTACTGCAGCACTGGACTTCTGGAATTCTTTTTTGTTATGTTTTCATCGCATTTGAATGCTTTCCATCATCATGGATACGTTAAAAATTCGAGTAATTATGGCTTATGACTAAAGTCATGGCAGCAACTCGGCACAAGCGGCACGCAACATCAACGATGTTTACGCAGCGGAAATTTTGACCTGAAAAATGAACCCCGTGGTCGTCCAAAAACTTTGGTTGACAATGACAACTTAAAGGCGATTGTGAAAGCTGGTAATCAATCTTTGGCTGAATTAGCAGCACCTTTCGATGTTAGCATTATAACAATATTGTTCCATTTGCGTCAAATTGGCAAGGTAAAAAAGCTTGACAAATGGGTGCCCCACGAACCCGATGCTCGCTAACGCGAAGTACGCGTTGAGACGTGCCTTGCACTGCTCAACAGGCACACAAAGGAAGGAATTTTGAACGCACCTGCGACGAAAAATGGATTCTTTTTGACGATTGCAAGCGCTCAGCAAGTTGGTTGGATCCTGGATTAGGATCTAAACAATGCCCTAAACGAAAACTTACCCCTAGAAAAGTGATGATCACTGTTTGGTGGTCTAGTGCCGGTGTAATTCATCACAGCTTCTTACCAAACAGGATGAGCATTACTGCAGATGTGTACTATGAAGAACTGAACACAATGATGGCGAAGCTTGCACGTCTCCAAAGAGCTTTGGTCAACCGCTCGTTCCCGCTGTTCCCGCACGACAATGCGCGACGTTATACTGCACAACAGACGGTCTCCAAATCACAAGAGCTGTGATTGCAAGCTCTCCGCCATCCTCATCCGCCGTACTCACCAGACCTTGCACCTACAGACTTCTACTTTTTCCAGAATTTGGATAACTTTTTGACGGAATAAAGTTAAATACCAGAGAGGCCGTACAAAATACCTTTGAAGAATTTGTTGCGTCCCGTCCAGCTAATTTCTTCAAGAATCAATATTCATAATTCAAATATCTATAAACTGCCACTGCGTGAAGAACTAATATATTGTGAAGAGTTTTATGAACATAATACATTTGAATAGTCTGTATGGGCATAGACTTCTTTATCCACAAAAATTTTAAATGTTATTATTATTTAGTCCCTGTTGTATTATTTTTCTCTATTGTAAAATTGTAAATGGGGGTTTTGGCGCGAACTTGACCGGCGACAGATTGCTGCTCCTGTATTATTGTTTAAAATTTTGAAGTTTAATATTTTAAAGATTTGAAGTGGAATTTGATATGTAAAAGTGGTGCGATTTTGTGTATTAAGTAACTGCGCATATGAACTATTAATGGAAACGATGAAACTTAATACTTTAGTAATGATGATATCATTACTAAGGTATTAAAATTATGTGCTGCTCATATATGTATAGTCCTCACTCATATTATTAACTTGTTTTTGAAGAGGGTGTATTTCCAGATGATCTGAAATTATCTATATTTCATCCTTTGCATAAAAAAGGAGATAAACAAGATGTAGGCAACTACAGACCTATCCCTTTGGTTTCGGTATTGTCAAAAGTGTTTGACAAAGCAATGGTTAAAAGGCTTAATGATTTTATAAGTTCTTGTGACATATTACAACCTGGACAATTTGGCTTTCGTAAAAGTAGTTCTACTTCTCTTGCTTGTTTTGAATTTATAAAATATGTAACTGAATGTATAAATAAATACAGTGGTAGAGCCACGCAGCAGCTTTTGCTGTCGCACGGATGGGCCGGCTCGAACCGGGGTGGTACCACGACCTCACAGAAATCCAGCGTGAAGTAGAGGTTTACCTCTGCGTTTCGCTTGGTGAGTGCAGGTGGCCGGAGGCCTAAATTATGCAATTTAGGTCATACAGGTTATTTTTTTTTATAGAATACGGTGACAAACGAGCACACAGTCCACCTGATGGTAAGTAGTTGCTGTGGCCCATAGACATTTACATTTATCCTCGTTTGCGAATCAAAATGCAGATGCGTTGTCACCCGTGAGGACTAAGATGGAATGCCTCTTTTCCAGTAGAAAGGGTATCCGGTTCTCTACACTCACCATACGAAACACAGCAGTGTTAAGCTGCTATTTTACGCTGATATTCTGTGAGAGCGTGGTCCTTCCCCGGTCGAGCCGATTCATTCGTGCTACAACTATACTACTAATATAGCTGCGGCATGGCTCTACCTCGTAAAAATCTAAACAACACTTTAATATTCTATACGACAATAACAAAATTGATGAAGTAGATAACTATAAATTTTTAGAAGTAGATATTGATACACATCTGAACTGGAAGAAGCATATTATTGATATCGTTTGTAAAATACTTCAACCATTCACTTTGCTTTAAAAAGTTTAGGCAAAATATATTAATTGAGGCTGCTCTCACCGCGTACCAAGGCTACGTATCATCGGTGCTTAGCTATATGATATTGCTTTGGGGTAACTCTGTTGAGGTAAATAGAACATTTTAATTGAAAAACGATGCATCCGTGTCTTAAGCAACATTTGGTATTTAGATAGTTGTAAACCTTACTTTAAAATATACAATATTCTTCCATTACCTTGTTTATATATCAGAGAAACCTGTCTTTTTGTTAAATCGTTCCCTAAGTATTTTAAAACCCACCAAGATACTACAACAAGGCGTTTAAGAAGTAAATATGCAAACCTAATATATTAACTTCCCTGTCATAAAGATATGTATATGTAAGAGAAATGTATATAACATGAGCATATTATTATTAAATAACACATTACCTAAGAATTTAAAAGAAAAAGAAGGAGCCACTTTCAAAAATAATTTAACGAAATGGTTACTGGAAAATTGTTTCTATAGCCTAAAAGAATATTTGGAATGGAAAAATTAGTTTAATTATTTTGTGCTTAATGAGTTTTTTGTTTTATGTAACTAAATATTTGCACGTCTTTGACGAGACTAAACACATGTACATTATAGATATTTAACTGAAGACCCTGTCAACTGTGTTTTATGCAAATAAAGAATTTGTATTTGAAACATGTGCTCTGATTCTCAAGATAAGGTTTCTGTCTGCTTAGGCGCCTTGAGGTACCATCGCCAACTGTCAGCTGTCTGCTGGCACAAGTTGCCGCCAATATCTCCCAAGGGCCGTACAATGTGTCGCATCAACATATTGTGAAGCAGTGTGCTAAGAAGGATAATTATACATTGTAACTTCAGTTAACAGTTTCAGAAGAGCTAGAACCCAGAACCATAAAGCCAGTTATAAAAAATAATCTATGGTTAACTACTAATTATAGATGTGCCAACTCGGAAAAATTACAACTCGAGTTAACGCGAGTTGAAATTCACGTAACTCGAGTTTGAACTCGAGTTACGCAACTCGAGTTAACAGTACGAAACAGAGTAAATAATTTGCTGCAAATTACTTTTTAAAAATTTGTTTAATAAGTTGGGAAAACTATAATTAACAAACCTATTATGTTGGATTGACATAAAAAGGTATATATAGTATTATACTTATGTCTTTTTGGCTTTAATCTAAAGTTATAATAAGTACCTCCATTTAACAACAAAACTAGTTATATAGCAGTCTTCGCGAAACAATATTAGCCTAGCTTTAAGTACAGAAGCTATAAATAATTTTTTTTAATTATTTAAAATTTATTTTTATTTTTTATATAGAATAAGGTTGACAAACGAGCATACAGTCCACCTGATGGTAAGTGGATGCTGTAGCCCATAGACATCAACATTTATCCTCAATTGAGAATTTAAAAAAAAATGCAGATGCGTTGTCACACCTGAGGGCTGAGATGGAATGCCTCGTTTCCAGTATAAAGGGTCTCCGGTTTCCCACACTCCCCATACGAAGCACAGCAGCATTAAGCTGCTATTTTACGTTGGTATTCTGTGAGAGCGTGGTCCTACCCCAGTCGAGCCGACTCATTCGTACTGCTACTACAATATAGTTGCAGCATGGCTCTACCACGTAATTCAATATATTTATTGTAAGTTAAGTGTTACATTTAGCGTTAATTTAAAATGTTATGTATCTTACAACTTAATCATTGGTTTTGGGTATTACAATAATATATAGATCTGTTACTTACATAACTATATTAATCATAATAAATCAAAATTATAAAATAAATTAAATCACCTAACTTAGCTATTATACAATTATATATAACAAATTGTTATGGTTGTGACTACTTTTTGATACACAAAGCGCGCACACCACGAACGAAGCGCGTGGTTAATTTTTTGCTTGCTCACTTATTCCGTTCGTGTACAGCAGCCCTAACTCGAGTTAGGGAAATCAAACTCGAGTTAACTCGAGTTAGTAACTCGAGTTGACTCATCACTACTACTAATTATATTAGTCTGTGGTTAATACTGTCAAATAGGGTGTTTGTGTTTGGTGTTTATTATTTATCATTTTTAAAATTATAATATAAATCTAAGTAAAATTACATAATAATGGTCATATATGGAGTTTATATAGTCAGCAAATCTGGTGGACTAATTTATAACTATGATCATAATATACCAAAAGTAGAAACGGAAAAAAACGTTTGGTTATCCTTTAGATATTAAGTTGCAGTACGAAAATAAGAAAGTTGTAGTAGTTTTTGGCCAGAGAGACGGAATAAATGGTATATCTTTATCGGCAATATTTTTATGGCCGCTATATTTTATGCTTTAGTTTTTCATTTAAAAAATAATTACACAGTTAAAATAATATTTTTTTCCTATTTACTTCAGTTAGTGAAACTCATCTACCGATTTAATCCCAATGGTATAAATCTTATTATAAATAAAAAATCAAGTTTAATAAAATATTGACCATATAGTGGCAATATAAGAATATTCACTGCCTCATAAAGGACACTGTGAGAGGTGACAGAGGGAAAGAAACCAAAAGATGGGTGGCAGCACCTTCATAATGATAACTATAAAATAAAATAAAAACTGATTGACTGAACACCCTACCTGTGTGACAATTATAGCAAATATCCCTGTTATGAAATCTTTGGAGGAGACCTATGTTCAGCAGTAGACTTAACAAGTGGTAATTTGTTTTCTAAATTGAGTACCTCCTCCTTTTTTAATCGGTAAAACAGGCTATAATGGTAACGGTGATCAATGAATAAGTGAAATAAGCTAAGCTAAAGGAGCTTTTTATTTCCAGGCATTTATTGTAATACTTTACTTTATAGAAATGTTTTATATGAGCTTTGAAATTATATAAAATAACAAAACATAAATTTAACTAGGTTGTGATTCTTTTTTTTTCAAGAAAAGAATTCGTCTAACCTCGGTTTTTCAAAAAATTACAGGAGTGCCAGAAAACATTTATTATTCCCCGATTACCAGCTTTTTTCATCAGAAATTTAATCTTATTTGTAGTTTTCCATTAAATCTAATAAAATGTAATAAATTGAGATTTGCCCTTTTGCGGCGTCAACAATGAGTATGTAAGGTACTCTACCCATTCCTGTAACAACAATTTCTTTTCCGAAAATACAAAATTTTACTTTATGTGTATAAAACTATATTTATATAAAGATACTTTATTTGTTTCAGTTGGCCATATGTTATTATCTATCAATGGATCTCCTGTCACTGGATGTACCACAGAAGATGGCAGGGATGTATTTGATATTATAGCATCTAAGGTATTTATTTAATAAAAAATATCTTCATTTAAGACATTCCATCAATTGGATCTGGTGCTCTTATCCATATACCAGATGACACTAGGAGTTGTATGCTATTTATGCTTAAAGAGATGGCATATTTTGATATTATGTCTATAACCTTTGATTTGTGTTTGCAATATAAAGTTTTTTTTTTTTTTTTTTTTTTTTTTTTTATAGGATAAGGGTGACAAACGAGCACACAGCCCACCTGATGGTAAGTGGTTGCTGCGGCCCATAAACATCTACATCTATCCTCTCTTACAAATCAAAATGTAGATGCGTTGTCACCCGTGAGGACTAAAATGGAATGCCTCATTTCCAGTAAAAAGGGCCTCCGGCCACCTGCACTCACCAAGCGAAACGCAGAGGTAAACCTCTACTTCACGCTGGTTTTCTGTGAGGTCGTGGTACCACCCCGGTTCGAGCCGGCCCATCCGTGCGACAGCAAAAGCTGCCGCGTGGCTCTACCTTTTAACTTAACTTTTAATAAAACTAATTAAATTAAAGTTCAATAAACTCATTTATTTCAGGAAAACTATCCTTTAAGCCTTAAATTTGGAAGACCAAGAGCCACAACCAATGAGAAAATAGTATTGGCCAGTATGTTCTACCCATTGTTTGCGCTTGCAAGCCAGCTTAGTCCAGTGCCAAAGTGCTCTGGTATTGAGATTTTAACAGCTGACACCTTTAAACTGGCCTGCTTTCAAACACTAACAGGTAATTATTTTAATGATTTATTCTTTATTTTAATATCTTACAACTAAGGTAACTATGGGCTGAATTAATGCATGTCAGCATGCTCTGCCAGGCAACCCCGTAGCGTGGTGACCTATTGTAGCAGTGGAATTTGCATGATATGTTGAACTTACAAACAACAATGATACAACCAGTGGTATCTATTACACTAACCATTAAGAACAAGAGCTTAGGAGTCCAGCTGACTTTGACTAGCATTATTGAAATTTCAAGAATATCCAATACCTCATATCATCCCGTGGGTGTTGTAAGAGGCGACAGTGGGAAATAAACTAGGAGAGGAGCTGCAGCATCTTCCTGATAACAACTCAAAATAATAAAAAACTGTGGTTACCAAGCTGCCTGTCAAGCGTGGGGACTGTAGCAAATATTTCCCTAAAGAGAGGCCTATGTACAGAAGTCTACTTTTGATAGACTAATAAATGAATAGATGAATATGCTGATATATCACAAGCTCTATTAATCTTAAGCTCAAGAATCATTGAGAATCCTATGTGTCTAAGGTATTATTTGTATTAAAATAATGCCTCTTTTAATAAAAATCAATTGCAAAATCGGCTTGACCGATTTCAATGAAATTTTTTGTGTGCATTTGAATCGGTCCCTGGATGGCTTAGATTAACATTTGCACCCAGTAGTTGTTGCTGTTGTTGAGGTCCAGAAATCACCCGTACAAAGCTGGGACAGATTGCTAGTATTTGTTCTGTGCTCTGTTACATTATTTTTAAACAAAATGTATTAAATTTACAATACCTAATGTTAAACATTCAAATACCAATGTGCTCCTAATGTTGAGGAGTTTAGTCTTGTATATATATGTATACCACTATTTTTCTTGCCATTGTGGTACCGCGGCATACCTAAAACCCTCACACAAATCAGAGGCCTGTGCTCTGCAGAGGGAAGCATATAGGCTGTAACTTTAGCTTTTAGAAAGTTACCCTGTATCTCCGCTGGTTCCAATTTCCCCAAATGTTTTTTTTTCATAGAATATGGGTAGCAAGGATGCTATGGCCCAAAGACATCTACATTTATCCTCCATTAAGAATTAAAATCCAGATGCTTGTCACCCCTGAAGACTTAGATGGTATGCCTCATTTCCAGTAAAAAGGATCTGCGGTTCTCTACACTGACCATACCAAACACAGTAGCATTAAGCTGCTATTTCATGCTGGTATTCTGTGAGAGTGTGGTCATTTCCCGGTCGAGCCGACCCATTCGTGCTACAACTATAATATATCTGCAGCGTGACTCTACCAAATGCCTCAGTTAATAGAAACTAAATGTTCTAGATTAAATATTTAATTTTCAGGTGTAAAATTCATAGTGGTAACAGATCCAAACATGCAGGGTACGGATGTTGTACTCAAGCGTATTTATGAACTGTACTCAGACTACGCCCTGAAGAACCCATTTTATTCTCTGGAGATGCCGATCCGATGCGAGCTGTTCGACACATCGCTGCACACGCTACTAGAACTCGTGGAGAAATCGGGAACTGCTAATTTATAGTTGCTGGTGTAGATTTAGGATGGATGTTCAAAAATCATTGGTGTAATGCAACCAAAGCTGATTATTTAACATTCACATTAGCTCATAAACAGTTTGATGATAGATATGGGCCCTCTGCAAGTGAATCGCAGTACCAGACGTTTCAAACTAAAACATTAACATTGATTCCCAGCACTAGTCTGGTCGCTCTACACTTGGCATATATTGTGAGGTGGATATATAATGCCATCTGACGAAGGCCATAAGATCTATCATTTCCTGTTATTAATAGACTTATTATGTGATGATGGATTTATTTGCGGCACCGTGTAGCCGTAAATGTAATGTCTTGGCTGAAATAGCATTATAACACACAGAAGCTACTTGGGTGCATGACCAATATGTTAACAGCCTAATATATGATGTATAAATAATACCATAAAGCAAAAGTAAATGTTATAATTTATTTTTATTTTATAGAATAAGGGTGGCAAACGAGCACACAGTCTACCTGATAGTAAGTGGATGTCGTAGCCCTTACACATCTACATCTATCCTCAATTAAGAATCAAAATGCAGATACATTGTCATCCCTGAGGACTAAGATGGATTTTTTCCAGTACAAAGGGTCTCCGGTTCTTGACACTCACTTCACGAAACATAATAGCCTAAAGCTTTATTTTATGTTAGTATTCAATTACAGTGTTTCCCTAGCTTCGTGTAATTACCACTCCACTTATCGTAGGTGTGTGTGTGTGTGTTTGGAGCTATATATTTCTGGGCTGCTTGTGCTTATAATAATTGATTGTGCCTCAGGAGGACTGTTTGATGTAATCATTCTGTGCGTTATAATTCTGTGTTAATTTGTGCAATAAGAGTAAATGGTACTTGAGTAATATTCGAACCATAAGAAAAAAGGTTTGAGATGTGCATACAATATTCATTTAAGTTTTATTTATTTTTAAATATTATGGAATAAATCCACAACAATTTGAAATAAAATGTATATAAGTTTATTTTTTCTTTTCATTTAACCCATCCATGTCACATTGTGTAACGAAAATTTCACCAAAGTAAAACTATTTTTAAATTAATTAATTAATTAGTGATCCTAAACATTCTAAGTAATATGTACTGTGTACGCAACAGACGCATTTGAGTCCACGGGCTCTAACGCGCATTGCACACAACCAAGTGTCAACATCTCATCAAGTATATACAACATATCACTTCAATGGTCCTAACGTACTTATGTCCACGTATGTAACTCTTGTGATGAAATCGAAGGTGTTGTGACCGCCAGTACGGTTTTCGTCGGGGTCGATCAGCTGGTGATCTTCTAGTCTATCTGACTCATAGTTGGGCGGAGGCAGTAGAGTCCAAGGGGGAGGCATTGGCCGTTAGTTTGGACATAGCGAAGGCCTTCGATCGGGTCTGGCACAAAGCGCTTCTTTCGAAGCTTCCTTCCTATGGGTTTCCCGAGAAATTGTGCAAATGGATCACCAGTTTCCTTGCTGATCGGAGCATCAAGGTCGTAGTAGACGGTGCATGCTCTGATTTCAAGCCTATCAACGCTGGTGTTCCACAAGGCTGCGTGCTATCACCAACGCTGTTTCTCCTGCATATCAATGATATGTTGCTAACTGGTAGCACTCATTGCTATGCGGACGACAGCACTGGTGATGCCTTATATACGGGCCGTGCCAATATTTCTCGAGAAAACGTTGCCGAGTACCGGGACAAACTTGTGTCTGAAGTCGAGTCTTTGCTTAACAAAGTCTCGCATTGGGGGCGATTAAATCTAGTCCAGTTCAATCCCCAGAAGACACAAGTTTGCGCGTTTACCGCTAAAAAGAACCCCTTTGTCGTATCTCCTCAGTTTCAAGGCACTTCCCTTGCTGCCTCAGCTAGCATCGGAATCCTTGGCATCGACATATCGAATAGTGTGCAGTTTCGTGGTCACTTGGAAGGGAAGGCCAAATTGGCGTATAAAAAGCTTGGCGTGCTCAGCAGAGCGAGACAGTATTTCATGCCGGCACATCGCTTTTAAATTTACAAGGCGCAAGTTCGGCCCCACATGGAATACTGTTCTCATCTCTGGGCCGAGGCACCCTAGTGCCAGCTTTTATTATATTATTATAGGATAAGGGTGACAAACGAGCAGACCGTTCACCTGATGGTAAGTGGTTGCTGCAGCCCATAGACATCTACATCTATCCTCTATTACAAATCAAAATGTAGATGCGTTGTTACCCGTGAGAACTTAGATGGAATGCCTCATTTCCAGTAAAAAGGGCCTCCGGCCACCTGCACTCACCAAGCGAAACGCAGAGGTAAACCTCTACTTCACGCTGGTTTTCTGTGAGGTTGTGGTACCACCCCGGTTCGAGCCGGCCCATCCGTGCGACAGCAAAAGCTGCCGCGTGGCTCTACCACTGTTAAAAACTGTCTACCACTGTCCTTCCACTTGACGGCATCCAGTGCAGAGCGGTTCGAATCGTCGACGATAGAGTTCTTTCTGATCAGCTCGATACACTGGCACTGCGTAGAGATGTTGCATCTCTTTGCGTATTTTATCGCATCTATCACGGGGAGTGCTCTGAGGAATTGTTTGGACTAATTCCCGCTCAATTTCACCATCGCACATCGCGACAAAACTCGCGTTACCATCCATACCATCTGGATGATTGGTGGTCCACCACTGTGCGATTTAGAAGAAATTTTCTGGCTCGCACAACTTCCTTGTGGAATCAATTACCTCCAGTGAATTTTCCGGACCGATACGACTTCGGAACCTTCAAGAAAAGAGCTTACTCCTTTCCAAAAGGCCGGCAACCCATCTGCAATTCCCCTGGTGTTGCGGTTGTTCATGGGCGGCGGTAGTCACTTACCATCAGGTGAGCCGCATGCTCTTTTGCCCCATCTTCTATAAAAAAAAAACTTAAATGTAACACCTTAAAGCTAAGGCGCACAAAGGCTGCACTTAATGCCATGTGGCATTCTCTGCCAGTCAACCCTAGGTGCCAAATACAGTTTGTTGGCAGGTGTGATTATGTACACTTTACATCTTACTTATATAAAGTGTACATACGAGTATATTCAATCCATATGTATATACAGGCTGTCCCAGAACGTAACGATCAAATGAAAGGGGGTTGTAGACCATGGAAGGACTGTTCCAAAAAAAATTAAGTCCTATACCCAAGTGCGTGGTTTAAAAGATAAAGGTTGATTTATAAATTTTCCAGAAAATCACCCTTTGCCTCAATATTTTTGATGCTGCAGCTGCAAATGAAGACCGATTTAAATTTTTTTTCTGTTTTGTACAGCCTAATCATATGCCTACTATACCTACTACTTTATTTTTCAGTACCTATTACGGTTTGGTAGAAATAAATACATAAAAATTCGTAAAAGTGTAAAAATCTAACATTAAAGTTTTATCGAGCAAGTTGGACCCTTCACCCTGTAAAAACAATGTACTTACATGGACCTGGCAACTGTATTTATTATATTAGTTATTAGTTAAAATATATATATATATCTAGTTAAAATATATATATATATATATATATATATATATATATATATATATATATATATATATATATATATATATATATATATATATTAACTAGATTTCAAAATGGTATAATACCTGGTACTTTTATTTAAATTTTTTGTACTATATTTTTTCTCGCAGAGGGTAGATTTTGTGAAAATAACTCAATTAGATATTTTTTAAATGATTCGTCCGTTCGATTAATGTAAAGAAAAATAATTTGTTTTCACGCTGATTTGGCCGATATCAGACCTAATATCCATAGAAAAGTAAAAAGTAGTATATTTTTTTATCCAATTTTGGTATTAAACAAAATACATTCAAAATTACAATACATACGATGAAGTGCAAGCGAGACAGAACATAGGGAAGTAACTATATAGAACTATGCACAGCTCAGGTAGGTGAGATCCCTTCCCTTACCTCGCCCGTATCCTTTGTTTTCAACAACGAAATCAAACAAATAAATAAATAGCCAGTACACTACAGCACTACACCTACAGTACTTTGCCCTACTTTGTTCGCATCGTACGTTTCTCCTGTTTTCATGTTCTCATCGGTGTTTTAGTACTAACTGACTCGGCTTTCTATTTAACTTCTTTCTTCTTGTACTTAACATTGTTTTTACAGGGTGAATGGTCAAACTTGCTCGATAAAACTTTAATGTTACATTTTTACACTTTTACGAATGTTTATTTATTTATTTCTACCAAACCGTAATAGGTACTGAAAAATAAAGCAGTAGGTATAGTAGGCATATGATTAGGCTGTACAAAACAGAAAAAAAAAATTTAATCGGTCTTCATTTGCAGCTGCAGCATCAAAAATGTTGAGGCAAAGGGTAATTTTCTGGAAAATTTATATATCACCTTTCATCTTTTAAACCACGCAACTTGGGTATAGGACTTAATTTTTTTTGGAACAATCCTTCCATGGTCTACAACCCCCTTTCGTTTGATTGTTACGTTCTGGGACATTCTATATATGCATGGATGATTATACAAAATGTAACAAAAACCCTGTGGTCCCCGTTAAGTACGTTATCAAGATCATTATTCAAACGTATAGAAATAACTTTTATTTAAAAATTCGAATAATATTTTTTTTATTTTATTTAATAAAATAATTGTAAGCAAATTGAATGTGGTTTTATTACCTCTGCATTGTCTGGGGAGTAAGAAGATTGTCAAAGACCCCGCTTTACTTAGCTTTAGCATCGGCTAGTGTCAGTAAGAAGTAATAAGACTTAAGATTTTTAATCTTTTTAATAAAATTAAAAAAAAATATGGTCGAATTTTTAAAAAAAGTTATTTCTATAGGTTTGAATACTGATCCTGATAACGTACTTAACGGGAACAACAGGGTTTTTGTTACATGTTGTATATACTTAGTACATAAATCCATCCAACCATTACAACCAATAAAAGTTCACTGCTGAAAATAACCTTCCCCATAGATTGCCTCATAGGGGGGATTTTGCCATAGTTGCCTTGCTTGGCAGGCAGGTTGGTATTTATTATTTTGAATTGTTCTTGTTGTCACCTGTTTTAGTTTCCTAGTTTCCCTCTGTTGCTTCTTACGACAGCCACGGAACGCTATGGGGTAGTGGATTTTGGGGTGGTACTTACACACACAACATATATTAATATACATACATATCACAGTTAACAGGGGGTGTCAAATGAAACAAACTTAAATTTTACAATAAAAAATTTATTGATATAATAATTATATTTATTTATAACAATCGAAACAGGGGGGCGGACTCCCACACGTACGTCGCGGCACAATACGCAAGTTTACGTAATTTAACCGAGCACTTTGTACTTGCTACACACCCCACTCAAATTATTGCCTGATACTTGGTACAGAGGGACCTCCGGGATGACTGCTCACAAATCGGGCAACACTGTACAAATGAGGGATCATAATCTTACGTTTACCAGGTGTCGCTAGTTGGGACTAAGGTGAACTTATTTGCTACGCAGATAGTCACACAGAGAAAAGTTGCGTTTGAATAAAGTTTTTCGGTTTCTATTTTAACACAAAACAATACCAGTGCTGTATTCTAAATTTTTTTTAACTGTTTTTAATTCAATTTTTAGGAATATCCGTAGTTTTGGGTACCTATTTCTTATTTTTTTACAAAGAAACAATAATCTCTAAACTTATAAAACAAATTAACTTCTCTCACCATGAAGTCTGTCAAATATTCATTTTATTCGAAAGTGGCGCCGCCCTGGTGGCCGAAAGTCGAGGATGCCCTCATTAGCCTATATTATGCTATTACCACACTTAAACACTAGATCTGTGTTAGTTGTAGTGTGGCCCAAGCATAACGATAACACGGGAGGCGCGTCTGTGCTCGGCTTTGTGCGTAATGCATGAAGCTACACACTCTAATGTATCTAAAAGTAAAACACAATCACGACATGCGTTGTATTGCCCGGAGATCCGTCAACAATAAACACTTGTACACAACCTAAAATATAGTACTTTTAGCATTGCTGACAACAGAATTTTTTAAATAGTTTTGATTACGTACAAGCGTACAATCTGACTAACATGATGCTTGGAGTACATAACCAAAGAGACCGAGTTGGACTATTATCTAGGCCTGTTTTGGTGGCCCCAAGTCTCTCTTCAGAATGAATGTTACATCCAAGCAGAAGTCAAAAATGACGTTTTAGAAATCCAAGTACATCTGACAACCTCGTGCTAGATTCAAAGGTCGATACAAAAATAGAGCCGATAACGGCGTCGTGTTAATTCTGAGCGTTATAATTACTTACATAATTTAAACCCAAATCTTAAACCTATCCTGCGATCCGCGGAGGGCCACGTGTAGAGGGCGCCACTTAACAATACAAAGAGAAATTAAAGTTTCATTGCGCTAAGCCGTTGCCCAAGCTTCTTCAAGCACGCAGGGCAACATGAAATAACAATACCGAATGATGTGAGTCTGTTTAATACAATTTAATTTTACAATCGATTAGTTTTCCCTGTGAAAAATATTTTCAACTCAAGTATTGACACATATAGAAATTAATTTCATTTAATCCTCGCTTATTCTAACCTATTTCTAACTTATCTACGCAGCCCACTCGACCCTCCGCAGCATCCACAACTCATCTTGAGTATATAAACCTTGTTCCTGCAACTCTTCGAAGTTGCGCGCGAAGCACAAAATAAAGTCTTTATTTTGTGCCCGAACAATGTCGCTGTGAATTTGCAGCTAATATTACATTACTCACATGTATGATATTTCTCCACGATTATATAAAACTACGAAATTTTCTCTTGTTACATCTAAGTCTAACGCTATAAATACCGTTTACGGCGATGTCTGGGTTGATCTTAACGCATCATTTCAATCTTTATTTTTGTCTATATTTATTGCACTTGTTCAATGGCACGGCATATTGCACGCTCAATATAAATACGTATGCGTTATAAATTCGTTAGGTTTGATCTAAAATCACTCAATTTTTGTTTTGGGACTTTTGAATAATTTTGAACGGGTAACTTTTAGATTTTATTATGTTATAACTAGCATTATACAAATGTAATGCATCACGTTACATACATATTCTAAGATATATTATGTACACAACAATGAATCGAGCAATGTACGATAAAATAGTTTTTGTTAATCATTGAGATTTTTCGAAAAAATCTATATCACAAAATATTATTACTTCAAAGATTTCACATACATCTCAATATATTATATTTGTCAAAGTATAATAATAAGTACTTACAACACTGACAGCAATGTGAGAGATGATTTAGTGGTCTCCAGGTTTTTGTTAAGAAAATACTCAAACACCATGTAATGTAGTCATACTCCATTGTGTGTTCCATATTTAAATAATATTAAAAATGTTTGAATATGCTGGCAGTGTGATTATAATCTTGTTGTTTTTTTACTGGCAATTATTGGGCTAAATTTGACATAGACAAACTACAAAATGGCCTTAGGTATGAAAATAGGATCCAATCGACAATCAATCAAAAAATTAGTTGTTAACTCATATATAAAATTAATTCTTGCTCTGTATACTTTAAGACAAAAAAAAAAACAATTTGGACAAGAAAAGAACAAACAAAATAAATATTAAAAAAGCAAGAAAAATTGAAGCCTAACTTTTATCACTAGATCCCGATCCAAGTTTTAACGTTAATATTGCAAAAAAAAATTTTTTGTGGATTGTAGGGGAGAAGTGGCATGAAGGAGCCAGGTTTTGAAAGAGCCACTTACATTATTTTGATAGTTTATGAACGGATTTGATTGGTAATTTTATTTTTAAGTGGCTACATTGATTCCCCGTCACCCACAAACATTTGACAGTCCGCCGAAACCAACGGACGCCGGTACATCGAGTCAAAGTTTTTGGTACTAAAAAGTAAGGAGTTTGCTTTATTTAACTTGTTTTTTGGTATTTTATTATAAAGAGATATCGGTAAATGGATTGTAGATTGAGTTTGTGCATATACTTGGCCTTGCAGCTGCGTAAAAACTGAGCCGCAAAAGTTTTGATATTGTTGTTATTTTTAATGTTATATTTTTTTAAAGAATAAGTTATGAAAGAGCCGGGTGAATGGGCCTTAAAAGAGCTGGCTCTTTCATAACCAGCTCTTTCATAACCCTGCATTTAAATATTGTAAATAAAATTAAAATAATAGTAAATATGCATTTTTTCATATATTATTAAATTATTTGCTTCAGATATTGCATTATAGGGAAGCCTGGTTCAAAAAAACGAAAATTGACCAGAAAAATCGGTAACTGAAGAAGCAGTTAGTGAAGTTTTGGAGAAACATCCACCAATAAACAAAACTGCACGCATCTTTAATATATTGAGGGCACACTTAGCTAAAATAGTTAAAAAAGTAAAGGCTTCTGGTGAATCAGCTTTTAAACACTGTCCTAATATAGGAAATAAGCGTATTTTCACAACAGACAAAGAAAATATGTTTGCGGATTATTTAAAGACTGCTTCTAAAATGTGCTATGACCTAACAAGGTAACAAACTAAAAAGCTGGCATTTGATTATGCCATGGCTAATTATATCACTCCAGATAAATGGAGGGAAATCATTGCAGCAAATCATGTGAAAACAGTGATCAAGATTGGTTTTAGTGCAAAATTTATCCTGATTGGAATCATGAATCCTGCGGCATTAAGGGAAAATTTAATTTCTTTTGAAAGACATGTTTTCAACTTTAAGCAAATTACATTATATATTCCAAAGTTCCTAAAAAGTCTGAATCTAAAACTTAAGCAAATAGGTAGTAAAGACTTTGAAGCTCAAAGTGAGCAATATTTTTTTTTAAAGTTCTTAAAGATTTAACTATGTTGTTTTTGATAGATGTTTGTTATTTTGTTTAAATTTTAAGATTGTTATTAATAAAAAATAATACGCCTCTAATATGTTAAGATTATATATATATAATAGGTATGACTGAAAAATATGTTAAGACTTAAGCGTTGTTCGAATCACTTAAAATGACTCGATAGAATTAAAAATTTCTTCAAAATATCATTAGTTTTTAAAAAGGATTTGTTAGTACTGTCTTTTTATTTTTTTAATAGTGGAACTATTATTATTTTGCTTAATTTTCACAATTACACTTTATAATACAGACTGACTCTTTCATAACTTTTAGTAGCTCTTTCAATACCGAAATGTTATGAAAGAGCCAAAAGACACATTTTATTTCAATGAATATTTTGTTGATTTTTTCATAGCGTTTAAGGTTTTGTCGTATGCAATTACCTACTTTAATAAATAAATAATAATTGAAGAAAAAAATATCATCATTTCTTTCACTAAAAGTATGTTTTTTTGCTCCTTTTAGTAAACTGGCTCTTTCATGCCACTTCTCCCCTACCGTTTATGTAGGCTGTATCCTTTTTGTTGGTTGTGTTTTATTTGTGGGTTGTATTCTTTTTGCATTACTACGTCCTAAATTCTCTTCTCGGCATTAAAAAAGTGCTAAGTTTTAATGAAGAGGTTTGTAGATATTGTTAAAAAGTAGGAAGAACCGGATAAAGGAGAAGTAAGAGTATAAAAATGTCGTTTAACGAATTGTGTAAGTGGTTTTGATAGTATTCAGTTACAAAAAAGCAGTGGGGTTAGTGTTCCGTTAACTTGCTAGAGAAAATTTGTAGATAGAACTATAGGTATTTAAATAAAACTAATTTTACGGATTTCAACGCGTATATTATAACTTACTTTATATTCCCGACGTATCGAGCACTTTACACACGGGGGGGGGGGGATAGGTGTATGATGTCCCAATGTCATAGTTAACCACAGCTACCTCCAGATTAAAAATTATTAATTTTTGTTCCGATCTACGCAGTATGAACTTACAGTATCTTGAAGTCTTGCAGTTGTATGCTTTGGTTGGGATTTAATTTTATTAATTATGGGATCCCAAGCAGATGGTAGCACTCAGCCATCTTCTCTATTGAAATTAGGATGTTTTTTGATTTCAATAGCCTCGCGAATCATCCTTGGAAGGAATCGGTGTTCCTAAGTACACATTCGAAAGAACACATAGCTGATGTGAAGAATCGACGCTCCGGGAAGTCTGCAGTCTGTGAACTCGTACAGGATCGCCCCCGTCACTACATTAGATTTGATAGACCACAAATCCTCGTTAAAGAGCACTGATTTCTTCCAAGGATGTCTCGCGAGGCTATTGAAATCAAAAAACATCCTAATTTCAATAGAAAAGATGGCTGGGTGCTACCATCTGCTTGGGATCCCATAATTAATAAAATTATATCCCAACCAAAGCATACAACTGCAAGACTTCAAGATACTGTAACTTCATACTGCGTAGATCGGAACAAAAATTAATAATTTTTAATTTGGAGGTAGCCATGGTTAACTATGACATTGGGACGTCATACACCTCAGTCCCCCCCGTGACCATGGGTGCTGTAAAGTGTTCGAAACGTCGGGAATATAAAATAAGTTAATATTTGCGATATCCGTAAAATTAGTTTTATTTAAATGGGTAGGGTCCGCGTAAATATAAGAAATAATTAACTATAGTTAAATTATAGTTCTACACGTTGGTTCATATAAAATGTTCAGGCACAAATAGGTTATGTTAGTGTGGACAAAATTGTTGCAAGTGTGGTAACAATTCAATGAAATTAACTCTATGTTTGAGAGAATTAAGACGGTATTGATCATTGGTATACTTTTTTCTTTTAAAAAATACTAGTAATGCGATTAAACAGTACTAATATTCCCTTTAACCACTTCTGGTAAGCTTAAAATGCTTGTGTCAGAAGTGGTTCACGACAGTAGTCGAATGGCGGATTCGAATCCACGACCTTTCGAGTTCGCGGTCCGCGCCTTGCCATTAGGCTACTGACGCTTCAATATTATTACATTATCTTTCAATTCTAGTACAAATGTTATCAATATGAAAAAATTAATACCTTATTTGTACATTTTAAAGATATTCAAAAAATGGGAGATGTTTTATACAACTAATGTATACACTTTTTCATATTGCTTTAATATCATTTGGGTAGTTCACATCATGTAATTTGAACCTGCTAGAAGAAATAGTACACTCCATGTCATTTCTTCATAAATATTTACTTCAAATTCGCTCATACTTAAAATTAATTTAAATTTTGATTATTTAAAAAAAAATCTATAAGATGTAGTCGACCACTAGAAACAATTACATCTTTGAATGTAATTCCTGTACAATGTCTAAAAGAAATCGTTACTTATAAAAAAAGTGTTTCAATCGACACGAGTATTATACTATATTAATATTTTTTTAAATAAATAATTTTTTGTAATGGTCCAAGTGTTATGTACCCCTGAAATACTGTAACATCCCTTGATGATGCCGAAAATATTTCGAAAACACTTTTAGCTGGAAAAAAGCAATATAACGTTAACAATTCGTAGCTGTCGTTTGCCGTGTAGAATCCGTTTATTTGTAAAATAAATAAACAGAGGACATAATTTGAACGTATCTATTGGAAAGGCGAAGGAGACGCACGTACGTGCGTGATCATCGGTAGAAGCGGGCCGGCGCCGGGCCGTGCTGCAGCAGCTCGCTCCGGGAGAAGCCGGGCGGGGGGTGCGGGGGGTGCGTGGGGCGCGGGCGCTAGGAGCGCGGCGGGGGGTCGCGCGCGGCGGGCGGGCTCGGGGGGTCGCGGGGGTCGCGCGCCTCGCGGGGCCCCCACAGGCGCAGCGTGAAGTCGTCGGACGCGGAGACCAGCACGTCGTGGTGCACCGGGTTCCAGGACACGGCGTTCACGCAGCGCGTGTGGCCCGACACCACCGCGATCGGCTCCTCGCCGTTCATGTGCCAGATGTACACCTGTCGGGTACACTCGCCCGTCATTTTTCACCAAACAGTGGTTAAAATTCATCACTGTATAGTTAAACCAACTACACCTGGTAAAAAATATAATTCAGTCACTATACTAGATAAACTACTTATACTTAACCTCTAAAGCTCAAAAGACGATTAAAAGCCAAACCCATTTATCAAGTTACCGTATAAATAGTCAATCATGATCAAAATTAGTACGACAATATTATTAGCAAGAAATAAAATTTAAAGTAAATCAGCGTATTTATATATTTTTTTATAAATTGAAACGATAAGCTCACAGTCTAGCTGATGGTACTAATGCAATCTTTGGACACCTGCAACCAACTTCAAAGAAGTCTACACATACGTTGTCAACTCAATGGATCAAGACCTGGGTTCAAATTCCGGGTCGGACTAAATCAGTTATTGGATTTTTTGTCAAGAAATGTTCAATTGCTGCTGATGATGAAGAAGATGCTGACGCCCATCTCCCGTTTCACTTTCTCTGTCTCGTCTTACGATCCTCACGGGACTATATGAGATAGTGGATACTTCTTACATCGCCATTACATGGTTATTAAATTTCGATATTCGGTTTCGCGGACATTATTATTATTATATTCACTTAATTTGACTAATATACAATCTATGAAGGACAATATCGATCAGCACACCTTATTGTCCTCGCTGCCGGACGCGATGAAGTCTTGCTGAGCGCCACCAAAGCACGCGTGGATGGTGAAGTGACCCTGGCTCAGGCCCCGAAACCGACGTACTAACGCCCGAGCACCTGTCAGAATTACTTGCTAGATAATTACATCTGATGTCCGCCTCGAAGGACCGGTTAAGCGGGGTAAATGCCCTTGTTTGTTTGTTTGTTGTTTGTTTTTTTATAGAATAAGTGAGCACACATTCCACTTGACGGTAAGTGGATGCTGTGGCCCATTGATGTACATCTATCGTCGATTAAGAAACAAAATGCAGATGAGTTGCCACCCCTGAGAACTAAGATGGAATGCCTCGTAAGCAGTAAAAAGGGTCTCCGGTTCTCTGCACTAACCATACGAGGTATTTTGTGAGAGCGTGGTCTTACCTAGTTCGACCAGACCAATTTGTGGCTCTACCACATATGTTTATTTACGTTGTGTAGTGACTTTGCTATTTGTAGAATCTAACTCCAATTCTCGTATCGCCTAGTATTGATTGAAAGAGAATGCCACAAGACGTTAATTTATATCAATTGGCGTTCGTAAGGTACAACTTACGTATGTCCCAGAGGTGTACGCCCTGGTTGGCAACGTTGAGCAACAGTAGGGTATCGGCCGCGTTCAGTGTCATCGCCATCACCGCGTGCTCCTCCTGGATCCTGTACACCAACCACATAACATCAGGCTAACGTTTGTGATGCTTTAAGAAATTTAAACCCAGTTTGTTTTTTGTTGTTTGTGTTTAATTTGAATAAGAAATAAGACAGGTCCATCTTCTTGGACAATTTATTAAATGATACATAACTATACAGCAGTTAACGATTTAGAAAGTAATGTGAAAATAAAATGGATACAGCATACAACAATAAGAATGTTTTTTAATGTATTTTAACAAGAACTTATATGTTTTCTGTAAAAAACTTAAAAATTTTCATTTTTTTAAAAACAATTTTTTTTTCTAGTGGATAGAGTCATGAAATGTTTAAGTGTAAGTTGAGTAGTGTTAAACCAACCGTTGCTCAAGCCATACGTGTCTTTTGTGTATCCTAATTACTCTCCACACCACACATAACGCAAAATACCTGTAATGCTTATAAAATGTAAGAAAATTTTATAATAGAAGTTGTGGGGTGTAATTCTCACATTTGATGATGGATGATATAAGACAATTTTTCCGAAAAATAAAAAAAATATCCATATCAGTTAGTTCAGTTATAACTGACAAATTTAAGAAAATGAGGAAAATTGACTCCTTAAATATATAATTAGGTATTGTGACCACAAATTTCTCAATAACCGTAGTTTCTTTTAGTTGTAGTTGGAAAATAAGATCACCTAACTTTAGCTCTTCATTAAATAACAACATACTGTACTACCCTAGGCAAATTACTTTAAAAAATGGCGCATTCATCCTACATTTCAAAATGGTATATTACGTATCTTATATTTCCGCCGTGTCCGCTTGATATTGAGTTTCGGGACACGTTGTATAGTATCCATAAGTCGCTGGTTCGGATCCGGCTCAAAGGACCAATATGAGAGTAGCTGGTTAATAGCTTACTAAATGGATTAAAGCGTAGTATACGGATGTAAAGGAGGCGAGAGAGGCGCGTGAAGATCGTGTCAAATTGTCCGTAGTTTCTGCCTACCTGGGTGACAGGCGTGAGTGTTTATGTTAGTAACGAGTGAGCGACACGCCAGGGCGTTGACCCGCACGCCGTCCCACGAGTTGAGCAGCGCGCCGTCCGCGCCGCACTGGTAGAACTGTTGAGTGCAGTGCGGGTGAGCGTGAGTGTGAGTACGTACACGTTGCGGTCGGTGAGGTCGGTGAAGTCGTAGCTGCGCACGCGGTGGTGCGTGTCGGCGGCCAGCACGCGGCCGTCGCTGCGACACGCCAGGGCGTTGACCCGCACGCCGTCCCACGAGTTGAGCAGCGCGCCGTCCGCGCCGCACTGGTAGAACTGGCCGCGCGCGCCGCCGCACACGAACTTGTCGCCGCCGCGCTGCCACGCCGCCGCCGTCAGCGAGTCCTCGCTCGAGTGCGACATCTTCACGTGCAGCTGCTCCGTCTGCACGTGACCACACAACGATCAAGCCAAACGATCAATTATTTACTTATATATTACATCGCGTGTCGTCCTTCAAGTATCTCGATCACATTGTGAACGAGAGACTGCGGGATGACTGTGATATGGAGAGGGAAAGGAGAGAGTTGGCAATCCGCTGCAATATGTTAGCCCGCAGATTTTCACGACGTACCACTGAAGTTAAAATAACATTGTTTAAGGTGGAAGCTCCAGGGTGGCGCGCGAAATTCAAATTTTCTTGCGTTTTTTGGAATTTGCAAGTCAGGATTAGGTTGTACGAGGGCGACACTGAAAATTTTGGGAATCAAGGAAGTGACTCAACATTACTATTTAAAATGTATTTATTGCTTTTCGAAGTATTCTCCGCGAAATGTGACACATTTTTCCATATGATGGAACCAATCATTGAAGCAACCATTCTATTCGGAAGTCGGGGGTCTCCAAAATGGCCGTTTTGTAGGCGTCCACAGCTTCTTCAGGTGATGAAAATCTGTGTCCACGCAATTTATTCTTTATTTTAGGGAAAGTATAGAAATCATTAGGCCTTAGGTCGGGGCTGTACGGCGGATGGTCTAATAATTCTATGTTTTCTAGCTCTAAAAACTCTTTTGTTCTGTGTGCGGTGTGAGAACTCGCATTGTCGTGATGGAGGATGATGCGGCAGTTGCAGTTCTCTTTACGGAGTTCAGAAACGACCTGAGGCAAACAAATGCTAGCATACCATTCTGCATTAACCGTTCTTTGTCCCTCAAGAGGAATAATCGTAACATGGTCGGTTTTGGAGACAAACGTGGCCACCATTTTTTTTGCAACACTCCGTGAACGAACAATTTTTGTTGGCTTTAACTCATTTTCGAACACCCAAACTCGTGACTGATTTTTTGTTTCGGGTTCGTACGCGTATATCCAGGATTCGTCACCTGATACGATGTTGTATACAGCATTTGAGGATCCTGCGTGGAATCTTTCGAGAGTTATGACGCACCAAGTAACGCGAGCCGCTTTTTGCTCTTCACAGAGCGAATGCGGTATCCATCGGGAAAACAACTTTTTTACACCTAATTGTTCATGCAAGATTATTTGTATTTGATTCATGCCAATGTCTAAAGTTGCCTGAATTTCGCGATATGTCACATGTCGATCTTCCTCAATCAGCTTACGCACAGCATCAACGTTTTCTTGGGTGACTGCAGTTTTTGGACGACCTTGACGGGGATCATCACTGAGCTTGACACGTCCACGTTGAAATTCAGCAAACCAGCGATAAATTGTGGTTCTGGATGGGGCTTCATCACCAAATGCAGAAATCATCCGGTCAACACACTGTTTTTGTATTAAACCACTTCGAAAGTCATAATAATTCATCGCTCTTGAATTTTCTCGAGTCAATTCCATTTTCTCAACGACTAAACAAGTTTGACAAAACCTTGTGACAAGACCGAGAATCTTTTTTTAAATAAATAAATGGTATTCGATTTTTAAAACCAAAGAGTTTACAATTAAAAAGATTTTAATATGACAGGAACAGTGGAAATATTCCATTCCCAATACTTTTAGTGCAGCCTACGTATATTTAACAAAAAATGATTCGCGACCGTAGCGATTATGTGTTTACAGAATTATTATCATTAAAAATCACCAATACAACCCTGTAAGTTCATATTAGCCCTTTGAATGAGTTTTTATGGAAATAGCCCTGTTACTTCATTAGACGACACTTGTCCAACCTAACTTTTAGGTTCAGTGTGCCTCTAACCATTCGGCGATCATTGAGACATCACTGAATAGTTGTCGTCTGGTTGTCATAATGAAGTCAATCTCATTTTTTCGTCGAACTGTCGGAGCTCGACCAGGTCCACTTCCTGTGAAGTTGGCCAGCTGCTGGCCCCTTGTGTTCCGTTGCCTTAATCCATATTTCCCTACTTTCAGCTCACCGTTCTCTATTATGCCTAGTTTTGCATTAAAGTCTCCCATCAACACCGTATAGTGAGTTTTGGAGAAATGCATGGCTCTAGAGATATCCTCATACATTTCCTCCACCTCCTTATCGGGATGTGCCGAGGTTGGTGCGTAAACCTGTATGACCTTCAGCGAATACCGTTTGGTGATTCTGAGTATAAGGTACGCAACCCTCGTCGACACACTCCCAATCTTTAAAAAGTTGTTAACGAGAGACTTAAGACGATAAATCCGACACCTCCTCGGGACAGATTTCATCGGGATGTGCCGAGGTTGGTGCGTAAACCTGTATAACCTTCAGCGAATACCGTTTGGTGATTCTGAGTATAAGGTACGCAACCCTCGTCGACACACTCCCAATCTTTACAACGTTGTTAACGAGAGACTTATAGACGATAAATTCGACACCTCCTCGGGACAGATGGTCGCCCTCCCGGTGATAGGACAAGTTGCCGGTTTCGAGGATTACCGTATTCTTCCCCTCTCTTCGGACTTCGGATAATCCTATAGTATTCCAGCGCAACTTGTCTATCTTTTCTTCCACCTTCAGGATCTTCTCGTCAGTCATCAGGGTGCGAGCGTTATAAGTTGCCAGGTCGAGTCGTCGTAGGTGGCAACCGAACCTCCACCGGAGATTCTTAGCACCGCCTGCCCCGCCGTTACCATGGTCGCCACCGTAGCCAGAAATAGCGGGGCCGCCGGGGACTGGGGCCGTTTATTATTGTCATTGCGCATGGGGGTATATTGTCATACTTGCCACGCTTAGCGAGCGGGTTGGCAACCTGTTTTTATTGATTTTGCTGTTGTCAGAAAGATACTGCTGCCCATCTTCTGCCTCAGTTTCCCTCTGTCGCCTTTTACGACACCCACGGGAAGATATGGGGTAGTGGGTATTCTTACCCGTCACTACACGGGAGAGATATGGCCAATCAAGACAATGCCCTTCTCATCCTCGCACTGTTGTAGGAGCTCTTTAACACATCCGCGAAAACCGACCAGTGGATCCAAGGTCTCGATCCCGATCCGATCCGATCGACGCCCCGATCGACCGCCTACACGACAAAATCTAATCCAGTTAAACCGAAAATGTGATACAATATTTCGAAGACCAACCCAAAACTAGCCTCCGTCAGAGCGCTAGGCATTTTCAAGTCCATCACAGAACCGTCCATAGGATATTAAAGCGCGAAAAGTGGCACCCATTCAAGTTTAGAAACGTGCATACTCTGCTATAGCGTGCTAAATACAAAATAAAATAAAAATAATTTGTACAAAATATCTTTTTTTTTCTTCATTGTAACATTATTTTGTGTGTACATAAATTGTTAAATAAATAAATTAATTAATTAATAAGAGAGAATTATTGTCAGTGGTTACTGAGTAAAACTGAAGAGGACAGTGACTTTCTTTCACTAATTTGTTGGACTGACGAAAGCACGTTCACCAGAAATGGCATGTGGAACCAGCACAATCTGCATCATTGGGCACCTAAAAACCAAAATCCGCGCGTTTGGCGGGAGTCAGATCTCGTAGATGGCCAACAAGATCGCCAGACCTCATGCCACTCGATTTTATTTCTGGGTGCATCAAAGACAATGTGTACGGGGAGAACGTGGATTCAGTGGAATCGAATGATAAATGCGTTTGAGATATTGAAGGAAATGGAGTGACAATTTATTTTCAAATGTGCGGGAAAACATGAAACGCCGTTTAGTTCTTTGTATCCGCCAACCAATCCGCCGGTGGTCTCATTGAAAATAAGAAAATTTTAAAGAAAGACAAAAAAAGATAAAAGCAGTGGTTATTGATGACCGTTTTAACTAACACAAGCGGCGATGTGGTTCGCCACCCATCACGTCTCGTTTCTCGCGGGGGCGAAAAGCGGCCCACGGAGAGCCGCTTCGCTACGTTGAATGTAAGAGGAGGAATGGATGGTAAGGTAGATGAAGTATGTCAGATGATGGATGAACGTTGCCTTGATATTCTGTGCGTGAACGAAACCAAGAGGAAAGGATGTGACACCACGGTTCATGGCCCCTACACGGCATACTGGTCGGGAGTCCCCCAAACCAGCCGAGGCTGTCAGGGAGTTGGTGTGATTCTTTCATCTCGAATGGTTGAATGTGTGATGGAGCATGAATGTGTAAGCCCAAGACTCCTCTGGATTAGGTTAAAAGTCGGACTCACTCGCTTATTTATCCTTGGGGTCTATGCACCGACGGATCTGCGTGGAGGTGGGTCACTAAAATCACAACAAGAGAGAGAGGAATTTTGGGATAGCATGAGAGAGGTCTTGAATAAATGCGGAGAAAATGAACGGATCGTGATGTTAGGGGACTTTAATGGATGGGTTGGAGTAAAGCGGGATGGGTATGAAGGAGTTCTGGGTATGTTTGGGGACGAGAGAGTGAATGACAATGGGAGAAGCCTGCTTGAAGTATGCTTGGAATGGAATCTGTGTGTGGCCAACACAATGTTTGACCACAAAAAGATCCATTTGTATACAAGAGATGAGGGTGAGTCTAGAAGTATGATTGATTTTGTAATTGTGGATGAAAGACTGCGGAAGAAAGTGCTAGACACTCGGGCATACCGCGGTGTAGGCCTCGACACAGACCACTTCCTGGTCATAGCCCGAATGCGTGGCCTCTTTAAACGGTGGCGACACCGAGGGGCCGAGCCTACGAGTGTTTTGGACAGAGTAAAAGTGGAAAATCTACAAGAAAAAGAAAAGAAAGACGAGTATGTAGAGAAACTGAAAGAAAGTTTTAAAGGGATAGAAGAGATAGGAGTGATTGAAGATTTGTGGGAGACATTTAAGAAAGGGGTTGTAAATGTTGCAATTGAGGTATGCGGGATAGCTAAAAGAAGGAAAGGGAGAAAGAATGATAACGCGTGGATGGATAAAGATGTACAAAGGGTTGTGCAAGAAAAGAAGAAAGCGTGGTTGGATTGGTTAGCAACAAAAGCTAACCAAAAAGTTCAAAAGGCAACGGATGACGACATAAAGGAAGCAAGAACGAAGTATAAAAGATTGAAAACAGCAGCAAAAGAAATTGTGTCTAGAAAGAAAGAAGAACGAAAAGATGATTACGATAGGAGGCTCACTGAAGATTTCCAGTCAAACATTAAGTTTTTCTGGAAAACCATCAAAAAAGCCGAGGAAAAACGAGGAGCTGAGTACAATCAGGAGTCAAGATGGGAGCATTATAAACGGAGAAGAATGTGTGTTTAAGAGATGGAAAGAATATTTTGAAAGTTTGTTAGAAAGAGAGGAAGTGCAGGTACAGCATCTGCCATCTTCCACGGAAACTAATATAAATGTTGATGAAAATGAGATAAGCATGGATGAAATAGTGAAAGCGTTGAAAAGTATGAGATTAGGTAAGGCTGCAGGGTATGACAGGATTACCGTCGAGATGCTAAGGGCTCGACAGGGCCTGGTGGCTAGTCAGCTGTACCGCCTTTTCAATCTGTGCTGGCGAAATGGGCAAGTACCGGGAGACTGGTGCAAAGCCGTAATCGTGCCATTGTAAAAGGGAACAGGGTCACGGCAGGACTGCATAAATTACCGTGGTATAAGCCTTCTTAGCGTTGTCGGTAAATTGTATGCGAAAGTGTTGATTGAAAGGGTTGTGAATGAAACAGACGAGAAAGTATGGGATGCACAAGCGGGATTTAGAAAGGGAATGGGATGTACGGATCAGGTCTTTTCCTTGCGGTGCATAGCCGAAAAGTGTTTGGCTAAAAACAAGAAAGTCTACTGCGCCTTCGTAGATCTAGAAAAAGCCTATGATAGAGTGGTGAGGAATGAATTGTGGTCAGCA
The DNA here is from genome assembly GCA_033319125.1 of Parnassius glacialis. Taxonomy (NCBI): domain Eukaryota; kingdom Metazoa; phylum Arthropoda; class Insecta; order Lepidoptera; family Papilionidae; genus Parnassius; species Parnassius glacialis. The sequence goes on from JAVANC010000010.1 coordinate 3,425,204, forward strand.
CTGTCTATGAACGGTGTGAGCAGTATCCTCATACGAGCATTGCAATCTCTTTATAGGGATTCTAGTGCTTGTGTAAGGATAAACGGGGCATACACTGAATGGTTTAATATCGAAAAAGGTGTTAGACAGGGATGTGTAGCGTCACCGTGGCTGTTTAATCTGTTCATGGACAATTGTTTGACAGATTTAAAAGAGAATGAAAGTGGGTTGAGAATGAATGAGTTACTCGTCAAATGTTTTCTCTATGCTGATGACCAAGTATTACTTGCGTCTTCGGCCGAGGAGTTGCAGGAGATGGTAACTGCTATGAGTGGAGCTTTTGTTAGAAAGGGAATGAAGATGAATGTAAGGAAGACGAAAGTGATGGTGTTTGAAAAAGATGAGGCAGTGACAGACTGCAATATCGTGATTGAAGATGAACAAATTGAACAGGTGAAAGAGTTTGTGTATCTGGGGTCAAAGTTTACAAGAGATGGAAAGTGTGAGAGTGATATCGAAAGAAGAGTGAATGCAGGAAACATGGTGAATGGAGCTTTGCACTCCTTTATGAGCAGTCGGAAGGTGTCTAACAAGGCTCGATTGGCTGTGCATGAGGGGGTGTTGGTTCCGACACTCATGTACGGAAGTGAAAGTTGGGTATGGCAGAAGAAACACGAAAGCAGAATAAATGCAGTTGAGATGAGAGCATTAAGAAGTATTATAGGAGTTAAACTGAGTGACAGGATAAGAAATAGTGAGATAAGGAAACGTTGTGGTCCGAAAGAAGATGTAGTGACAAAAATTGAGAAAGGTATGCTGAGATGGTTTGGCCACGTCGAGAGAATGAATGAAGAACGATTGACGAAAAAAGTGTATAAGGCGAGTGTGAATGAAAGTGTTGGAAGGGGTAGACCTAAGCGGACATTTCTAGACCAAATTAGGGACGTCTTGAAAAAAGGCCAGGTTAAGAGTACCCTAAACCGTAGAGCATGTATGAAGGGAATAATGAAAGTGGACGAAGCGAAACAAGTATGTAAGGATCGTAGCAAGTGGAAAGAAGTGGTCTCTGCCTACCCCTACGGGAAAGAGGCGTGATTATATGTATGTATGTATGTATGTTTTAACTAATAGTAACAAAACAGGGTGATGTGATAAGTGTTTGACTAAGCACCTCCGCTGTAGGTACTCTTTGGCGCCACTCGGTTTCTTTGATAATAAGCCGTCAAAGAATCGGACCGATTACGAGTAGGTACAAGATGCGTTGAGCGGTTGCCAGCGCGCGAAGCGACGCGTTGCCGCTCCGAGTTAACATAAGCCAGCTAGGTAAGTAATTTACTGAATGAATTTTTGCAAGGCTGATCCCAATTTTAGTTACTTTTTTATTATGAAGTTTGTTTGAAAAAATTTTTTTTCATTTAAGTAAGTTATTTTAACCATACCGGTTCAGTGCGGGTGGCACGCCAGACGTGCCATCGATTACTTTTGTGTGTGGCGTATTACACGCGGGAATTTCGGGAAAACAAGTCTCCTGTTAAAAAAAACAATGGTTTTGTCTTATTGTTTAATTTTGCTTAAAATGGTTGAACTACCGTCTTATTACTATCATATGACCGAATAGACCTACGAAGTACCATGTGCTCTTGTGATATCACAATAAACAATAACAATATCAAATAAACCCTATACCATATGGTATAAGGTTTATTTTTGCTTGAAACAGATTAAAACCGTTCATGCATAAAAAAGTTCGCTAATAAATACTCTTGTCAGTCCGCCGCCGTATAGCGACGGAGTTCGTTTCCTTTTGAAAACACTTGTTTTGCTATTCTTACTAATTAGACGTTTTCTTTTTACTTTTTTTTACTTAACATTTGTAAATATCAATGAATCATAAACGTTATTTTTTTCCAAATTGAGGATCGTGTTTGTATCATATTTACAAATATTATTAGGTGAAAATTTAATTTAATAAGGACCAAGGTTTTCTATAAAAAGTTTTTTTATAAAACAAAAAAATAGTACAAAAGGTTTGTAATCTCTGCATAAAAAAAGTTGCTTACTCTCAATTTCAAAGAAAACACATAGAAAAACACGTACAGATAGCGCGCGAGTTGAATGCCGTCGGGGCCTGAGGTGAAGAGCGGGAGCATCTCCCCCCGCCGTCCGCACGCCGCGTCTCGCGCGTCTGCAATGTAGTGCTGTGCTGTCCTTGACAACTATCATACGCTTACTGTGTTATCGTGTTAATATAAAGTTGCAGCCGCGTGTTATTTTTGTTTTTAATTATGTCTGATCCGTGTACGTCAAGTTCTGTTACAAAAAAACGAGTTTTTATTCATCGCCAAGCACGGGAAATGGCAAAAAATATTCTAGACATGTGTGTTAAAGAAAGGCAGAACAACAATTTAACATTCACATTAAATAATGCTTACGATCGCGCAAGCCGTTACACTGGACTTTCGAAGAGAACATTGTCTGCAATTCAAAATGAAGCCAAAAAAGGGCCTCTTTGTTCGCCTTCTAAAAAGAAAAGACAGTGTAACAAGAAGACAAATTTAAACGTCGATGATTTTGATCGAGATGTTATACACAAAATTATTGAAGAATTTTATTTAACTAAAAAAATTGTTCCGACCTGCATTAAACTCCTCGCAGCTATTCGAGAAAAAATCGAGTTTCCATGGGGAGTGACGAGTTTAAGAAAATTGTTAAAAGACATGGGATATAGATGGCTTAAATGTCATAATAAACGTAGAATTTTGGTGGAGGCCAGCTGTCGCATATGCACGGTCAATTTATTTGCGGAAAATTCGTCAATATAGGCAAGAAAATCGAAATATTTTTTTTCTCGATGAAACATGGGTAGACAGCAACCTCACATTTAAAAAATGCTGGAGAAATGAAATGATCGACGCCGTGTTGACGGATACAAGCTCCACGAACAGGCTCATTCTTGTCCACGCAGGATCGAGAGGAGGGTTTTTAAATGGTGCAAAGTTACTTTTTAAGGCTGGTACTACGTCAGGTGATTATCACGGACAGATGAACAGTGTTAATTTTGAGAAGTGGGCCACTGATATGTTAATCCCTAATCTACCACAAACCAGCGTTGTTGTGATGGACAACGCACCGTATCATAAGTGTACAAGAAAATAAAGTCCCAACAAAGTCCAGCACCAAATCAGTAATGTTGGAATGGTTAACCAAGAACAATATCGAAGCTTCACTTACTATGAGAAAAGATCAGCTCTTTCACTTGGTTCAGTTACATAAACCTACGGAAAAATCTTTCAAAATCGATGAATTCATCAGAAGTCAAGGCCATATCGTAGTAAGACTACCACCGTACATGTGCGACCTCAACCCTATTGAGTTGGCTTGGGCAAAAGTAAAAAGAATAGTAAGGCATCACAATGTTACTTCTGATTTCTCCCTAAAAAGGTTAAAAGAAGTTACGGAGCTGGCTCTCTCTCAGGTCACAGAGGAAGATTGGCGTGGCTTCGACGATCACGTCATAATTTTGGAAGAAAATTATTGGCAAAGAGATGGATTAATGGAAGATACCATAGATCGATTCGTAATTCAGGTCAGCGATGGTGAGGATAGTGACACCGATTCAACCAAGTCTGCCATTTCAGGATCTGATACTGCATAAATTATAATTTTTTTTTATTGATTTTGATATGTAAAATAATAAAAAATGTGTGATAATTATTACCTTGTTTTTTCTAAACTTAAAACGTTAAACTTAAAACAATGTTGAAATTTATCGACATATTGTCATCATTAATTCTAATTAGGTCACAGCACTATCGCATTCCTGAGCTCTGCATTCAACTCGCGCGCTATCTGTAGTTACCCACTAAAAACAAGTATACTTCCGTTTGTAACTGATGTTTTATGTCAAATAAACTTAATTAGGTTTAAACAAGTAAAAGAAGCATAAAAAAGAACATTACTTTTACACACGGCTGATGGCACAATAGGCGGTTCATCAAAGTCTGTGGCGCTTGATACGCCAGGCGTGTCGTGAAATATTTGTTCGCCGCCACAGCTAAAAGTTGTCGAAAATCGGTGCCACAACGAATCGGTTAATATGATTAATGGACACTAGCCCTATCCGTGTGTTAAATTAAAGTCACCATTGTAGCGGCCACGTTGTATATTAGCTAAAACTTCCTTGTACCTACTAACAATTATGAATGTTTGTCCAAAATAAAGAGATTTTATTTTATTTATTTATTTATTTATTCATTCATTTATTTATTGATCCTGTGGCGGCGCTGTCGTCGCGCCACAAGCGAAACACATCGAAGCCTAAATCGCACTAACAAAGTTCCGAAGTTAAAGCAGCATATATAGAATAGCTCCGAACTACCACTCGGAGCGTTGGCCGCTCCCCGGGCAAAACACCTTTCCCGACGAGAGATCTCCCCTTTTCCTTCCACCCGCCACAGTGGTGATCAACCCACGTGATATGAACACGCAACCAACAACCTTCAGAAACTACAACTTCAAAACCTTCTTCATCGTCCTCAAGTACCCCATTCATTCGTTCCCGAGCAGACATTGTCTGCAGTCTTCACATTCTGCAAGCCATCTAGTTTTATAAAGGTTCGCAGCACTGGAATAATAATGCTTTCTGTTCCTTCAATCTACTCTCTGCGCTACAGTATTCGGCACGGCTCTGAGCCTTACTGCTCGCTTCTGCTTCACGCCACTCTTGCAGGTTACTTGCCTTCTTCTCGACTCACCGCAGACTACAAGGCAATTCCTGGCACTTGCTCCAGCTTATTGTTTTCACCGGCATCACTTGCAAGTGCGTAGTACGGCATGCATTACACACCGGCATATCATTCGCACCGGTGTCACTTGCCCTTACGCACACGGCGTGCATTCCCCACCGGCATTAAGGACGCACCGGCAATCAGACTGCACTATCGACCTCCGGTCTGAGCAGGGGGGTGATGTGGCGGCGCTGTCGTCGCGCCGCAAGCGAAACACATCGAAGCCTAAATCGCACTAACAAAGTTCCGAAATTAAAGCAGCATATATAGAATAGCTCCGAACTACCACTCGGAGCGTTGGCCGCTCCCCAGGCAGAAACCCTTGCCCGGCGGGAGATCTCCCCTTTTCCTTCCACCGCCACAATCCATTTAATTATTAATCCATGCATTCATTTATTCATTCCTTTCATCATTCGTTCACTCGTTTATTTAATCATTCATTCGTGCATTTATTTATTCATGCATTCATTTAGTCATCCGTTTGTTAATCTATTCATTCATTTATTTAGTAATTCATTCATGCATTAATTTCTTCCTCCATTTATTCAGTAATTCATGCATATATTCGATTATTCATTCGTTTATTAATTCATTCATTTATTTATTCAATTGTTTATTTATTTATTCATTTATTTATTTAATTGTTTATTTATTTATTTATACATTTAGTTATCATTATAATTCTATATTAACCAGTGCTATGCTATAACCATAGCTTTATTATAAACTAACGTTAAAATAGATTGACAATGCAATAGAGAAGGAGCATAGTGTACGCGTATGTTAATGCAAGAAAGATACGAGGGTGCGTTTTTAAGTTCGTGAAATTGGGGGTAAGAAGTGGAAATAGAAATCCAAATTTATTTTTCCTTTTCAATATATTCACCTGCTACCCTAATACAATTTTCGGATCTTTCAATTAACTTATGTGTACCCTCAAAAAAATGATTTGTCTTTGTCTAAAAAATACGACGAAACTGCTTCCTTCACTTCTTCATCACTTAAAAACTTTTTCCCACGAAGTTCTTTTTTTAAGTATGGAAATAGATAATAATCACTGGGGGCCAGGTCAGGACTATAGGGTGAGTATTACTAAATTTCGAAGCCCACCTTCTGCAGGGCAGCCATCACAACAACACATCACAACAGGTGCGTTGTCGTGCAAAAGAAGATTCCTTTGGTCAATTTTCCCCTTTATTCCTTCCTTCAATTGTTCTAGGATTGAAGCGTAGTAATTTCCGGTTATGACGACACCTTTATCTTTATAATTAATCAATAGGATTCTTTCTAAGTCCCAAAAGACTATCGCCATGATTTTCCCAGGCGATTGTGCCACCTTAAATTTCTTAGGTGGTGTGTCTTTTTTGTGACACTGCATAGAGTCCTGTTTGGACTCAGGTTCATAATGGTGAACCCAAGTTTCGTCACCTGTAACAATTCGTGCCAACACTTCACCTTTGTCTTCCATACAGAGGTCCATACATGCACGAGAACATTCAACGCGCTGTTGCTTTTGAGCCGGCGTGAGCATTCTAGGCACCCATCTTGCACTGACTTTAGTCATGCCAAAATGGTCATGAAGAATTTTGAAAATGGTTGTATCTGATACTCCAACCATTTTTGCGGGTTGTTTTTTGTTCAGCTTAACGCTGCTGTGTTTTGTTTGGTGAGTGTAGAGAACCGGAAACCCTTTTTACTGGAAACGAAGCATTCCATCTTAGTCCTCACGGGTGACAACGCATCTACATTTTGATTCTTAATCGAAGATAGATGTAGATGTCTATGGGCCACAGCAACCACTTACCATCAGGTGGACTGTGTGCTCGTTTGTCACCCTTATCCTATAAAAAAAACTTTCATATTTTTTTAGTCCTTGATAGACAAGGGACAAATGTACCCACCATATAGCCTATATCGATTATAAATCGAAAGTATAAACTTTGTGTAATTGATTTATGCTAAACATTATTTTGTACCCTGTAGGTGACACTACCTATTAAAATAATAGAGCGCTAAATTTAAAACACATAAATAATATGTTATAATAGTCAGGAATACAACTTATTTTTTTCATCAAAATAAAATGAAACTCTCATGACACTTAGATTTGACAAAAAAAATCCGTTTCTGTTTCTGAATTTAAAATAATCACAAATACGTGAAAACCTGCTAATTCTAATCAATCAATCAATCAGATCATTTATTCATTTTCACAGGTATTAAGGTGGACAAGATTATAATTTTTAAGTATCTCCGTGAAATGCTTCTAATCTCACTTTGATGTGTCCCTAACTGGCAAAGGTATGCCTTACATGCAGCCTTATTCAACTTTGTAATGGCGGGAATCGGTACACACGTAGTTAATTAAGCCAAGATAGATCCCGTGATAATGTTTGGTGGACAAAATATGACACAATGCAAATTTATCTTTATCTCGCTATGTAATTTTTTAAGTTTAAGCAACTGTGGGCTGAAATATAAAATGGGTTTGGAACATAATATTTATTTTATTTATAATATTTAATTTATATATTGTATACAACATGTAACAAAAACCCTGTGGTTCCCCTTAAGTGCGTTATCAGGATCAGAATTAAAACCTATAGAAATAACTTTTTTTTTTAAAACTCGACCAATTTTCTTTTATTTTTTTTTAAATTATATGTGGTTTTATTACCTCTTACCGACACTAGACGATGCTAAAGCAAAGTAAAGTAGGGTGTTTGACAATGCTCTTACTCCCCGGACAATGCAGAGATAATAAAACCACATACAATTTGCATACAATTATTTTTTTAAATTATCTAAAAAAAATATTGGTCGAGTTTTTTAAAAAAAAATTATTTCTATAGCTTTCAGTAATGATCCTGATAACGTACTTAACAGGAACCACAGGGTTTTTGTTACATATTGTATAATTATAATGCAATAATATAAAAAAGAATCAATAAACTATGCCAGAACCGTTTCATATTAATAATAATAATATAAAAATATTATTCTTCCTTGCTACTATCATTGTCTCTTGAATTATCTTCACTTTCAGTGCAGCTTGATGAGTCAGAATCGTCTAGTAAATTAATGAGGGCATCCATGACTTTTTCTGCCACCAGGGCGGCGCCACTTTACAGTGAGGTAAAATATTTGACAGATTTCATAGCGGGGACGATAATTTCTTAGGAAAATGTAATTTTTAACATTTCTTTCTGTATTATTAGTTATATTTTATATTAATTACATTACAAATGAATAAACCAAACTATAAATATAACTAAAAGCCGATTTAAAAAAAAAGAGTTATAAAGTGCATAAAATTAAAAATCAAACCACTGACGCAATGTGTTATGTATTAATATAATACTCAAGATAATGATAAACTATAATTTAAAATTAATTTCTCAATTAACTGACACTGTGTAACAAAAAACTTTACCTCAGTCGCTATTAGCGACATCTGGTGAGTGGAAAATTATTAGCCCTCATTATCAATAAATCCATAACATCATCGAGTACTTTTAAGTCTAGTAAATTAATTATCATTAAATCCATAACATGATCGTGTTCAATTTTCTGGATATGGCTTTCAAATTTTTCTACCAAGAAATCGGCGAATAATTGCTCCAGTGTAATTTTTTTGTTATCAAAATTGCTATCAAGTTCATGTCTTGCGAGTTGTCCCTTGATATGTCTCCATACCAACTCAATCGGGTCCAGCTCTGGATGGTATGGTGGAAGTCGTAAGACTTCGTGACCCGCAGCCTTTAACACTTCGTCAATTTTATAAACATTTTCAGATCTGTGTTGCTTGATCAATGTAAGTCACGTTTCTTTAAGGAAATATTAGTCTTTGAAGGCAGGCGCCTGCATGTCGGCGGCTTTTGTTGACGATTAAAATTTTGAAAATTCATATCTTTATGATAATCTCCGAATTTGAAAAATTAAAAGCGCTCCATTGATAAGTCCACCACTGCCTCCAGCATGGACAATAATTCAACGTGGCTCTTTGCTAATAGGTGACATCACTCCTTTTTCTTCTGTGGACTGCCAACACGATGAGACATTTAAGGAGGAATTGACGCGTTTCATCGAGGTAAACAATGTTTCTCTGATCTCTCCGATGTTTCTTCATCGCATTCAGATATCTCCATCGCCAAGACACTATATTTGGTTGTTCAATAAATAGTTTTCTTTTCGACTGACGTTTCTTAAATCTAAAGTCAAATTTGTGCAAAAATATTCTCAAGTGTTCTCGACTGCAATTAACAATTCCGTCTTATTTAAGATCATCATTTAAAGTTTTTAATGTAGGAACCTTCTTGAAAATAGTATAAAATTTATTTACCTTTCGTCTTATTTGTAAAATTCCTTCTGTAAAATTGTCTATTTCAATTTTTTTTCTTTCGTTTTTGTTTCATTTTTGTTGGCGATTTAAAAGCTGCGCTATTCTGTTCACGTTTCAGATCGTTGTCTTCTTTAATAATTTTACTTAAAGTAGACAATGAGTGTCCTATTGCTTGGGCAACAATTTTGTTCACGTTTACGTCTTGAACATTACTCCATAGAACTTCGATCTTTTGTTTTCTAGCTTTAAATAAAGAATAAACGTTGTACGCCATTGCTTCGCTTCTTCAGACTGTGAGGCATTCCATCTCAGTGCTTAGATGTGACAACGACGTGGCCTTTATTGTTTGAAGGTAGCTGCAAGTGTCCGTAGGCTGCAGAAGCCAGTTATCATCATCAGGTTCGTTGCAAGTTCGTTGGTCGTTGGCATGTTCGTTGGTCACTTCAGATAAATAATTGTTAAGTAACAAATACTAATATATTTAACATTTTTTACACCATACATTTTTGGAATGTCGAGTACATTCCGTTCGCGTTTCATTGGACGATATTTCAATCTTTATTTAATTTTTGGGACCACTAATACACAAATCTTCAAAGATATGTAATTTGTTATTTTGATACTACTCATTGTATCCATCATATCGATAGCATCCATAGCATCGTACCTTTACAAAGATCTGAGGCAACAGATGAACATACATACATACATATACAGTGGATTTCGGGTATAACGACGATGAAGGGACCACTCTATTTTCGTCGTTATATTCGATAGTCGTTACAGGCAAAGGTAACAAATTTAATACATTACAGTTACTACTCAGAATATCACTTTGTAACTGGACCATAAAGGACATTGTTTTGCGTCCATACAATGTTCGCCTAAGAACCAACAGTGAAAAAAAAATACCTTTTTAAGTCCGAAATTACACATAATTGTATGTAACAACAATAACTCCTGACGGACACTTCTGAAAACTTAGATATTTGCAGTTATCATAGAGATTTTGAGGTTATGTTTTATGTTTATGAAACATTACTATGTTATTGCCAATGTAAGCAGTTCAGTCTTAGCCTAGCGTTTATACGATAAATAAAACTCAGGTTATGATTAGGTATTTATTTTATTCATACCAAATAAATACAACATATACAGTCTCATTTGGTTAAAGTCCCTGATTCAAGCCAGGTAGATCGCTAAAGAAGAGTATCGATATCCGTTGTTCAAGCCGTTGTTCGTAATTTATATAAACTTAAAGCATAACAAAACAACTACAGAGTGCACTTAGATTCCTAAAACATTTACAGAAATGTATTTTTTCAAACGAAACCAAAACAATAGCACATCTGACGTCTATCTATTTTGACTTGTTGTCATCTGTCAACGTTATTGACTTTTTTTTGCGTGACACAATGCTGATTTGCCAATGAGATGACAATAGTATTATTATTTTTAATGAAAATAGATGATTTCACTGTACCCAAGTTCCTTGTGGCATATATTTATCTGAGATATATTTTAAAATATAAACGTTTTCATAATATATTTGAGTTTATGACAACTTTTGAAATATGTGAGTGAAGGTATTGTGCGATTGGCCAAATCACAGGAGGCCATAAACGCAGCACAATAGTATTAAAAAATAGGTACAAAGTTCAAAATCAAAAAAGTCCTTTTTATTTTCATTTCACAAGTCGGAAGTGTCCGTTACTATCTAATGAATGTTATCTAATGCATAATTAAAAATAAGAATTTTCGTAATTGTCAAATATATGTTGGTTCTTAGGCGAGTTTTAACATTGTCCTTTAGCTCCGAAACGTACACGCTTCCCTACCTACTTAGCTGATATCTATAAACAAAAGGTGTGTGGATGGGTGTGTGGAAAGATAAGAAATGTTTTTGAAAGAAAGAAATCTTTGTGTCTTTGGCGGCCGACGCCGGTCGCAATATCTGCATGGGATTTCTAGGAATTTGTTACAAATTATTTATTAAAAACAGTTGCTACACCCGAACCCGGCGTTACATCCGAAGTCGTTATAGCCACATGAATTTTGTATTAAAATATGCTATAAATGTTACCTCCATGTTCCAGATCCAGATGTCTGGGCAATCCTCGTGGCCGGCCGACAGCAGATAGCGGCCGTCTGGACTCCACGCGAGGTACGAAACGCCGAACGAGTGCCCGTCGAACGACTTCCTGGAACACAATTTTAAAGTATATACGTCTATTTATGCGTATGTGTGTACGTAAATAAAGTACATCATTTTCTCTCTTTCCCTCTGTAAAAGTAAAATACAAAAGTGCACCAACAGATTCAATGTAAATTATCCTGATTAATGCAATTTTGGTTGCTAAAATTGGGATACGATTTCAGGAAAGAAAGCAATAGTTAGGACTTCAATTAAACTAGAATTAGATGGGATATGATGATAAAAAATCTTAAAAATGCAGCGATGTTCAGAATGGTGTTAGTTTTATTTAAATAGGATATTAAAAATTACTATAGCCTCAGTCGTCTAATTTTTCTTTTTTTTTTTTACGTATATTCTTTAGCGTGCAATTTCTTCTCAGTCAGTATAACCACCAGCAAAAGTTCAAAAGATGAATCTGCAGTCCTAAGTGGTAAAAATAGTATATTTTGGAATCTTTATATTATTTAGAGCTTAAGTGCTTTAAACCCGTGAATATGATATTTTGCAATAATTGTTTTGCCCACATAAATTGGTGATAAATATTGTTGAAAATTTATAAGAAGCATAATAAGGTTTCGCAAAGAATGGAGTGAGGTGTGATGTGTATTCCTGCAGGGCTAGCGTGGGCAGGAGACAATTTTATCCCCAGGGAAAGGAGAAAATGTTTATCCCCTCGCTTAGTTTTATCCACCCTTCGATCTGGGCAGACCGATGGATATTTATAATATCCATAGTAGATAAAATGCGAGATAGACTTAGATAGATTTTTTGTATGAATATAAAGTTAAGCCCACGTCCAATGAACTACGATAAAATTGTTCCTTTCAAATGTCAAAAAACTTTTACAAAATAACATTTACACACTAACAAATAATTATACAATAACATATTAAAATAAACTTTACGAGTAGAAGTATATCATATACTTCTCCCTGTTGCCCTGCTTTGGCATAAGAACAAGATAATTTTATCTCTTGTCAGTGGATATAATCGGGGGATACATTTTTTGTCCTCGGCGTGCTGATAACAACTTAAAAAAATTAACTAATATATTGATATTTCTTAGATCAGTCGAAAGACTAAAAACTCAACATGTAGTTACGTTATAAATTTCACCCCTATTTAGCTATCCTTAGGGGTAGATTTTTTTTCTCCAAATACATATGGGAGCACTTCTGAAATATAATCCATTTAATAAAAATAAACGCAACACAGTATAAGGTTATTTTTAATAACATTCACCAATTAAAAAGTACTGTCCACTTTAGAATGTTTTTAATATCAAATTGTTCGTCATTTATTCCAGATGGATTCCAAATTTAAATAAAAGAAACAATAAAATGTGTTGGAGATAAAAATTGGGACTACAACACTACGGTGTAAAAAGTAATGCTGTTAAATTAATTGTTCCATACTTAAGTAACAGAACGCAAAAATTGTCATTAATAGTATCTCTTCCTGGTCGATAGTACAAATGGGCGTGCCTCAAGGCTCAATTCTCGGCCCCTATCTGTTTAATGTATACATTAATGACTTACCTTACATAGTAGGCGATAACCATAATATAGTACTATTTGTTGATGACACTTCATTAATTTTCAAATTAAAACGATAATTATTAAAATATGACGAAGTAAATAATGCTGTATCTAAATTAGTAAATTGGTTTAATGTTAATAACTTGCTTTTAAATGGCACAAAAACGAAATATATGAAATCCATGACTCCAAATGTCAAACAGTAAAATACTATTGTAATTTTAAATGGGAAGGAACTGAGTCTTGTCGATACCACCATTTTTTAATTGGAAAACTTGGAATAACGCTAGATGCGAAGCTTCAATGGAGCCCCCATATATCAAAATTGGTAGGCAGACTTAGTTCTGCAGCATATGCTGTAAAAAGATTAGAAATCTTACCAGAGACAGCTAGACTTGTTTACTTTAGCTAATTCAATAGCATGATGTCGTATGGTATTTTGAGACTGAAATTACATTTGTTTTACAGAATAGGGCCATAAGAGCAATCTATGATTTAAAACTTCGCTGCGACAAAATTTTAAGGAGATTAATATATTAACTTTGGCCTCTCAATATACTTATGATATTTTAAAATTAATACTTTTGTATAGCCGATAAGTTATTAAGAATAACTCAAAAACTATTGGCTTGACCTTGATCAAATTTCACTACCTATGGGACCACACGAGAACTACCAGCTTTCAAATAAAAAAAGAATTATCGAAATCGGTCCACCCAGTAAAAAGTTATAAGGTAACACACATAAAAAAAAATACGGTCGAATTGAGTACCGTCTCCTTTTTGGAAGGCGGCAGAAAATGTAATGTACGTACACAAAAATAAAAGTCGTTTTACAAAACTAAGTGATATTCATTTTGTAAATACTAGGAACAAAGCTAGTAAGTGCCAGTTATTCGACTCCATCGAGTCAGTAATTCATTCTTGGGGCGATGTATACGCTTTTACAACAAAATTCCAGAAAATATACAAAATTTGACCTGCTCAAAGTTCAAAAATTTTATTAAACTAAGTTTGTATAAAAAGGGTTATTATAATATTAAAGAATTTATGAACGATAATAATCCCTGGGAATGAGGTGATCGCTACCAAGCTATTTCTAATTTATTTTGTGTGGTTAATTGTGATTACATGATTGTAAGTTGCTATTTTAAAAAAAAGTCACGCTGGGTTTCTTGCTGGTTCTTCCCAGAACAGAGGTTTATTTTCGAACCAGTGGTAATTATACAAAAGAGTGACTTTCAATAAGTATTATTTATAATCTATATTGAACAAAACAGTTTTAGTTTCTGTTTCTGATCGAGAAGAACTATCATCATACATTCCCGTTCGCTTAATGTTATTCGCCACCACCATTTTTTTCATCTGCTGATTGGCGGCGGCGCAACATCTCTCTCTCTGTGTCTGTCTCTCTATCTCTCTCTCTCTCTCTCTCTTTATATATATATATATATATATATATATATATATATATATATATATATATATATATATATATATATATATATATACATATATATATTTTCTCTGTATTTGAACTATCTCAATGAATAACATTTGAAAGTTAATTGGGCGGTTCTAGTGAACTATGTATGGAGTATAGAAGGCATAGATACCATATCAATTTCAATCTTCTTATCATGTTTGGTTTATATGAGACCAGAGTAAATGCAAGCTGAGTGGATGACAGTAAAACAAAATATGTGGACTCCTTTTTGAAATAATCTTTTATTTTATGGATGAGGAGGCAAACGATCATACGGCTCACTTGATGGTAAGTGATCACCGTAGCCCAGGAACATCTGCAACACCAAGCGAATTGCATATGTTGTTGAATCCACTATTTTTCTCGGTATTGCAGTTGACACGAAGCTTCAATAGGGCGCTCATGTATTAAACTAATTTCGTACAAACTTCGTTCTGCAGCATATGCTGTAAAAAAGATTAGATACCTTACGTGTGTTGAGACAGCTAGATTAATTTATTTTAGTTATTTCCATAGCATGATGTCATATAGAATCTTGCTATGGGGTAATGCGACTGACATTGAAACTATCTTTATTTTACAGAAAAGAAAATTTTAAAGAAATAAATATATTAACTTTGGCCTCTCAATCTATTTACGAGAATTGAATGTATGTACACAAAAACAAAAATAGTTTTATTAAAAATAGTTATGTACATTCTGTAATTACTAGGAACAAGCACGAGTTAGTTATACCAGTTGCTTGACTCCAAAGAGTCAGTAATTCCTTCATGGGGCAATGTATACACTTATACAACAAAGTCCCAGAAAATATATATAGACCTTATCTATCAAAAGGTTTAAATTATTTATTAAGCAAATATTGTCTAGTAAGGATTATTATACTCCTAAATAGTAAAGAGTACATGACTGATAATAACCCTTGAGAATGAGGTGATCGCTACCACGCTGTTTCTAAATGTTTTCATAAAATTGTATAAAATATTATATTGTAAATTGTGCTTTTTTAAAAAAAGAGTCCCGCTAGGTTTCTTGCTGGTTCTTCCAAGGACAGAGGTTTTTTAAGAAACAGTGGTAAAAGAAAAAAAAATTACTTTCAATAAGTATTATGTACTGTAATCTATATTGAAAAAAATAATTCTATTCTATTCTATGCGTTGCCGGCCTTTTAGAAAGGAGTAGGCTCTTCTCTAGAAGGTCAAAATCATTAAGATTGTGAGAAAAGGTATTAGTTATATTATAAGTATAATATTGAGACCTGAAGGTGAGTCGCCTGGCAACAGGATCGTAGTCCCATATCATGACCGTGTTGTCTTTGGAGCCCGAGGCCAGCTTAGAGCCGTCCGGTGACCACTTGCAGTACCACACCTCGTCGCAGTGTTCGTTCAGCACCTGCAAAATATTAGGTTGTTTTTATACGTGATAGAGCCATACTGCTCGACCAGGGGAGAACCACGCTCTCACAGAATACCAGCGTAAAACAGAAGCTCAATGCTGCTGTGTTTTGTATGGTGAGTGTAGAGAATCGGAGACCCCTTTTTACTGGATACGAGGCGTTCCACCTTAGTCCTCAGGGGTGACAACGCATCTGCATTTCGATATAGGACAGATGTAGATGTCTATGGGCCCCAGCTCCCACTTACCATCAGGTGTGTGCTTGCTTGTCATTCTTATTCATTACTAGCTGTGCCCCGCTGTTTCACCAGCGTATATCACGCGTCTAAGTCGCGCGACATGACAATTCTTATAGAAGCGTTCACTGCCGTCATTCGCACGCCCAGCCGAGTGTTGAGTTATTTTAATTTTTCATTATCTTTTTAACTATGCGTCCAAATATCATAAAGCAAAATTTATCTTCATTAAACTATCTTGACGATGAAGTAATTTTCGTTCGTAAGCATTAAAATGCCATGCCTCATCACGCTCATAAATTATTTTTGTCAGAAATTACTAATATTTTATACGTGGTAGAGCCATGCTGCAGCTATATTAATAGTATAGTTGTAGCACGAATGGGTCGGCGCGACCGGGGAAGGACCACGCTCTCACAGAATACCAGCATAAAATAGCAACTTAATGCTGCTGTGTTTTGTATGGTGAGTGTAGAGAACCGGAGACCTATTTTACTGGAAAAGAGGCATTCTATCTTAGTCCTCACGGCTGACAACGCATCTGCATTTTAATTCGCGAACTAAGATAGATGTAGATGTCTATGGGCCACAGCAACCACTTACCATCAGGTGGACTATGTACTCGTTTGTCACCCTAATTCTATAAAAAAAACCTCATTATGGCTTATGTATAAGAAATAGGCATATAGTATCACGGACTTTTATTATATGGAGGAAAGATCTATATTTTTATAAAACATTGTATTTACGTATCACTAACCATTACGCCAGCGCATGTGGATAAAGCAGTACGGGAGCGCTTTTTCTTCCGACTTGCTCAACAAAAATCAATATTTAAGGTTAGCTGAGAGGTGTAGCCTAATACTATATAGCCTATATTATTCCTCATGAATCTGGCTATCATATACAAAGAATTTATCAAATCGGACTGGTAATTGCAAAGATTAGCGTGTTTAAACAAAGAAATAAACCTCTCCCGCTTTATAATATTAGTATAGATTCTATCTCATTCTCTCATAGGCCTATCTTATAGATTTATATATTAGTGTCGCGGGGTGCGGCACCGCGTGACAGTTTGATGTGCGGTATGCGGTGTGTAGTGTGCGGTGTGCGGTGAGTAATGTGCGGTGTGTAGAGTGCGGTGTGCGGTGTATAGTGTGCGGTGTGTAGTGTGCGATGTGCGGTGTGTAGTGTGCGGTGTGCGGTGAGTAATGTGCGGTGTGTAGAGTGCGGTGTGCGGTGTATAGTGTGCGGTGTGTAGTGTGCGATGTGCGGTGTGTAGTGTGCGGTGTGCGGTGAGTAATGTGCGGTGTGTAGAGTGCGGTGTGCGGTGTATAGTGTGCGGTGTGTAGTGTGCGATGTGCGGTGTGTAGTGTGCGGTGTGCGGTGAGTAATGTGCGGTGTGTAGAGTGCGGTGTGCGGTGTATAGTGTGCGGTGTGTAGTGTGCGATGTGCGGTGTGTAGTGCGCGGTGTGCGGTGAGTAATGTGCGGTGTGTAGAGTGCGGTGTGCGGTGTATAGTGTGCGGTGTGTAGTGTGCGATGTGCGGTGTGTAGTGTACGGTGTGCGGTGTGCAGTGTGTAGTGTGTAGTGTGCTGTGTGTAGTGTCCGGTGTGTAGTGTGCGGTGTGTAGTGTGCGGTGTGTAGTGTGCGGTGTGTAGTGTGCGGTGTGTAGTGTGCGGTGTGTAGTGTGCGGTGTACGGTGTGCAGTGTGTAGAGTGCGGTGTGCGGTGTATAGTGTGGGGTGTGTAGTGTAGTGTACGGTATGTAGAATGCGGTGTGTAGAGTGCGGTGTGTAGAGTAGTGTACGGTATGTAGAATGCGGTGTGTAGTGTGCGGTGTGCGGTGTGTAGTGTGCGGTGTTTAGAGTGCGGTGTGCGGTGTGTAGTGTGCGGTGTGTAGTGTGCGGTGTGTAGTGTGTGGTGTGTAGTGTGCGGTGTGCTGTGTGTAGTGTGCGGTGTGCGGTGAGTACTGTGCGGTGTGTAGAGTGCGGTGTGCGGTGTATAGTGTGCGGTGTGTAGTGTGCGATGTGCGGTGTGTAGTGTGCGGTGTGCGGTGTGCAGTGTGTAGTGTGTAGTGTGCTGTGTGTAGTGTCCGGTGTGTAGTGTGCGGTGTGTAGTGTGCGGTGTGTAGTGTGCGGTGTGTAGTGTGCGGTGTGTAGTGTGCGGTGTACTGTGTGCAGTGTGTAGAGTGCGGTGTGCGGTGTATAGTGTGGGGTGTGTAGTGTAGTGTACGGTATGTAGAATACTTTTTTTGGCTCATATCTAGTTTGAACTTTATGCAATTAACATGAAACTCATTTTACTATGTACAATTTCGTTATAAAAATTCGCTTCCGTTCCGTTCCGCGGCAGTGTAAATTGGGCCTTACAGTCACGGCTCAACGTAGATTAGCCGTCTGCGTAGGATAGGATTGTAATGTAATATTTACGTAAATATAAGAAATCGTTATTATATTGCACGCCTCATAACGTGAAGCGTTATTGCTCAATATATTTTTTTTTATAGAATAGGGGGCAAACGAGCATGCGGCTCACCTGATGGTAAGTGACTACCGCCGCCCATGAACAACCGCAACACCAGGGGAATTGCAGATGCGTTGCCGACCTTTTAGAAAGGTGTAAGCTCTTTTCTTGAAGGTTCCTAAGTCGTATCGGTCCGGAAAATTCGCTGGTGGTAATTGATTCCACAAGGAAGTCGTGCGAGGGAGAAAACTTCTTCTAAATCGCACAGTCGTGGACCGCCAATCATCCAGATGGTATGGATGGTAACGCGAGTTTTGTCGCGATGTGCGATGGTGAAATTGAGCGGCTGGAATTAGTCCGAACAATTCCTCAGAGCACTCCCCGTGATAAATGCGATAAAATACGCAAAGAGATGCAACATCTCTACGCAGTGCCAGTGTATCGAGCCGATCAGAAAGAACTCGGTCGTCGACGATTCGAACCGCTCTGCGCTGGATGCGGTCAAGTGGAAGGAGCTGGCACTGGGGTGCCCCGGCCCAGAGATGAGAACAGTATTCCATGTGGGGCCGAACTTGCGCTTTGTAAAGTTGCAAGTGATGTGCCGGCATGAAATACTGTCTCGCTCTGCTGAGCACGCCAAGCTTTTTAGAGGCCAATTTGGCCTTCCCTTCCAAGTGACCACGAAACTGCACACTATTCGATATGTCGACGCCAAGGATTCCGATACTGGCTGAAGCAGTAAGGGGAGTGCCTTGAAACTGAGGAGATACGACAAAGGGGTTCTTTTTAGCGGTAAACGCGCAAACTTGTGTCTTCTGGGGATTGAACTGGACTAGATTTAGTCGCCCCCAATCCGAGACTTTGTTAAGCAAAGACTCGACTTCAGACACAAGTTTGTCCCGGTACTCGGCGACGTTTTCCCGAGAAATATTGGCACGGCCGGTATATAAGGCATCACCAGTGCTGTCGTCCGCATAGCAATGAATGCTACCAGTTAGCAACATATCATTGATATGCAGGAGAAACAGCGTTGGTGATAGCACGCAGCCTTGTGGAACACCAGCGTTGATAGGCTTGAAATCAGAGCATTCACCGTCAACTACGACCTTGATGCTCCGATCAGCAAGGAAACTGGTGATCCATTTGCACAATTTCTCGGGAAGCCCATACGCAGGAAGCTTCGAAAGAAGCGCTTTGTGCCAGACCCGATCAAAGGCCTTCGCTACGTCCAAACTAACGGCTAATGCCTCCCCCTTGGACTCTACTGCCTCCGCCCATCTATGAGTTAAGTAGACTAGAAGATCACCAGCTGATCGACCCCGACGAAAACCGTACTGGCGGTCACTAATCAGCTGGTGATCCTCAAGGTACCTCATGAGCTGGCAGTTTATAATGGCTTCCATTATTTTGGAGAACAAGGAGGTGATGGCGATAGGCCTGTAGTTGGACGGGTCTGAGTGGTCGCCTTTTTTAGGGATCGGGTGCACCAAAGCTGTCTTCCATGAGTTCGGGACTACGCCTTGGGAGTAGGAGTACCGGAAAAGACGCGTTAAAACCGGTGCCAACTCCGGAGCACACGTCTTCAGCACAATGGGAGGGACTCCATCGGGCCCACTCGACTTGTTGACGTCCAGGGAGAAGAGTGCTTTGCGGACCGAGCGCTGTGTAAATCGCACATCCGGCATGGAGCACTCACATCGCGGGATGGTCGGCGGTGTGATATGTGTTACTCTCGACACGTCAAGGTCAAGCAATTTTGTGTTCTTAAAATGCTTCCATCATAACCATGTTGCGTTCGTCCTGTGTGCTTATGTGTTGAAAATCGCAAATCGGTGTATTTTCGTAGTTTTAAGAAGAAAAGGATGAAGTATTATGTATTATCGTGTAAAAACTACTCGGATAGACGATCTGATGCTGCGTGCGGTGTTTAGAGTGCGGTGTGCGATGTGTAGTGTGCGGTGTGTAGTGTGTGGTGTGTAGTGTGCGGTGTGCGGTGTGTAGTGTGCGGTGTGCGGTGAGTAATGTGCGGTGTGTAGAGTGCGGTGTGCGGTGTATAGTGTGCGGTGTGTAGTGTGCGATGTGCGGTGTGTAGTGTGCGGTGTGCGGTGTGCAGTGTGTAGTGTGTAGTGTGCTGTGTGTAGTGTCCGGTGTGTAGTGTGCGGTGTGTAGTGTGCCGTGTGTAGTGTGCGGTGTGTAGTGTGCGGTGTGTAGTGTGCGGTGTACTGTGTGCAGTGTGTAGAGTGCGGTGTGCGGTGTATAGTGTGGGGTGTGTAGTGTAGTGTACGGTATGTAGAATGCGGTGTGTAGTGTGTGGTGCGTAGTGTAGTGTACGGTATGTAGAATGCGGTGTGTAGTGTGCGGTGTGCGGTGTGCAGTGTGTAGTGTGCGGTGTGCGGTGTGTAGTGTGCGGTATGTAGTGTGTAGTGTGCTGTGTGCAGTGTATAGTGTGCGAAGTGCAGTGTGCGGTGTGTAGTATGCGGTGTGTAGTATGCGGTGTGCGGTGTGCTTGTGTAGTGTGCGGTGTGCTGTGTGCAGTGTATAGTGTGCGGTGTGCAGTGTGCGGTGTGTAGTGTGCGGTGTGCAGTGTGCGGTGTGTAGTGTGCGGTGTGTAGTGTGCGGTGAGTAGTGTGCGGTGTATAGTGTGCGGTGTGTATTGTGCAGTGTGCGGTGTGCAGTGTGCGGTGTGCGGTGTGTAGTGTGTAGTGTGCGGTGTGTAGTGTGTAGTGTGCGGTATGTAGAATGCGGTGTGTAGTGTGCGCTCTGCGGTGTGTAGCGTGCGATGTTTAGTGTGCGGTGTGTGGTGTGCGGTGTGCAGTGTGTAGTTTGCGGTGTGCGGTGTATAGTGTGCGGTGTGTAGTGTGCGGTGTGTAGTGTGTGGTGTGTAGTATGCGGTGTACGGTGTGCAGTGTACGGTGTGTAATGTGCAGTGTGCGGTGTGCGTTGTGTAGTGTGCGGTGTGTAGTGTGTAGTGTGCGGTGTGCGGTGTGTAGTGTGCGGCGTGCGGTGGGTAGTGTGCGGTGTTCGGTGGGTAGTGTGCGGTGTGCGGTGGGTAGTGTGCGGTGTGTAGTGTGCGGTGTGTAGTGTGCGGTGTGTAGTGTGCGGTGTGTAGTGCGCGGTGTGCGGTGTGTAGTGTGCGGTGTATAGTGTGCGGTATGTAGTGTGCGGTGTGTAGAGTGCGGTGTGCGGTGTGTAGTGTGCGGTGTGTAGTGTGCAGTGTGTGGTGTGCGTTGTGTAGTGGTGTGTAGTGTGCGGTGTGCGGTGTGTAGTGTGCGGCGTGCGGTATGGGAGTGTCTGCAGTACGTACCTGCAGCGGGTGTATGGGGAAGCGGTCGGGCGAGCAGTGGTGGTCGGCCAGCAGCGAGTAAGGGATGTGATCGGGGGGCGCGGGGCGCGGCGCCGCGTGGAAGCGGCAGCGCGCCGCCTGCTGCGCCACGGCCTGCGCCAGCAGCGAGCGCAGCCGCCCCGGCGCCATCATCAGCGCCGGCGGGAGCACCGCCTGCATCACAACATCACAGCTGTAAGTTAGTGGCTAGAGAGATGAATATAATATGTAAGGGTAGAACTTGAAAACTGATAATGACGAGAAAATTAAATTATATTGAGTTTCGAGTCTACCATCACGTATATTCATCTTAAGTTCCACCATCATAAGCGTCTGCGGCAACACCGCCTGCTCTTCACAACACCACATCTCTAAAAGAGTTTTTTATAGAATAAGGATGAAAAACGAGCACACAGCCACCATATGATAAGTGGATGCTGTGGCTCACAGACACTACATCTATCGTCAATAAAGAAATCGATTAGATAAGATCGATGCAGATGCGTTGTCACCCCTGAGGACCAAGATGGAATGCAGTAGTATCCAGTAAAAATTGATCTTTGGTTTTTTTCACCCACGAGAGCGTGGTCTTTCCTCGGTCTACATTGGCGCCAAATAGTGGCGAGTAAATTGATTGAGGGTAGACTCAAATAGTGTCAGACCGTGGCAAGAAAATTAAAAGATAAATATATGTAAAGGTAGATTTGAAACCCTCGTTTGAGAAAGTTCTGCTAACATCAGCCTGGGCAGCAGCACTGCCTCATCAGAGCATCACATTTGTCAGACAGTAAGCTTTTGCTAGAAAGTTAACCATTTCACTATCCCGCTTGTCATATATGAACATTTCGATTGTTTAACTATTGTGTTTTACCGCGGACAGGGGAAATTGTTAAAAGTGATAAATAAAAATGAGAGTAGAATTCGAAAACCTCATTTGAGCAGTATAAAGTTCCACCATCATCAGCACCGCTTACACGTCACAACATCATATCTCTTAGTGTGCAGATAGTTGGGAAATAACAGATGAATATATGTGAGGGTAGAACTCGAAACTCTCATTTGTGGCCTATAAAGTTCCGCCATAATTAGCACGGGCAGCAGCACCGCTTACATATAACAACATCACTCAGATAGTAGCGAGAAAGTGAAGAGATGAATATATATGAAGGTAGAACTCGAAACCCTCGTTTGAGCAGTATAAAGTTCTGTGCTGTCTCCTTGGTTTAGTGGTCGTAAGCGCGGCTGCTTATCATGTGGTCGCGGGACAAAATCAGTTAATGGGTTTCTTGTTAAGAAATTCACTGTAGCAGTCCGGGGTCAGGAATTTAGTTTTTCACCCTGGTGCCTCGGAACGCACATAAGGTCGTCGGTGCTGCGCCCGAGCCTTCTCAAAGGAAAATGGTGGTATTTCACCTCAGTGCCTCGGAAAGTGTCTAAAACTATTGTTCCTGCGACCAATCGTTCTTCGTTCGTGTTTGATTGCCGTCCCATCAAACTATCAGAGTGAATGAATAGATAAGTAGAAAATACACCTGCGTTTGCGGACAAACTCGCGCACTATAATCATAATAAAAGTAGCGTAGCGTAGCAAAACGCGTGCGTTTTGGTCACGTCAGCGCACATCATGCGTCGAGAGCAGTGCAGCAGATGCTGATCTTTCGCAGCATCTGCTGCACTGCTGTGCAGCAGCTACGTACCTTGTACGCGTGCAACCTCCGCAGCGCACGACAGCGGTCCAGCGCCAGGCCAGCGTAATCGCGTACGAAGCTCTGCTGCATCCGCGCACATCATGGGCGCGGAGAGGCGCGGTGCAGCAGCTACTGACCTGCATGAGCACCGCACAGCTACATACCTGCACACGCGCCAGCACTGCAGCACGCGACAGCGGTCCAGCGCCAGGCCAGCGTGCTCGCGTACGAAGCTCCGCTGCATCCGCGCACATCATGAGCGCGGAGAGGCGGTGCACGCGCGCCGTGTCGTGCTGCAGCGGCGTCAGCTCGTTACGCAGTACGTGCAGCGCATCCAGCGCGCGCCCCGCTTCTAGGTGCTCCAGGTACTTCTGCTCCAGCACCACGAACTTCATCTCCTGCGACCAACCCCCACACCCAAATAAAAAGACTGCTGCGTCATAACGTCCTCATGACCGAATTAGGCTCAATCCACAACCTTCGCGCTGCTTCCCGCGGATTCCACAGACTGCGCCAACAGTAGCTAGGGGAATCCTCGAGAATTCCACGGAAGACGCGCGACTTTTTTTGGCTCAAATCTAGTTTGAACTTTATGCAATTAACATGAAACTCATTTTACTATGTACAATTTCGTTATAAAAATTCGCTTCCGTTCCGTTCCGCGGCAGTGTAAATTGGGCCTTACAGTCACGGCTCAACGTAGATTAGCCGTCTGCGTAGGATAGGATTGTAATGTAATATTTACGTAAATATAAGAAATCGTTATTATATTGCACGCCTCATAACGTGAAGCGTTATTGCTTAATATATGTGTTACTCTCGACACGTCAAGGTCAAGCAATTTTGTGTTCTTAAAATGCTTCCATCATAACCATGTTGCGTTCGTCCTGTGTGCTTATGTGTTGAAAATCGCAAATCGGTGTATTTTCGTAGTTTTAAGAAGAAAAGGATGAAGTATTATGTATTATCGTGTAAAAACTACTCGGATAGACGATCTGATGCTATGGATGGCATCACATTTCATTTGTAAGTAGTTTTTTACCAAATTTATTAAAATAGTTCTAGAAAAATCTCTTTGCGTCGACTTTCAAATATAATTAAATATATTCGGCACTAGATGGCAACACTTTGTGTCATGTGAACTAAAAATATAAAGGTACGTAGAGCTCAGTATTTGTAAAATAATCATACGAAGGTGCTGAAATTTGTTTTGCATTCAGACATAAAGAAATTTTAATCGCCAAAATATTATTTTTATAGTTTATAATCATTTTGTGAACAGGCCGTCATCTATCGTCAAGGTAGCTAAACTACATTGCAACATCGAAACGAAACGATTCGAGTAATTTTACTATTTATCGGTAGATGTAGATAGTGTAAAGTGGGCGGGGTTTAACATCCCCTCACCCCGCAAATTGTCACGCGTTGTTACATAGTGAAATCTAATTACAACACCTCCTCTTTGTATTTGCTTCATGGTTGAGACAGATTTTGTACTGAAGTGCCGCTCTAGAATTATCGATAGAAATCTTTGGTGACGAATACGCTTCTATGACGTTGACTGTCTAGTGGTCTGAAGACAGTTGCTGATCACGAGGTCCCGGGTTCGAACCAGGGTCGGGCCAAAAATCAATTATTGGGGTTTTCTGTCAAGAAACTCTTAGCAGCAGCGCGGAGTCATAAATGGCGGTGTTTCGCTCTCGGAAAGCAATTGGCTCTGCACCTGGTCTTTCTCCGGTCGTGTCGTATTACGTTTCTATCGGACTATGAGAGTGAGGGAATAGAGGTTACATCTGATCTTGCGCATCAACTCGGGCACTATAATCCTATCCTGCGCAGATGCCACCGTGACCGAAATTCGATCTTAAGGACATTAAATTAATCTAATAATTTCAAAATAATCGTAGCATTCGGTGACTTTTGATATTATAATACTGAATACAATCAATCAATCAATCAATATATTCTCTACTGTACACCGATACACAAATTAGAACGAAACAAAATGAAATAAATATATACAAAGTACAATAGCCGGTCTTATCGCCCTGGAAGCGATTTCTTTCAGACAACCCTAATATACTCGTATAATGACATCTTACAAATATCGTTATACGTGATAGAGCCATGTTGCAGTTATATTAGTAGTATAGTTGTAGCACATATGGGTCGGCTCGACCGGGGAGGACCACGCTCTCACAGAATACCAGCGTAAAATAACAACTTAACACTGCTGTGTTTCTTACGGTGAGTGTAGAGAACCGGAGACCCTTTTTACTGGAAAAGAGACATTCCATCTTAGTCCTCACGGGTGACAACGCATCTGCATTTTGATTCGCAAACAAGGATAGATGTAGATGTCTATGGGCCACAGCAACCACTTACCATCAGGTGGACTGTGTGCTCGTTTGTCACCCTATCCTAAAAAAAAAATTACGGACTTTATCGCGTTTAATAACGATCCATTCACGCCATCCATGTTAGACTGTAGTACAGTACAGTAATCTACAAAACAGTACATGGCATAAAATCATCATCATCATCACAACCCTCCTCAAGTACACTGCTGAACCTAAGCATCCCCCAGGGTATGCCACAAAACATGATCCTGAGTCACCAGCATCCATCGACGTAAAACATTCCACTCTACTTAAGTTCTAACTCGGCACTAAAGTTCGCACTTACGGAGAGATTGTGGGGATCTACGTGGGGCGAGTCTCGCAGCAAGTCGTGCAGCGCGCGCAAGTCATGATCGGCCTTCACCCAGTCACCGGCCAGCACGTGCTGACGGAACGTCGCCGCAGCTGGATGCTCCAGGTGCAGACCCGACTCCTCCATCAGAAGCGCTGCACTGCGCCTGCCGACATTAACGCTGGATATTATAAAGTTTCATGGTTGAGATGGCGATGGCTGCGTGGCGCAGTGGCTTGGCAATGAGTTACAAAGTTGAGGGCCGCGGGTTCGAATACTGCACGGAACAAGTATTTGTATTTTGTATTACTTGTAAGGCATACAGCTTTACAAGTAATATTTCCGGGTCTGGTTGTTTGTCCCTGAGCAATATATATATATATATATATATATATATATATATATATATATATATATATACAAGCTCTTATATACAATATGCAGACCTTAAAATAGAGAAAAAAAAACTAAAGAGTGTAAGGTTAACTCGGTCTGTTTTCACTATTCTTCTTTATTCCTGTTTAGTGACTAATAATTGTAAATTCCATTTCTTGTTTAAAAAAACCTACAAAATAGATTTCAATTAAAACGTACTCGTAATTTGGTATTCCTTATAAAATTAAAAGTCGAATGAATTTCATTTGAAGGCGAGGATAAGCGAGATGAAAAAACTACACTAACGTTCATAGTATACACACGTATAATGCTCAGACTAACACATTTTATATGTAGTAAAGCCACGCTATGGTTATATTATGGTTGTAGCACGAATAGGCCCACGCGTCCGGGGAAGGACCACGCTCTCACTGAATACCAGTGTAAAATAGCAGCTTAATGCTGCTGTGTTTCGTACGGTGAGTGTAGAGAACCGGAGACCCTCACCCTTTTTACTGACAACGACGCTTTTCATCTTAGTCCTCATCTACATTTTGATTCTTAATTGAGGATAAATGTATGTCTACGAGCCGCAGCACCCACTTAAAATCAGGTGGACTGTGTGCTCGTTTGTCATCCTTATTTTTTTTTATAGGATAGGGTGAGGAACGAGCACAGAGTCCACCTGATGGTAAGTGGTTTTTGTGATCCATAGACATCCACCTCTATCCTCAGTAAAGAACCAAAATGCAGATGCGTTGTCACCCGTGGGGACTAAGATTGAATGCCTCTTTTCCATTGAAAAGGGTCTCCGGTTCTCTACACTCACCATACAAAACACAGCAGTGTTGAGCTGCTATTTTACGCTGATATTCTGTGAGAGCGTGGTCCTTCCCCGGTCGAGCTGGGTGATTTCTGGATCTCAACAATAGCGCCTCCTACTGGGTCCTATTGTGAATCTAAACCATCCAGGAACCCACTTCAACACATAAAATTTCATTATCATCATAATGTTCAGGAACAAAGACACGTACAGAATTATTATAAATTAATGTTTGCTTAGTCGTATTTTATGCGCTGCCACACCGTTCTTCAGATTGCGGTTAAACTTTGTCAACTTATTGCTTACACTTGCGCGAAGAAGTACAATTAACTTACAGTAGGTGGCGCGCGTATCGTACCGACAATTTATTTGAAAGTGAATGAATTCATTTGAATGACGGCACCGTGGCGCAGTGGCTTAGCAATGAGTTGTTGCGCTGGGGGCCGCGGGTTCGAATCCCGCACGGAACATGTATTTGTATGGCCTACTAATAATTGTTCCGGGTCTGGATGTTTGAAAACTGCCTCCACAATACAGGAGAAAATCTTAGTGTGCGGATAACGTTTAAAAAAAAGAAGGTTATATAAAGATTGTATTATCTTTTCTAATTAAACAATATAGTTCTTCCTTTAAAACGATATTTTCACAATTATTTCTTCTGCGGCAGCAGCGCGCCGGGTGTAAGCTAGTAGTTAATAAGAAAGATAATCGTCTCAATAATTGACAATGATTGACTCTTAAAATATCCAGATCATTATCGTAGTTCTCATCGTAGGCGCAGTGTACGACTTTTAACGTCGGCTACTATAAAATAATCACAGTGCCTGTCATTCGTAGTGAATATGACATTTTCTCGGCAGAAGCATATTATCGTATTATTGTCTTTTTAATAAAGAATACCCGTTCACCCCGGGCTCTTACTTTCCAGAATGTATCTTTAGAGTACACTGACCGCGATTGGCGATTCATTGAGTCCACGGCCAAAACAGCTACAAGAATATTATATGTGCTAGCAAGCTTGTCAGCCTGGAGCATAGGCGCAGACCAGCCTCTCGGTATCCTATAGGATGCGTTTCGGTGAATGCGCGCAGGAATTACACGATTTAATTCCTCCCTAGCCTTTCCACCATCGGAAAACCAGGCGATCGACGGGTTTTCAGCCGATGCTTGTCAATATTCCACGTATTAGAACCAAACTGTTCGTGTATCGTAATGCGTGCAGCCAATAAGATATTGCTATTATTACTTCAGCATTACTGACACTCACGTTATCCACTCCAGCAGGGCTAGCATGGGCAGGAGATAATTTTATCGCCGGGAAAGGCGAAAATGTTTATTCCCTCGCTCAGTTTTATCCGCCCTTCAAGCATGGGCAAACCGGTGGATATAATATCCACTGTAGATAAAATGGGAGATACACTTAAACTTAGATCGATTTTTTGTATAAATATAAACTTAAACCCACGTCCAATGAACTAGGATAAAGTTATCCCTTTCAAATGTCAAAAAATCATAATTTTTTATCTTTCATTTGGCTCCATGCTATGGACGGGGATATATGTCTACTCGTTATGTCAAACGGGGATATATTACTCCCCGTTGCCGTGCTTTGGGCATAGGGAAAAGATAATTTTATCTCTTGTTAGTGGACATAATCGGGGGATATTTTTTTTGTCCCCAGCCCATGCTAGCCGTGCAAGTATGTTTAAAATGCTTGTGACAGGAGTGGTTCACAACAGTACTCGTAGTTAAATGGCGGATTCGAACCCACGACAACGTATCCTCGTATTCTCGATTAAGAATCAAAATGTAGATGCGTTGTCACCCCTGAGGACTAAGATGCAATGCTTCGTTTTCAGTCAAAAGGATCTCTTGCTCTCTACAATCAGCTTATGGAACATAGCAGCATTGAGAGCTGGTTCACCCTGGTATTTTATAAGTGTGGTATTAGCTCGGTGGTAGCTGCAGTGTATTTCTACCACGTACATTTTATTTCTTTCGATTAAATAAGTCTGCTTCGAAATTGCGTAAATGACTGTGTGCACGTTTGTCATCTTTATTCTATAAAAAAAAACATGGGACCTATAAGTTCCAGGCCTACATGGAACAGTAATATCTGTACTTAATAATTACAGTGTAAGTAATTTTTAATGATAATATGATTATTTTACATGAACACTCGCACAATATTACGACATTCTTAGATTGCCCAGGTAAAAGTTCATCGATCTCGACAACACAAGAGACGGGAATAACCCGACGTCGGCCGATGACTCAGCAAGTTTAAATTTGCCCCGGGAGAGACGGAGATTTGTTTATGTGTAGCTCTCAGTCAATTTGCCTGCAGCGCAGTCTAGCCACTCAGGAGTAGAGAGCCATCAGGATTTGTTCTGACATGTAGAACTTTTGGGCTCTTATTAGAGTTGCGATCGGATATTGGCTTTTTCGATTTTTCAATAAAATACAGTAACGGTTTTTGCGTGGGGAGGTGTATATTTGCGACGAGGATTGTTCGTGAAGAGCATAAAACCAATATAATTGATTAGTTGTTCACACGTGTTAATTACGTTTGCAACAAAATGTCAGGTAATTTGTCAGGACTTTTAAATTTTTCATATGGTAACCCTACTCACGAGTGTTTTAGTACAGATACAGATAAAGGCATATTTTCAAGCAATATAAGATTTTCATAAATTGCAGACGGAGACAGCTTTCTAGATCCATAAGACCAAATGTATATATTCTATAGTAGATTAGTCTGGTCCCGTCTCGTCCTGTCTCGCCCCCGAGACGTCTCGGTGCATTAACAGTTAATTGACCTGGGACAACATTCTTAATAGTATTTCTATTATTAAAGCTTTCTACTATAAAAAAATATCCTAGCCCATAAAATATATTCGATTAATTTTATACTACATTTTCTAGAAAGTTACTAATTTAAATAACATATTCAAAGCAAATCGATGTGGCGAGGTTGTAGAAAGTTGTGGAATCCTCTCTTTTTAGGGTTCCGTACCCGAAAAGTAACCAAACCCTATTACTAAGCTTCCGCTGTCCGTCCGTCTGTCTGTCAGCGGGCTGTATCTCATGATCCGTAATAAGTAGACAGTTGAAATTCACAAAGTGTGTATTTCTGTTGCCGTTATAACAAACAACAAATAATAAAAATCTATTAAAAATTAAAAGGGGCACTCCTACTGTGTACTGTGAAACGTGTTTTACGATGGTACGGAACCCTTCATGCGCGAGTTCGACTCGCACTTGGCCGGTTTTTTGGTCATTGTTGCTGCAAAACCGCTTAATAATCTCGTAATTTCTTAATCGTTCTCTACTAGACAGTTTATTTCCTAGAAATTCAATAAAATGTACATGAAATATCTGTACTTTTAAGTCTTGTAAGTCAGGGTGATTATCCCTAAGATTTTTATAGCTATTATTACAGGGTCTTTACGAAATCCGCAAATGAGGGCATCCACGACTTTTTCTGCCACCAGGGCGGCGCCACTTTACAATGAGTTAAAATATTTCACTTATTTTAAAATAATCCATGAGGGAGGCCTATGTTCAGCAGTGGACTTGTGAAGGGCTGTAATGATGATGATTATTATTGAAATAGGATAGTGAATCCTTTCGTATTATTCATAACCGGTACCACGAAGCTGCCTCCGCAGCTTCACCCTACTTTAGAGAAGTAGGGTTTCCCAACCTTTTTTTGATCAGGATCCACTTTCATGTTTTTTGTAGTTAGCAGGGACCACAAGGTGAAAAGAAAAACTGTACTAAGCTAACAATAAATTACAAACAACTTTTAACTTACTTATATAATAAACTGAAAAGAAGTATTCATTAACAGTATTGTTTGTATATTTATTGTAAAAGCTAGTAGGTACTTACTAACGTGACGCGCGGTGTTGCACTGCCCACGTGACGAGAAAATACTAAATGTGTTATTTAAAATGATTAGCCAGGTAAAATATTTAAATACTTTCGCGGATGATATAATAAGCTCTTCCGAACCACTGCTGGTCCGCGGACCACTGGTTAGGAATCACTGCTCTAAATAGAGAGAGAGAGAGAGAGAGAGAGACGTTTGCCGTGTGGCGACGACATAAGATACAAAGAAGCTCTCAGACTTCGCTAGATAGCGCTAAAAATAATTAGAATAATTTGCAAACGTAAAACCACTACACCAGGGAGAAGAATTAGTGTCGACGCCTACGACGCTAACTCTTGTCTACGGTCTGGTTTCTACTCCCACCACGATCTGGCAACACACCCATTATTCTGGTACTGCTAAAGCCAATGCTACACAAGAGTGGTTACGGCAAGTCATCTTTGCAAAAGGGAAGGTAGGTTCGAACAGTGGACTGTTTATGCAGCTCATAATCACTGCTCTCTACTGCTGGATAGAAGAAGAAGGGAGTAGTCACTAATCTACTAACAAGCGTGGTGATGTAAGATTTTTGCTTCTAACTTTAAACATAAGACTTCATAATTTAGTCTGTGCTGTACTATGATTAGAAACCTATTTCAATTTTGGTTCTAACAAATTTTACTTTCGACAAAAAGTTTAAAAAAAAACTTCAATGATTTAAATATAATAATAAAAAATAATAGAACTAGTTTTTACGGATATTATCGCGTATATTAACATATTTTATATTCTCGACGTTTCGAGCACTATACAGCACCAGATTAAAATTATTAATTTATATATATTATGTGACGTCGAACACTTCAGCTCCCCCGTGACCATGGGTGCTGGAAACTGGTCGAAACGTCGGGAATATAAAATAGGTTAATATACACGACAAAAACCGTAAGAATTAGTCTTATTTAAATGTATAGTGTTTGCGTAAATATAAGAAATGATTATAAAAAATAATAGCTTCTAAATCCCGACTTCAGAAGCTAGTAGGTATATGATTTTTTTTTAAGTCGGTTATTATTTTACAAGCTTTTATTTAACTTTCAATGTAACTATGTTTATTTGGGTGGAATCTTGCAACTTAATTTTGAAGCAGATATCTTTAACCAATTGAGCTGAAATTTTGTATGCCTACACGTTTAGTTCGAATGACAATGCATAGTTAACTATGTGACGTCATTCTAAATCCAATATGGCGGAACAACCAAGATGGCGGACTAGTTATTTTAATGCACTTGTACAATATGGATATCAAATGAAAGGGCTTGCTGAGAATAACTCGAAAAATAAAGTGAAGTCACTCTAAATCCAATATGGCGGACTAAGTTTTTTATGCCTTCCTAGAATATGGGTATCAAGCTGTCAAGTGAAAGGACTTGCTGAGAACATTAATGCCAGTTAAAAAATAAAATGGTGATCATAACCTTATGTTGCTCAAATCTGTCTGAAAAGAGCTACAATATTCGAAATTAACCGACAAACGACCTTGCAACAATGATGCGTTGAATGAAATGAACAGACTAAGAAACCTGTCCAGCGTTAACTAAAAAAAATTAAAAGTAAAAAACTTTTTAAACAATTTTTTTATTCAAATGCACTAAAAAGAATAAAATTAACTTTTCCTTTAAAACTTTTAATATCAACTTCGTCATTAAACAATTTATATGATATAAAACTTGCTGCGAGATTTACTTGTGTAGATAAACACGTAAATTAAATAACTTGATCTACTTAATTGATTTTAATTTTTTAAATTTTCAAAGTAAGTAAATACGAGTACCTAAATCACGCGACATCCTATTGTATCACTTAAATTGTGTAATGACGTTATAAATCATTACACAGGGCAGTATTGTATACATAAAACTCAAATGGGATCTTTGAAGAATAACTTATTAAATAAAATAAGAATTGTTAAAATCAGTTCACAATTAGCGAAGATATTGTGTTACAAAAACATTAGAATTGGGAACCTACTTTTTTGAAGTCGGCTAAATATAGCTTATATAAGCTATCAACATTACAACTGGTTTAATTTTATTGAAATATGCATCGTTTTTCAGAAATATACAAAATGAAATTCACTACATAGTTTAGTGATTTAATTTTAAATTAGTGCAGTCGGAAATAATAAAGAAAATCATCTTTATATAAAAAAAAACAAATGGACATTTACTACGTTTACTCACTTCATTATCAGTAACTGACCAAGAAACCACAAGTGAATACATCCTCGTCACTAATATGGTATTGCATAACAACAAATACAATGTCACACATTAACATAATTAGCTAGAGCCTAGATCACTATCCATAAGTTCCATTGTCTTAAGGGGCAGATTGCTAAACTCAAATGTTTCTTTTGTTCAGTTATTTGTACTGTATTTTAAAATAACACAAATTGAAAATGTTTAAAACCCCTGAAACAAAACGAGCTGATAATCTTCAAATGGCTGAAAGCATTTTCTTGAATCATAGCTAAGAACACACTCAATCAAGTCACCTTCCAAACAAAAAAAACAATATAAATCGGCTCATCCGTTTGAGAGCTATGAAGCTACAGACAGACACACAGATACACATTAAACATATAACCTATGTTTGCATCAGGGGTGAATTAATACAACTGTTAATGTTTTTCATTGATAATAAGCATTTTCAACACAACAATGTAACTCTGTAATGGATTAAGGGACACAGTGAATCCGTGAGCAACGATGCAGCAGACGAACTGTTCAAGCGAGGATCAGCTATGGCCATTATAGGGCTGGATCAATCATACTGATCCCTTTTGGTAACATTTATTCACTGGTACGTAAGTAAAGTAAAGTTACAGCCTAAGTACGTCCCACTGCTGGGCACACGCCTCCCCTCATCTCTGAGAGGGTTTTAAGGCAAGGAAGTGTCTGCCGCGCTGCTGCAATGCGTGTTGGCGAACTTCACATGTCTTCGAAATATTTTTGTCTTATTCCTCAGACATGCAGGTTTCCTCACAATGTTTTCCTTCACCACCGAGCACGTGGTAAATCAGCACTTAAAATTGCAATTAACAATTTCATTGGTTCTAGCGGGGATCGAACCCGGTTTGCTCACGTACTGTGAAATTTACAGAGAGCTCTAACCATCTGAGCTACCACGGCTCTTACACTACGTAAAAACTTTACTAATCAACAAAGCTTCGGAAAAATGTAGTGGACTGTAGACAAGCTATGGAGGCCCTGCCAGAAATAAACAGTCATATAACCAATGTCTTAATAAGATTGAACAAGCCACAGATCAGGATAGCAACAAGTGTCATTACAGGACATAGCTTCTTTAACAAACATTTATTTACTATAGGTGTTACAGATAGTCCCCTGTATGGGGGTACTAAATAGTGGCCCACGTGTTGCTAGAATGTCCCGAGATCGCTACATATAGGGCTAAACATCTCAGCATGCAGCATGCTGGGATCACTCCCCAAAGTTGCTTGCATCATCAAGGTACATCATAAGGTAGGTAACTGTAGAACTTCTTCTGTGAGATTTCATGACTCAATTAATCAGAATGTTCCTGCCCACACGCAAAATATGCACTTAGATGAATGATGATACATACAGAGTTTGCCTGAATTACTCTATGATCTAAGGTACTCAATGAAACTGGTAATTACTTTATCAAGACATTAGGTATTACGTTGAGTTAAAAGGGACAAATGATAAATAATACATTCAAAATTTCTAAAACAATCACCCAATTTCTGAAAAATCCAACTAAAAAGTAATGGAGAATTAGAAGCAAAGACACTCCTGTACGAGTATAGCCTCTGCACTCTTTAAAGTATAAACAATACTAAAATAAAATATAATAGAATAATGATTTATTCAATATAGAAATTACATGTAACTCTTATTAGAAAATCATTTCCTTACTAGAAAGTCATTTTCAACCGACTTCAAAACAAGGTCATCCTTGTTTTGAAGATGCAATTCAACTGTATTTTTTTTATGTGTGTTATCTCAGAACTTTTCTCTAGGTGAACCGATTTTGATGATTCTTTTTTAATTTGAAAGCTGGTGCTGGTGAATTTGATCCAGATCTGACCAGTAATTTTTGAATTACCCGTAATAATGTGCATTTAATTGACTTCAACTACATTGATGTTGTTCTCATTTTATTTATATTGAAGTCGGTTGTACAAAATTTTTAATTTTACCACTTGTTTACTTTTACCACTGGTTTGGTAAAAGACCTCTGTCTCAGGAAAAACTTTTTTTAAGGTAAATTATACAATAAGGAAGGGACCACCTATGACCACTAGAAAGAGAAAGAAAGAAAGTAAGAAGGAAAGACATATTTATTGCACTAAGCTAAGCCTATTTGAATTACCTGTAATAATGTGCATTTAATTGACTTCGATTACATTGATGTTGTTATCATTTTATTTATATTGAAGTCGGTTGTACAAAATTTTTAATTTTACCACTTGTTTACTTTTACCACTGGTTTGGTAAAAGACCTCTGTCATAGGAAAAACTTTTTTTTAAAATAAATTATACAATAAGAAAGGGACCACCTATGACCACTAGAAAGAGAAAGAAAGAAAGTAAGAAGGAAAGGCATATTTATTGCACTAAGCTAAGCCTATAGCTGCTATATGATAGTGACAAACTATATGGTAGGCCGTAAGGAGAGTGGAAACTTGTTGTTAATAATATGTCTGTAACATGCTCAACTTATTCAGTAATATCTTTTGTTTAGTTTCAGTAAGATTTTAAGCCAAAGCTTGACTACTATGCTACCTGACGGTAAGTGGTAATGCAGCTGAAGATGGCAAATCACACTTACTTATTTTAACAAAAGCCTATTCACTCTTAAAGACCACATTGTAATCGAATGGAAAGACAGATGCCGGCAAATTCTTTACTGCTGTTCCCATTATGAACTACAAAGTAATTAGAATGTGGAGAACGGCCAAGCATCTGTTGGTCCAACAATAGACAGAGATGATGAATAGAGAGGGAGGAATTAAGTCATGATGTAAAACACCAAAGGGCTGGCTGCTATCTTTATATATTTTTAATTAAGAAACAAAATACAGATGCATTGTCACCCTTTAAGGCCAAGATGGAATGCCTCATTTCCAGTAAAAAGGTTAGCCAGTTCTCTACACTGACCATATGAGACACTAGGCATTAAACTGCTATTTCATGCTAGCATTCCGAGAGTGTAGTCCTTCCCAAATCGGGCTGACCCATTCATACTACAACCATAATATGACTGCAGCATGGCTCTACTACATATAATAATACCATATGGCGGCAATACTTCATGCACAACTGTACTTGCGCTTTATATAGCATAAAGAAATACATGATTTTACAACCACACACTGTTAATTATCTTTTCAAGCTTAATTAAAAAAAAGGTATCCTTATTAATTCACTTATTACTCTCTGGATCCAAACACCATCCAACCCTTTACCCAAATTTTTTGAAATTTAGGTAATGGATAACATTTAGGAAGGCAATGTTTTTTTTGGGTGCAAAGTAAACAATAGCTATTGTTCTTATAAAATCAATATGTGTAATAACAACAATAAAGTCTCTGATCTTAATATACTTTAAAATTATTTACTTTTGAAACATCATTTATATTGTGAACAGACTAATGTTTGACCAAGATTAAACCTGATAATGTTCAAAGAGGAAAACATGTTAAATGCCAATTTACTCCTACCTTAGTACCACATTCAGTGATAAGTACCGATACTTTATTCCAATAACAGAGCACATAGTTTCAGCATAATTATAGGCTATTAGGCATTTCATTTTAGTCCTCAGGTTGGCAATGCATCTGTCAACTTTTTTTAAAGTTCTTTGCTGGTGTTCTCTTTATGTTTAGGTCGACTATTTAACTGTTTTGTAGTTTATATTTATAAAAATAAACATTTCACACTTTAGACAATATTTAGTACTTGCCAACACAGCACTGCCCTTCATATGTGCCAACATGCGAAGGTACAACACTAATCCTGTAATCTCACTGCCCAACTACTTATTTCATTGTTCGTTCAATAGTTAGTAATTAGTGCATACAAACATAAGTTCAAAATTAATGTAATTTGTTGAATAATAAAACCATGCAACTAGTTGAAACAATGCATAGTGACTGCTAAAACCATGAGACAATAGAATTAAAATAAATTATTTAGTTTCAGGTCAGTCAACAATTTAATTCTAGCAAAATATAAGTATAATATCAGGATCCAAGTTATTATGATTATTGTTGTTTTGTAATTTAAAGATAAGTTAGCCGATAATAAGCATATCAAATCTTCAAATTTGGGGTAAGTAAAGTGGATACTCACTCTAATCCAACGGAGAGCAGATGCTGGCCAATGAGGCGGACGATTTCCTGGTCAGTCTGGCTCATCTGTAGGCCAGGCAGTTGCAGATCACCGTTCTGCGTGGACGCGTCACCATTAAGGTGGTGGGGCGCGCCCACCGCACCGTTGGCGCAAGGCTGGTGCATGACCTCGGGCTCTGGCGACAGCCTGCGGGTGCGCTTGCGCGGCGGCCGCTGGCCTGCGCCCTCGTCCCCCGAGTCACTGGAGGCCAGACTGGCCCTCTCGGCTGCGCGTGCTCGCCGCGCTCCCCGGAGCGCCGAGATCACGAGCGCGCCCTCCGCATCCGCCGCATCGGCCTCGACGCCTCGGTCTCGTGACGTCACGGCCGTCCGCTACGCACCACCCGCGCTCAAAGAACCATCTCCCTTTGTTCGTTGTTACAAAACTACGCTTCTCGATTGTTCCCTTTACAAACCCTTTGATAATTATCCAATAGATAAAAACTGATATAAAGACACTTTAGCACCTCAACAAAGTATTACAATTGGTAAGCGAGATCCCAATATTCTCTAGCATATACAAAAATCAGCTGAAAATGAAACGACAGCTGTCTAATGTCGCTATGTGTAAACGTAGTGGTAGTAATTTATATACTCTTTGGCTATGTACAATGCATCGCCCTATCCGATTTGTATGACGTTCGACGTTCGTTGTCATTCGGCCTTACATCGGGTAGAATCGTGTTCGTGTGCAATTTAATAAATACAGACGATATTGCTCCTAGCGGAATGTAAGATCTGCTCCACACCTAGTCAATGAGCACAAACTAATAAGAAGTGCTTCTTAGCACTTCTTATTAGTTTGTGGAGGTATCCATGGACTGCAGTAGCATCTTACTAGCAGGTGAACTATAAGTTCGTTTTCACTTCACTTCAGTATTATATAAAAAGGAAGTTAATTTGTCCTATTATGACGGATACTTATTGTTAACCATCATTATCCATTTCTCCAAACTTTACAATTTTTTGTACTTTTAACATATTCTTACTTACTTTACTTACTTATCTTCACGCACAATCCCTGACGGGGTAGCCAGAGAGAACAGATCGCCAAGTGTCACGATCCTTACATACCTCTTTCGCTTCTTTCAGATTCATAATCTTCTTCATACATGCACGTCTAGGTATCCGAGTACTCTTGACCCTCCCCTCTTCGAGCAGTTTGCTCACATGGTCTTCGAAAGTTAGTCTCGGTCTACCTCGACACCTTTTAATATTAACTTTCGCGCTATATATTTTCTTCACCATTCGGTCTTCACTCATTCGCTCAACGTGCCCAAACCATCGAAGCACGCCCTTATCAATTTTTGTGATAAGGTCATCTTTCAAACCTGCCATATTGCGAATCTCTTCGTTTCGCTTTCGGTCGGCCATGGTAACGCCGCACATTTTACGAAGAGATCGCATCTCCACTGCATTCAACTTGCTTTTATGCTTCTTCTGGCATACCCAGGTTTCGCTGCCATATAACAAAGTCGGTACCAACACTGCGTTATGTATTGCAAGGCGTGCACTCTTCACTACGCCTTGCCTTTTGACTAACGCAGTCAGGGCACCATTGACTTTGTTCCCGGCAGCGACACGCCTGTCCACATCTAAATCACATCTTCCATCCCGGCTAAAAGCACTCCCCAAGTATACAATTTCATTTACCTGTTCTAGACATTCCTGATTTACCCATATTTCACACTTCGTTCTCTCTTCATCCCTTTCAAATACCAGAACCTTAGTTTTATTGGCATTCAAACGGAGACCTTTAATTTCACATTCCTCTTTCATACACGTGACTAATGCCTGCAGTTCTGCCTCTGATGGTGCAATAAGCACTGCATCATCAGCATACAGCAGACAATTTACTTTTATGTCACCCAATTTCACGCCCAAACAGCTATCTTTCAACTTCTGTAAACAGCTGTCGAGATACAGTATGAACAGCCAGGAAGACATGACACAACCCTGTTTTACGCCCGTTTGGACGCTAAACATGGGTGACAGGTCATGCCCTACCCGCACACAGGCTTTACAGTCACAGTAAAGTGACTGCACAGCCCTTAGCAATCGACCATCCACACCGTACCCCGGCAACAATTCCCACATTTTCTTCCTTACAACCTTATCAAATGCTTTCTCAAGATCCACAAAAGCACAGAAAATCCTCTGGTTAGCAGCCAGAAGCTTTTCCGTGATCATGCGGAGAGAAAACATTTGATCCGTGCATCCTCTTCCAGGTCTAAATCCGCATTGAGCCTCCCATAGAAATCTTTCCGATTTCTCTTGCATCCTACGTGTCAAAACCTTCGAGTAGACTTTACTTGCTAAACTGGTCAAGCTGATCGCCCGATAGCACCCGCAGTCAAAATGTGAACCTTTACCTTTATATAAAGGCACAATGACTGCGGATCGCCAATCATCCGGGACATCCCCCGTCCGCCAGCACAAATTGCACAGCAGATGAAAGCTGTCCCAGACGCGAGGCCCACCATACTTGACCATTTCAGCAGTAACTCTGTCTAGTCCCGCAGCCTTACCACATTTCAAACTTCGAATCGCACGTTCAATCTCTTTCATACTGATGACCTCAGTGTCATCGAGGTCCAGGTCTGGCGTACCAGTCACGGCGTCATCCCCGGATCCCTCACTAAGATCATCACACGCATACATTTCTCTATAAAATTCGCTCCATCGCTGCATGACGTCCGATTTTTCTGTGAGGACGTCATTAGTTCTCGAAAGCACTTTGTTCATTCTTAAGGCCGTCGCACCACTTCGGGTCCTTCCAACCTCTTTCCAGAAGAGTTTGGAGTTCTCCTTAAAGTTGTGCGACAACCGTTTGTCCGCTTCCATTCTACACCTTTCACGCATTTCCTCAATCAATGCTTTCGTGTGAACTTTCTGCAGCTTATATCTTTCTTTCATCTTCTCTCTCATATCCTTATCATTACTAGAGGCCAAGTAGTCTAACCATGCTTTCTTCTTCTTCTTTACAGCTTCTTTCACTTCATCATTCCACCATGCATCTCTTCTTTTACTACTGCCTCTTTTTATTGTTCCACACACTTCTTCCGCTGCACTTACCATTCCATCCCTAAGGTTCTGCCATGTTCTCTCCACACATTCATTTCTGCCATCGATGGTGTCAGGCTTTTCGGCTACCCTCGCATGATATTTGTCCCTAGTATCCGCTTCCTGAAGCTTCCAACTTCGGATGCGACAGACCGACTGTGGTTCTGTAACCGCCGTCCGGTAGCGCCAACCCGCGAACAGACCCCTAAATCTAGTAATCACTAGATAGTGATCCGTTCCCAGGTCAGCACCCCTGAACACTCGCGTATCCATCACCTGTTTTCGCAGTCGGTCATCCACCAGGAACAAATCGATCATACTTCTCTCATTCTTACTTTCTCTAGTATACATATGGATCTTCTTGTGATTAAACATAGTGTTTGTCACAAGAAGACCCTTTTCCTTGCATACCGCCAGTATAAGCTTGCCAGCATCATTAACCCTTTTATCGCCAAACTTTCCAAGCACCGACTCGTACCCTGGTCGAGCGGTACCAACCCATCCATTCAAATCACCACATACAACAATTCTTTCGTTTTCCCGTAGCCAAATCTAGAACTTCTCTTACATTCTCCCAAAACTCCTCCAGCTCAGCCCTGGACGACGAAGCTACCGGCGCATAAACAGCCAAAAGGAATAACTTCGTCAGTCCCAATTTAAAGCGAACCCAGAGAAGTCTTGAGTTTATTATTATTAATTCATAATATTATTTATAATGAGCTAATGCGCAAAACAGAAGGAGGATCTACTTCAAACATGCGAACCAACGTGTGATCTTTATGTAAATCCATACTGGTGGGGAGTCCTAGCTCCTAGCAAGTATTTAGTAAATAATGAGTAGGCAAATATCATGTATAAATAAGGTAGGTTTAGCCACAAACTAATACGAAGTGCTAGCGCAGTTTTAGAAGATCAATAAAACACAGGTACGAATTTATAAAACGATGTCTATTAATCAAATACAAAAATCTAATAAATTTACATCCCCTTAAAAAGGGTTGACTCATTAGTTATTACATGATTGTCGTTTTGTTTGCTTGATCGCAGTTTTACGTATAATATATTTCATTCTAATTACAATATATTTTTGAAAGACATCTATTGGTTTTGAAAAAACCGTGAACATACACCAAATAATATGTAATTACGTAGGTACCGACATAAATAACTGCTGGAGCTATAGGACAGAACACATATAACCCTAAAGGGTGTTGAGCTATAGTGCCTGCATCATCAACTGAGTCGTCGGACCAGCAATGTTAATAACAATAGGAATGTGCCACCGCTACGCCTTTCGCTACCAGAGACCTTTTATCCGCCTTATCGCGGCGGAAAAAAGCTACCCACCCTTGAATTTGCTGGAAAATGAACATGGTCATGCAGTGATACCGACTGCCACCATATCATTGTCAATATAATCTTACTGAGCTCATATGGGCTCGGGTAAAAGGAGAAGTTGCAGCGCAAAACCATACTTTTAAAATAGCCGATGTTAGAGTTCTTCTGCATAAAGCAATAAAAGAAAATTTGGTTAAATGTGTTAAGCATGCAGAAGACATAGTAATATAATAAAATATTTAAAAATGTAGATTATATTTTATTGTGTTATTTTATAATTACAAACCCTAAAGAAATCATTCATTAAATTTAAATGATATTGACTGCCTGCTGTTACGCACATCATTATAACGCTCTATAAGCCCAATGAGTACGAGCGAGATAGAATGATTACAATGATTTATTGCCCGACGACTCAGTTGATAACGCGGGCACTATAGTTAGTTTTTTTTTAATAGTTATTAAAGCTTCGGTATTGCAATGCCAATCAGCTTGCGCAGTTCTTCTTATAAAAATCTACGAAGCACTAAAATAGATGAAACAAAGGAAACTCCTGATGTCTGGCTCCCAGTTATATCACCTATTTATTTAACAATTCATGTCTTTTCGTAAATCTGAAATTAGAGAAGTATTTGAACCATATTAAAAAAATTATGTACCTATAAAAGAAGTTATTCAAATGATCTTAACTTCTAATACTATAATTATTATATTATAATTATTACGAAAAAAACATGTTATTAAAAATATTTGAGTACAGCGTGGCACAGCACTAGCTCTAATTACTGAGACGCGGGGAACGTGCCGTGTTGCCCCGGCCGCGCGCCCATGCTACATCCTTTAACACCGTAAGGAATCTTGTTAAAATCGTTGTTTTCTTATCGATATATTACATACCGATGAGAATAAATATCATTTTTCTTCTTAGTTTGCTTCCGTAAATCGTTTTTACAGTTGCACTACACATTTCACTATGGTAATTTAAAATTCAAATATATACTGTCGAGATAAACAATTAACGAGCGTAACTTTTGTGAGTTTGTGACTAATATACTAATATTAGCTGTGCCCCGCGGTTTCTCCCGCGTCATCACGTGTCCTAGGTGCGCGACATGACCTAGTTCAAGCATTTTATAACGGCTAGGGTTTAAGCGTCGTTCGAGTGCCCAGCCAAGTATTGAATTATTTTAATTTTACATTATCTCTTAAACTATGCGACCAAATAACATGGTATAAGGAACAAAGTTTCATCATCATCATCATTACAGCCCTTCACAAGTCCACTGCTGAACATAGGCCTCCCCCAAAGAATGCCACAAAGCACGGTCCTGAGCCACCTGCATCCATCGACTTCCTGCATGTCTTACCAGGTCGTCACTCCATCTCGTGGGGGGACGCCCTACACTTCGCCTACCGGTACGAGGCTGCCACTCGAGAACCTTTCTTCCCCATCGGTTGTCGGTTCTTCGAGCTATATGGCCGGCCCACTGCCACTTCAGCTTACTAATCCGTTGGGCTATGTCGGTTACTCTGGTTCTACTGCGGATAACCTCATTCCTAAGTTTATCACGCAGAGAAACTCCGAGCATAGCCCTCTCCATAGCTCGCTGAGCGACCTTGAGCTTCCTCATACGGCCAGCAGTGAAGGACCAAGTCTCAGATCCGTAAGTCATCACTGGCAACACGCACTGGTTGTACAATTTCGTTTTAAGGTTTTGAGGTATGTCTGACGAGAAGATGTGTCGTAGCTTCCCGAACGCTGCCCAGCCGAGTTGAATCCGTCGATTGACCTCTCGGTCGAAGTTGGACTTACCTAGTCGGACTATTTGTCCCAGGTAAACATACTCGTCAACAACTTCGAGCTTAGTGCTCCCAACAACTACCGGCATAGGTGTGACATGGACATTAAACATAATCTTTGTTATGTCCATGTTCATCTTAAGACCTATCCGTTGGGA
Organism: Parnassius glacialis; assembly: GCA_033319125.1. Taxonomy (NCBI): domain Eukaryota; kingdom Metazoa; phylum Arthropoda; class Insecta; order Lepidoptera; family Papilionidae; genus Parnassius; species Parnassius glacialis. The sequence continues at coordinate 3,469,201 of JAVANC010000010.1, forward strand.
GACACTATTGAGGTCATTGAGCATAGTGCTTAGGTCCTCCAGCGATTCTGCCATAAGGACTATATCGTCGGTAAATCGAAGGTGAGTGATGTATTCGCCATTGATGTTAATTCCGTATCCTTTCCAGTCCAGAAGCTTGAAAACGTCTTCCAATGCAGCGGTGAAGAGTTTCGGGGATATAACATCACCCTGTCTTACACCTCTCTGCAATTGGATAGGTTTCGTACTCTGGTTCTGTACTCGGATAGCCATCGTAGCTCTACTGTACAAACACTTCAGCACTTCGATATACCGACAGTCAACTTGGCATCGCTGAAGGGACTGCAGCACCGCCCAAATTTCGACGGAATCAAAGGCTTTCTCATAGTCCACATACGCCAGACACAGTGGTAAATTGTACTCTTCGGACTTCTGTACAATTTGCCGAAGGGTATGTATGTGGTCTATGGTGCTAAAGCCCTTTCGGAAACCGGCTTGTTCGGGAGGCTGGAAGTCGTCAAGTCTGCGCGTGAGACGATTCGTAATGACTCTCGAAAACAGCACGTAGACGCGGCTCAGAAGGGAAATCGGTCTGTAGTTCTTCAAGAGAGCGTTGTCGCCTTTCTTGAAGAACAAGACCACCGCACTTCCGCTCCACGCCTCCGGTGTAATGCCACCATGGAGGACGGAATTAAAGAGCTTCTGAAGGACTTCAAGTACCGGTCTTCCACCCGCTTTCAGAAGCTCCGCTGTAATTCCATCCTCACCTGGGGCCTTGCCGTTTTTAAGGTGTTGGAGAGCCATTCTAATCTCGCTCAGACTGACGTCCGGGATATCTTCGGAATAGTGTCGAATAAGACTCGCTCTTGGATCGTTACTCACACTTGCGTGTGGCTCCAACGATGACGTGTACAGCTGCCCATAGAACCTCTCAATCTCACTCAAAATCTCAGGTGCCCCGGAAACGATGCTGCCACATTCGGTCTTCAGCCTTGACAGTTGGCTCTTTCTGGCAGACAGATCTCTGGCAAAGACTTTGGAGCCTTGGTTCCGCTCGATCGCTTCTTCAATACGAGCTGTATTGAAGTTGCGCAAGTCCCGCCGCATGCATTTGGAGATCTGTCTGTTCAGTTGCCTGTATGCTGTCAAATCTGTTGAAGAATGTAGCCTCATCTCCCGTCTAACAGCCATGAGATTAAGAGTGTGATCGGAGAGTTTTTGTGTTCTTCTGCGGCGGGTCTTGCAGAACTTAGCTCCGACCGCATGGACAGTTTCCACGAGCTTGTCATTCATATCGTCCACTTCATTGCAGTCTTCTAGGCACTGAAAACGATTTTGTAACTCGAGCTGAAAGGTTTCGGGACTTTGGATTAGAGCACGAGGGGGACGGAGCGTTGACTTCATCAGACGAGACCTCTCCATATATTGTGTTTTGGAGGAATGCATGGCTCTAGAGATATCCTCATACATTTCCTCCACCTCCTCATCGGGGTGTGCCGAGGTTGGTGCGTAAACCTGTATGACCTTCAGCGAATACCGTTTGGTGATTCTGAGTATAAGGTACGCAACCCTCGTCGACACACTCCCGATCTTTACAACGTTGTTAACGAGAAACTTGTGGACGATAAATCCGACACCTCCTTGGGACAGATGGTCGCCCTCCCGGTGATAGAGCAAGTTGCCGGATTCGAGGATTACCGTGTCCTCCCCCTCTCTTCGGACTTCGGATAATCCTATAATATGCCAGCGCAACTTGTCTATCTCTTCTTCCAGCTCCACGATCTTCTCGTCAGTCCTCAGGGTGCGTGCGTTGTACGTTGCCAGGTCGAGTCGTCTAAGGTGGCAACCGAACCTCCACCGGAGATTCTTAGCACCCCCTGCCCCGCCGTTACCATGGTCGCCACCGTAGCCAGGAATAGCGGGGCCGCCGGGGACTGGGGGCCGTCTCTTTGTTACATTCATAGAGGGGTATTTGCCATAGTTGCCACGCTTGGCGAGCGGGTTGGCAACCGCAGTTTTTTTTTTATTGTAACTTTGGCTATTATCAGGGAGATGCTGCTGCCCATCTCCCGCCTGTTTCCCATTGTCGCCTTTTACGACACCCACGGGAGGATATGGGGTAGTGGATATTCTTGACCGCCACTACACGGCAAAGTTTATCTTCATAAAATTGTTTTGATGATGAAGTAACTTTCGTTCGTAAGGATAAATAGGCCATGGCTAATAGCCGTGTAGTGGCGGTCAAGAATATCCACTACCTCATATCCTCCCGTGGGTGTCGTAAAAGGCGACAAAGGGAAACAGGTGGGAGATGGGCAGCAGCATCTTCCTGATAATAGCCAATATTATAAAAAAAAACTGCGGTTGCCAACCCGCTCGCCAAGCGTGGCAACTATGGCAAATACCCCCCAATGACGAGAGTAACAAAGATACGGCCCCCAGTCCCCGGCGGCCCCGCTATTCCTGGCTACGGTGGCGACCATGGTAACGGCGGGGCAGGGGGTGCTAAGAATCTCCGGTGGAGGTTCGGTTGCCACCTACGACGACTCGACCTGGCAACATACAACGCACGCACCCTGAGGACTGACGAGAAGATCGTGGAGCTGGAAGAAGAGATAGACAAGTTGCGCTGGCATATTATAGGATTATCCGAAGTCCGAAGAGAGGGGGAGGACACGGTAATCCTCGAATCCGGCAACTTGCTCTATCACCGGGAGGGCGACCATCTGTCCCAAGGAGGTGTCGGATTTATCGTCCACAAGTCTCTCGTTAACAACGTTGTAAAGATCGGGAGTGTGTCGACGAGGGTTGCGTACCTTATACTCAGAATCATCAAACGGTATTCGCTGAAGGTCATACAGGTTTACGCACCAACCTCGGCACACCCCGATGAGGAGGTGGAGGAAATGTATGAGGATATCTCTAGAGCCATGCATTCCTCCAAAACCCAATATACGGTGTTAATGGGAGACTTCAATGCAAAACTAGGCACAAGAGAGAACGGTGAGCTGAAAGTAGGGAAATTTGGAATAGGGCAACGGAACCCAAGGGGTCAGCAGCTGGCCGACTTCATGGAGAAAGAGGGACTCTTTATGATGAACTCTTTCTTCAAGAAGCGGCCCCACAGGAAGTGGACCTGGTCGGGCCCCGACGGTTCGACAAAAAATGAGATTGACTTCATTATGACGACCAGACGACAACTGTTCAGTGATGTCTCAGTGATCGCGAGGGTGAAAACCGGCAGCGATCACCGAATGGTTAGAGGCAAACTGAACCTAAATGTTAAGTTGGAGAGGTCTCGTCTGATGAAGTCAACGCTTCGTCCCCCTCGTCCAGCTCGTGGAAACTGTCCATGCGGTCGGAGCTAAGTTCTGCAAGACCCGCCGCAGAAGAACACAAAAACTCTCCGATCACACTCTTAATCTCATGGCTGTTAGACGGGAGATGAGGCTACATTCTTCAACAGATTTGACAGCATACAGGCAACTGAACAGACAGATCTCCAAATGCATGCGGCGGGACTTACGCAACTTCAATACAGCTCGTATTGAAGAAGCGATCGAGCGGAACCAAGGCTCCAAAGTCTTTGCCAGAGACCTGTCTGCCAGAAGGAGCCAACTGTCAAAGCTGAAGACCGAATGTGGCAGCATCGTTTCCGGGGCACCTGAGATTTTGAGTGAGATTGAGAGGTTCTATGGGCAGCTGTACACGTCATCGTTGGAGCCACACGCAAGTGTGAGTAACGATCCAAGAGCGAGTCTTATCCGACACTATTCCGAAGATATCCCGGACGTCAGTCTGAGCGAGATTAGAATGGCTCTCCAGCACCTTAAAAACGGCAAGGCCCCAGGCGAGGATGGAATTACAGCGGAGCTTCTGAAAGCGGGTGGAAGACCGGTACTTGAAGTCCTTCAGAAGCTCTTTAATTCCGTCCTCCATGGTGGCATTACACCGGAGGCGTGGAGCAGAAGTGCGGTGGTCTTGTTCTTCAAGAAAGGTGACAACGCTCTCTTGAAGAACTACAGACCGATTTCCCTTCTGAGCCGCGTCTACATGCTGTTTTCGAGAGTCATTACGAATCGTCTTGCGCGCAGACTTGACGACTTCCAGCCTCCCGAACAAGCCGGTTTCCGAAAGGGCTTTAGCACCATAGACCACATACATACCCTACGGTAAATTGTACAGAAGTCCGAAGAGTACAATTTGCCACTATGTCTGGCGTATGTGGACTATGAGAAAGCCTTTGATTCCGTCGAAATTTGGGCGGTGCTGCAGTCCCTTCAGCGGTGCCAAGTTGACTGTCGGTATATCGAAGTGCTGAAGTGTTTTTACAGTAGGGCTACGATGGCTATCCGAGTACAGAACCAGAGTACGAAACCCATCCAATTGCAGAGAGGTGTAAGACAGGGTGATGTTATATCCCCGAAACTCTTCACCGCTGCATTGGAAGACGTTTTCAAGCTTCTGGACTGGAAAGGATACGGTATTAACATCAATGGCGAGTACATCACTCACCTTCGATTTGCGGACGATATAGTCCTCATGGCAGAATCGCTGGAGGACCTAAGCACTATGCTTAATGACCTCAATAGTGTCTCCCAACGGATAGGTCTTAAGATGAACATGGACAAAACAAAGATCATGTTTAATGTCCATGTCACACCTACCGGCCGGTAGTTGTTGGGAGCACTAAACAAACAAATAATCCGACTAGGTAAGTCCAACTTCGACCGAGAGGTCAATCGACGGATTCAACTCGGCTGGGCAGCGTTCGGGAAGCTACGACACATCTTCTCGTCAGACATACCTCAAAACCTTAAAACGAAATTGTACAACCAGTGAGTGTTGCCAGTGATGACTTACGGAACTGAGACGTGGTCCTTCACTGCTGGCCGTATGAGGAAGCTCAAGGTCGCTCAGCGAGCTATAGAGAGGGCTATGCTCGGAGTTTCTCTGCGTGATAAACTTAGGAATAAGGATATCCGCAGTAGAACCAGAGTAACCGACATAGCCCAACGGATTAGTAAGCTGAAGTGGCAGTGGGCCGGCCATATAGCTCGAAGAACCGACAACCGATGGGGAAGAAAGGTTCTTGAGTGGCAGCCTCGTATCGGTAGGCGAAGTGTAGGGCGTCCCCCCACGAGATGGAGTGACGACCTGGTAAGACATGCAGAAAGTCGATGGATGCAGGTGGCTCAGGACCGTGCTTTGTGGCATTCTTTGGGGGAGGCCTATGTTCAGCAGTGGACTTGTGAAGGGCTGTAATGATGATGAATAATAACGCTCATAAATCACTTTTAAATTTTCAATATCTTTTTTGTCACAAAAAACCAATAATATACCAATAATAATACAATATACCATACATGGTTTATGTATAAGAAATAGACATATGGTATCGCGGACTTTTTGTTAGACGGAGCTATTGCCTATATTTTTCTAGAACATTGTATTTACGTATCCCTAACGATAATACCAGCATACGCGGATAAATCATTTCGGGAGTGCTTTTTCTTCTGACTTGCTTAACAAATATCCATATTTAAGGCTAGCTGAGTAATATAGCTTAGTGGTAGATAGCCTATACTATTCCACATGAATCTGGCTATAATATACAAAAAGAATTTTTCAAATCGGACTGGTAGTTCCAGAGATTAGCGCGTTTAAACAAACAAAAAACTATTCCGCTTTATTATAATAAAAGTATAGAAGTGATAACGTCGCCCTTGCCATTTCGAGACTGTTCAAACTTGTGCTTAACTGTTCATACTCGCGAAAGGTTAATGCACACTGACTCACACTGTTTACATTTAGTTTGTAGTCGTGGTAAATTCTTCACGGTGTACGCACGTTATTGAAGTCAGTGATAAAAAATTAATACACGGAAACGGCAGAATTTACAACGATTGAATAATTTGTTTGGTAAATTTTATTTATAAGTTCAGTCGGACTTCGTTTTTCTATGAAATATTAATATAAATATTCTTCTGAGAAATATTTTTCAATATAATGTTGCACTCATTTCTTTAGTTCGGTAATTTTGGAATTTAATATCCCAGAGACATTAATTTTTGACATAAAATTAAAGCAATCTTAAGTTTTTCTTTTTGTTTGATTTTCCCTTGAACTTTACTTACCTGCTTGCTTGGTAGTTTAGACAGGATCAATGACGCGGGTGGTAGGGGGAGTGGAGTGACTCAAAATATTCAAGCAGGAATATTGGAATCAGCACTGACGCGACAGCCCTGTAGTGACTCCAAATTAATTTACACTATGTCATTACCGGTTCAGTATTGACTTGTCTGGAATTTGGAGCCAGTAACTGACCCTGTGTAAATCAGCCATAACACGCGATTTATAGCTTGCTTATATATAAACACTCTATGGTTAGTGCTCTAAGGAATAACCTCTTTGGTCTTTGATAAAAACCTATAATGATCACACGAAACTAAATGACACACACACAAACACAATCTTTATTATAGATTCACAAATCCACAATTTTCTCTAATTTTTCTCAGATTTGAGGTCTTTGTCCACAAGTAAAGTCAAACACAAAATAACAACCTGGTTGCTACATGCTTCTTATCAGGAAACGGAAAACTTACTTTCCTTTCATAGTTGACCCTATACATGCACACGCGTAGACTTACACTCACTCACACACACGCGCAAGCACGAACCCCCCCCCCCCCACACAAACACACTCACACAGACACACACACCACACACACACACGCACGCACACACACACACGTACGCACGCACGCAAGCACTCCTAGAGTAAATTAGCTATTTTTTTTCTTTCTTTCACGCATTAATTTATACAAAAAAAGATTTATTTTTCGCTTTATTTTAACTTAATCGGAGTTCTATGTATTTATGGGTGTAAACGGTGTCAGTCAATGTTCTTGGTTCCTGCGATACAAGCCTAGAGCTTAGTGCAGAAACCAGTGTATTGCTTAATTATGTAATGTTTTTTGGTTAAATAAATACATTTCTATATTTCTATTTTATTTTATTCATTTATTAAATTAACTAAATCTAAAATACAAAATTTTTAATTATTCTAACATATATATGGCTGTATATATATGGAATAACATTAACATTATTCCATATATATACAGCCATATATATGGAATAATGTTAAGAAAGTTTTGGTGGATACAGCCACCGAAGTATGTGGTGTAAGTAAGAGAAAGAATGAAAGGAAAAGTAATACGTTGTGGTGGGATGATGAGGTACGGATGGAAGTTGAAGCAAAGAAGAGGGCATGGCTAGATTTACTAGCAACCAAAGCTGGTAATTCTGGCGGTATGAATGATGAGATTGAAAGAAAAAAGGCAGACTTTAGACGTATAAATAAGAGAGTAAAAGAAGTTGTTGAAAGGAAAAAGCAAGAAAGGATAGATAAGAATGATAGAAGAATATCTGATAACTTCCAGGCAAATATTAAAATGTTCTGGAAGCTCGTAAGAACTGCCAGGGAAATTCCAAAACAGCCTAGAATGAATGCTATACGAGACGAGAATGGTTGCATGCTGAATGATGAAGTTTCGAATTTAAAGAGATGGAAGGAATACTTTGAAAGCGTGTTTAAGAGTGAAGAGTCGTCTGAAGTAAGTGAAATAGAAATTCCGGAAGATGTGGAGATAGGTAGAGAGATAAGTGTAGATGAAATAGTGAAAGCAATGAAAAGCATGAAAGCAGGTAAGGCAGCCGGATATGATAGAGTATCACTCGAAATGCTAAGGGCTGGAGAGGGGGTGGTTGCAGGCCTGCTGTACACCTTGTTTAATTTATGTTGGGAACTGAAGCGGGTACCGGAAGACTGGTGCAAAGCCGTTATAGTCCCAATATATAAGGGAAAGGGGTCGCAGCAGGACTGTAATAACTACCGTGGTATCAGCTTGCTTAGTATTGTGGGTAAACTGTATGCTAAGGTGTTAAGTGAAAGAGTTATGGAAGAAACTGATGGAAAAATTTGGGATGTGCAAGCTGGATTTAGAAAGGGGATGGGGTGTACGGATCAAGTCTTTTCCATGCGCATGATTGCGGAGAAATTTTTGGCCAAAAACCAGAAAGTTTTTTGTGCGTTCATGGACTTGGAAAAGGCTTATGACAGAGTGGACAGGAACGTGTTATGGCAAACACTGACCTCACTTGGGTTGAGCGCTGGTCTGATACGGGCATTGAAGTCTCTATATAGGGATTCTAGTTCCTGTGTCAGGATCAACGGGGCCTACTCGGACTGGTTTGGCATCCATAAAGGTGTCAGACAGGGCTGTGTGGCTTCCCCGTGGCTGTTCAACCTATTTATGGACAGTTGTTTGGAAAATTTGAAAGTAGAAGAATGCGGGTTAAGAATGGGTGAGTTAACCGTCAAATGCGTTTTGTACGCCGATGATCAAGTCATACTTGCGTCTTCGGCAGCCGAGTTGCAAATGATGGTTACATTAATGAACAGGACATTAAAAGAAAAGGGAATGAAAGTGAACGCAAGTAAGACGAAAGTTATGGTTTTTGAAAGAGAAGAAAGTAAAACGATATGTGAAATAAGAATAGAAGGGGAGTTGGTAGAGCAAGTAGATGAGTTTGTGTATTTGGGATGTGTGTTTAGCAAGGATGGTAGATATGATAAGGATATAGAACGAGGAGTGAATGCAGGAAATAGAGTGAATGGGGCTCTACACTCTATAGTGAAAAGTCAGAATGTGTCCAAAAAGGCACGTATGGCAATTCACAATGCTGTGTTAGTGCTTACTTTAATGTATGGTAGTGAAAGTTGGGTGTGGCAGAAGAAGCACGAGAGTAGAATAAATGCTGTAGAAATGCGGGCATTAAGGAGTATGTTAGGGATGAATCTGAAGGACAGAGTGAGAAATTGTTTAATAAGAGAAGAGTGTGGTTTGCAAGATGATGTTGTGACCAGGATTAAGAAAGGAATGCTTCGGTGGTTTGGTCATGTAGAAAGAATGAATGAGGAAAGAGTGACAAAGCAAATTTATGTTGCAGAGGTGAACGGCAAAGTCGGGAAGGGTCGCCCTAGGCGAAAGTTTATCGACCAAATTGGCGATATATTGAAAATGGGCCAAATCAAGAGTACCTTTAACCGACGAGCGTGTATGCGTAGGTATATGGATGTGGAGGAAGCGAGAGAGGTCTGTCAGGATCGTGCCAAATGGAAGTCCATAGTCTCTGCCTACCCCTCTGGGTGACAGGCGTGAGTGTTTATGTATGTATGATATATGGCTGTCTATGTCTAGAGCGTATGGAGTGTAGAGTGGAAGGAGAACCATCTTATAAGGTGCGAAAGTTGAAAAAGTGTCCCACTATATACTGAAAATAGAGGTTCCAAAACCTACCACAACAGCGCTGGCGTCTGAAAAACGGACGGAGTGAAGTCAGCTGAATTCAAATATTTGAAAAATTTTATGACTAGAGTAGTTAGTAAAATGCCAGTATACAAAACCTCACCTATTTACGTAGTACAAAACCAAGTGGATTGGTCGGTTCTTGTTTATTTCTCCATCTTATTCTAATTAATTTTGGCGCCTTTTTTTTAAATTTATCCTATGCTACTGCAGCGCCACCCTTATTGGACGCGTTTTTAGGGACACTTTTCATATAAGGAGATGGTCCTCCTTCTACTCTACACTCCATACTAGAACGGAACGTAAAGAATTATCTCGTTTATAGAACTTGCTATCAAAATATATTTTTAAATAATTATAGGTTTTCTTATACGTAAAACAGTAAAATGTTGTAAATAGGATAAAAAAAGCCAATAAGGTATAAATTTTATAATTTATAGTATACGATTTTTGTATATTATATTTCTGAATATATAACACAAACAAATGAAATGAATTAATGAACACAACATTCTTTGTAAACAACAGCAGTAACGTCACATTGACATCTTAATTCATCCCGATTCATCCGAAGTTTTCAAAATAATTTTCATTTCGTTTCAGCTTTCAGTTCAATTTTCGTGTTTACTTTTCAATTTGAGGTCAATTTGGTTCTTTAATTAAAACTGTTTGTACAGTACTTAAGTTTTTTTCTTTTTAGGAGAAAATGCAAAATTACATAAATATTATTGTCTTTTACGCAATTATTCAACCAATCAATCTACAATTACTAATTAATGTTAAAAACCAGGTAATTTTATAATTGAAACTTTATTATCTAGTCTTAGTCATAATTTAAATTTATCCTAATCGTGATTATAGGGTGGCGATGTTATGCAGGAAAACATAACAGCGAACGTGTCAGAAGACACTGTAATTTTGGATTTTTTACGTTTGGATGGAGTTTACGTATCACAACTTGTCGATTTTACCAACGTAAGTTATGATACACCTATGTAATCTTATTTATATTACAATAAATAATTTGGTAAGAGCTTGTGCCATTTAATTATTTGTTAATGGTGGTTTTTCTTTCCATAAGTAAGTAAGTAAACATTAGTAAAGCTATCAATACATTTTTAGTTATCTGAAAGATTGATTTTCTATAAAGCAAACAAATTGCATATTTTTTTTTTATAGGATAAGGGTGACAAACGAGCACACAGTCCACCTGATGGTAAGTGGTTGCTGCGGCCCATAGACATCTACATCTATCCTCGATTACAAATCAAAATGCAGATGCGTTGTCACCCGTGAGGACTAAGATGGAATGCCTCATTCCCAGTAAAAAGGGCCTCCGGCCACCTGCACTCGCCAAGCGAAACGCAGAGGTAAACCTCTACTTCACGCTGGTTTTCTGTGAGGTCGTGGTACCACCCCGGTTCGAGCCGGCCCATCCGTGCGACAGCAAAAGCCGCGTGGCTCTACCACAGTTAAAAGCACAAGCGCATTATTGTGATCATCATAGACCTTAGCATTCTCTTAGGTGAGAAGAAAACAATTTTATGTAAAAAAAGCAGCTACACGAGATTATAGATATATTATTTATTATAAGTTATGGATACACAGTATTGCTGAAGTATGTAGTAGATTAAAAGGTTCACTATGAAGAGGTCTAATTAGGAAAACATGTAACTGTGTAAAATATCTAATGAGCAAATCGTTAGATACTTAAAATGTTTAGACACTTAAGCACAAGAATAAATGAAAGTAATATACAGGGTTATTTTTCATACATTAGCCAATTTTTAAACTTGTTCAAATACATAAATAATGATATACTGTTATTGCAGTTTTTGATAATACGAGTAAATAAGGCTTCTACTTTTATTTGAAATTATTCCAAATTGAATGTGATTTATCTGGTCTGTCATCATCTGGTGCTGTCTACTGATCAGCCCATACGAATGTGTGCGTGTGAAGTAAAACCAGTTAAAACATTGCATTACCAAGCATTTTGAATTTATAAGATAAAAAGAACAGAAAATTAATTCTATGTTATATATTATGGGTGTTTCTCTGTAAGTCGTTCTAAGAAAGTTGTTAAGGCAACAGCCTTCAAGAAAAGAGCTTACTTCTTTCTAAAAGTCCGGCAACGCACTGCTGCAAATCCCCTGGTGTTGCGGTTGTTCATGGGCGGCGGTAGTCATTTACCATCACGGGAGCCGCATGCTCGTTTGCCCCCTCTTCTGTAAAAAAAATATAATTCAATTACTTAATTGATAACTTCAATTTTATAATTTAATTTTATTAATTATTAATTTCAATTTATAAATTGAACAAATCTTAATAAGGGAATAGATATTTAGCTTGTCACTAATAAACAACAGATGAACCAAAAATATTTCAATAACTTTAGGAAATACTGAGCATTTTCTGAAAAATCGATACAGGGGACTTTGTATTTATACATGAAAAATACCATTTTAGCAATCCTTTAAATTTTTTTTGCACCAACTTAGGAATTCAATTTAAAAATATAGTTTCGTTTTTGAATATTCTACTTTACTCAAAGTGCATAACTCTGAAATGTTTTTTTTTATATGATAAAGGTGACAAACAAGCACACAGTCCACCTGATGGTAAGTGGTTGCTGCGGCCCATAGACATCTACATCTATCCTCTATTACAAATCAAAATGTAGATCCGTTGTCACCCGTGAGGACTAAGATGGAATGCCTCATTTCCAGTAAAAAGGGCCTCCGGCCACCTGCACTCACCAAGCGAAACACAGAGGTAAAACTCTACTTCACGCTGGTTTTCTGTGAGGTTGTGGTACCACCCTGGTTCGAGTCGGCCCATCCGTGCGACAGCAAAAGCTGCCGCGTGGCTCTACCACTGTTAAAGTAAATTTGTAATTTGTAATTGTAAAATATAATATTACTCTGACCTCTGAAATGTATATATCACTAATCACTATCAAATGAGATCTGAAAGAAGACTTAAGTACTTTTTAGTCTCACATAGTAGAACAATTTGCTGTCAATTGAATAGGCAAAAGGCATAAGTAGGTATAGGAAAAATAATATCAAACAAGTACATATGGTAAACCTAAAACTTATTGTTTTTTAAGAACATTACAAGTCAAAATATAATATTTGATTAGGGGGATAAGTCTTGATAAAATCTAAATATTTGGCTTTTATTATCATAGAGCTTTAGAAATTTGACATGGATTATATATTATTATCATCATTGTTAGAGGACGTCACAAGTTCACTGCTGAACATAGGCTTACCCTAAAACTGCCAAAAACACAATCCTGAGTCATCCGCATCCATCAATTTCGTGCATTCCTTACTTGTTCATCACTCCCATTTTGTGGGGGTGACCCTTCATTTATTATTTTTATTGAGTGGAGTGGGGATGTACATATTATATACATATAAAAGATAAGTTTATTGAAAAGATTTCCTAATAGATGTAAGTATTTTCGTTATTTTAGGAGGTAGAAGCTATGAAAGTTGTTATACCTGCCGAAGAAGAGTTAGGGCAAAGTGGTCATCAGACACTCTGTTTTCTGACACATGCTGCACAGGCTGATTTTATAGCTCCTGATGCCATGGCTAAGCTGAGACAGGTTAGTTTATGCACACAAATAATTTATTTTTAGTTAAGACTTTTTTTAAACTCCTAAAATCGATATGATAGCTAAAATTGAAATAATTTATTTTTGAACATACATTTTTAACTATTCTAAGCCAGCGCTTGACTATTATCCCACCTGATGGTAAGTGATGATGCAGCCGAAGTTGGTAAAGTGCACTCACTTAGCCTAACAAAATCCTATTCTCTCCTACCTTGAAGATACCCACTTTGGACGGAAAGACAAATACTGGCAACTTATTCCACTCCTTTTAATATGCTCTAATAGTAATGGTACTTACAGTTTGTTTAAATTTCTATGCAATTGGTTTGTCTTCAGAAAAATCCAGGAACAGTCCGAGTAGCCGAGGAAGATAAGGGTTGGCGGCAGACCACAGCTACAGCGTGGGCTGGTCGTGCCACGCGGCTTCTTTCCCCGGCGGCGGCGAGGCACTGCGCCGCTGCCAGAGATCGCGTCTATCTGAGAGCCGCAGACCTCACGAGATGGGCACCCAGACCAGGTGAGACATCAACAGACGAAACAGAAGCAAACAGAGGTCATAGTATAATCAATCTTGAACTATTTTTATTAAATGTTACCTGTAGTTTCTCCTGTATTGTGGAGGGCAGTATAAATACATAAATTTCACGAGGACAATCATCCAGACCCATAACAATTATTTGTAGGCCATACAAATACTTGTTCCGTACGGGATTTGAACCCGCGGACCTTAGTGCTGCAAGTCATTGCTAAGCCACTGCGCCACCGGGCCGTCATTCTTAACTATTTTATAATTTTAATGTTCTGTTGCAATTTTAGCAAAGGAAACACCGGTGGAGTGGAGACATTGCCTTTCGAAGTCTTTTAAAGGTTTGATGTACGAGGTATTGCTATAGATGATTTAAAATTGACACAGTTATAAAATGCGATACCGAAATATACACGTAAATATACAAAGTTAGCTCCCCGCGCGTTTGTTGCGTGACAAACGAGCACACAGTCCACCTGATGGTAAGTGGATCCAGTGGTCCATAAACGCCCATATCTATTCTCGATTTAGAATCAAAATGCAGATGCCTGAGTGCCAGTGCCAGAGTGACACTCTTGAGGTTGAAGATTGAATGCCTCACAGTAAAAAGAGTCCAGTTCTGGTCACCTACTTTTATGATGCTATTTCCTTCCCCGGACAAGTCAACCAATATTTGTTGCACTTATTTACAATAATAATAATAATAATAATATTTAATTTTATAAAGTTTTGCTACAGTTATACATAGCATGCAAATTTGTTTTTTATACATTAATACTTATGGCTACAAAAAACCCTTATGCTATAGAAATTACTTTCATTCAACCATTGAAACAGTTTTAATTTATGTCTGATATTTAATAGTTTTAGTTATTAGGTATTTTATTATATAAGCTTACACACATACATAAACTACTTTTGTTATAATTTCTTCTTCTGGCATTGTCGTTTAGAACAAGCCTATATGGATCCCGGCGACTACGGGGATTTATATCATCTACCGTTATAAACAATGTTTTGTGCTTCTGTACAAACATGCATATTTCCTCAAACATTCGTAACGATAGTGATTTGTTTCTATCGTTGTCTTCGGACGATGAGACACTTAGTGATGATAGTTATCACAGTACAACTGCTTCTCCTTCACTCAACATCACCTTAAATTCTTTTTTCTCAGACTGTGTGAATAACTTTAATGCTATTCATATTAACGCCCAAAGCATACCGGCTCATTATCCTGACATGCTTGCGTCATTTGAATCCCAAAATATTCACGCCATTTTAGTTTCAGAATCCTGGCTAAACCCTGTCTGCCTTCCACTTCTTATTCTTTGTCTGGGTTTCATCTAATTAGAAATGATCGCACTAATAGGGGTGGTGGGGGCGTGGCGATCTATCTTAGATCCTACCTTCCATTTAAAATTCTTAGTTCGTCAAGTCAACCACCTCCTGTTGATTCTGCTGAGCATTTGCTGGTTAAGGTCTCCCTGTCTCAGAATAAAATCCTACTTAGAGTTTTCTACAGTCCCTCCCTTTCTATAAATTATTTTACTTCTTTCGAATCTCTTTTAGAATCACTAGTCCCTACGTATAGTCACACTATTTTGATGGGTGACTTTAACACCTGCTTGCTTAAAGGCGACAATCGATCTAAAAAACTTGAAGCTATAATTGAAGCGTGTAATATGCAAATCCTACCCCTTTCTGCTACTCATAACTTTCCTAACAATACTCCTTCCCTTCTTGACTTAATAATGGTGTCATCTTCCAATTTAGTTTTCAAGCACGGACAGTGCCCTGCTGATGCATTCTCTTATCACGATTTAATTTTTCTTTCGTATAAACTACGCCCTCCTAAAATCAAACCTAAATTAGTTCTGCGACGTAATTTTGGAGGAATGGATATTGAACAACTTTGTGAAGATGCTTATAATATTAACTGGTCAGTGATCGAGAGAGCACCATGCATTGACAATAAAGTGGAACTGTTCTGTTCTCTTTTCACTCAGTTGTATGACGTTCACGCGCCAATGCATTATGTGAGACTTAAACACCTACCTGCTCCATGGCTCTCTGATGATCTGAAAAAGCTTATTTTGCAGAAGAATGCGGCATTGTCAAAGCTTCAGAGGAATAAAACAGAGGAAAACGTAAGGAAATACGCCAAAATCAGGAATCGATGCAACACATTATGTAGAGATGCGCAACGACGCCATATTCACACATCAGTCGAGAACGGCGACTCATCTAGGGTGTGGAAGTTTGTCAAAACAGTTGGAGTTGGTAGAACATCCCTAAATGCTTCACCTCCTAGTGTTGATTTTGAACTATTAAATCAAGATTTTTCTAATCCTTCTAACTCTTTTGATAGCGAACATAAACTGCAAACACTTCGTTCGCTTTCTGTAACTCCGACTCCTAATTATCCTCCGTTCGTTTTTAGTCAGTTTACTGAATGTGATGTTAAGAAGACCATATTATCCATCTCCTCAAATGCTGCCGGTAGCGACAACATAAGCCGTAATATGATTGTTCCTCTCCTAGATGTTATTACTCCCATTATCACTTATTTACTCAATGCTTGTGTCTCTTCCTCTAAATTCCCTCAAGCCTGGAAGAGTGCTCATATTATACCCCTTCCAAAGAGATCTAATCCCGTCAACCTCTCTGATTTCCGTCCCATCTCGATCTTACCTTTCCTTTCTAAAGTCCTTGAAAAACTTATTTGCCAACAGCTGACCTTTCCTTAATAAGCACAATTTATTGAATTCCTTACAATCCGGTTTCCGTCCTGGTCATAGTACGGCTACTGCCTTAATCAAAGTTACTGATGACATACGGTGGGGTATGGATAATAAACAACTCACAGTCATGACCTTGCTGGATTTCAGTAATGCGTTCAATACTGTTGACTTCGATATACTGTTGAGTCTGTTGTGTTCCCTTAACATATCTCCATCAGTAATTGACTGGTTTCAAAGTTATCTCTGTGACCGTCGGCAGTGTATTCGTGTCGATGAAACTCACTCATCTTGGTGTGATATTACTGCAGGCGTGCCGCAGGGCGGCGTGTTGTCACCTTTACTCTTTTCCATTTTCATTAATTCAATCACTCATAAAATATCTTCTCTCTACCACATGTATGCGGATGATGTCCAGATTTACAACCAGTCAACTCTTGAGAATTTGCCGAATGCAATCGCTACATTAAATAAGGATCTAAATTTTATTCACGAGTGGGGTAAATCATATGGCCTAAATGTCAATCCTAAAAAGTCTCAGGCTATCATTATTGGTAGCCAGAGCTTTATCTCAAGAATTGACTGGTTCTCTGTGCCACCTATCGTATTCGATGGAGTTGTTATCCCTTACTTTGACAATGTCAAAAATCTTGGTATTTATATTGATAATTCCTTAAACTGGATGCGCCAACTGAATGAGGTAAGTAAGAAAACTTTTGTCGCTCTTTGTTCACTGCATCGCCTTCGATCATTTCTTCCCATTCCTACAAAAATTATGCTCGCACAGTCTCTTCTCCTTCCAATTCTCGACTATGCTGACGCAAGCTATCTAGACATAACTGAGGACCAGCTAAATAAGCTTGAGAGACTTCAAAATACTAGTATTCGGTTCATATTTTGGATTGCGCAAATTTGACCATATTTCCCAATTTCGCTCACGTCTCAAGTGTTCTATCCGAATTCGCCGGAACATGCATATACTTTCTATTCTGTACTGTGTATTATTTCACCCTTCTACTCATCTCTATCTAATGGTGAAGTTTAATTTTGTGGGGCTTCCGGGGGAACCTTTACGCTCTTCTAGAAAATTCATTTTAAGTGTACCAACTCACAATACATCATTTTTCAATAAATCTTTTACTGTCCAGTCTATTAAACTCTGAAATATGCCCTACCTTGGCATATACGTGAGGCACAAACTATTGTTATCTTTAAGAGGCGTATTACAAAAAAACGCGAAATTACAAGGTTTCCTCGTTGAAATTTTATGTTTATCGTTCATTGCTTGACATAACAATTACTTGGTAAAAATAGTTCGTTTTCTCTCCTCAAATAAGCTCGGAACGGATTTTAGATAACTTATTTATTTAATCAGTAATAATCATTCTCCCGATGCATGTTTAGGCAAAAACTCTCGAAGACATGATTTGGGAGCTCTAATTTGTAGATTCTATTGAATATCGACCATCAAAAAAAATATTTTTATCTCTCAAATATCCTACACTTTAATAATAGTTGAATCCATTTTCGTTATATGCTTTTCACGCTAGGAAAAAAATCGACATAATTCAAAAAACGACCAAAAAAGCTTCAATACAAGCCTCTATATATCCGAAGTTTTACATCATTTAGAAGTAAAATTTATACCAAAATAATCATCAACATTTGCTTAAATTATGCTATTATTTTTACTTTTTAAATCGTTACTATTATATTTTAATTAATTAAATAAAAGTACTATATATTTCACTGTGCCGGCCATCTGCGATCATTAACGCGCGAGCGCTTGCCGAGGGTGAACCTGCGTCAGTTGATTTCGGGCGCTGCATCGTTTCGATACTACCGTAGTGTGCGTCGATTGCCTGCATACTAGAGCATCGTCAACTACGACCGCAATTTTTGATCGATCGGTTTAAAACTATTTTATATAGTTATAATTTAGATCACGTCTCTTCCATTAAACATGGTAGGGACAACGAGTCTGCAGCATTGGCACAATTGAGCAAACAAAAAAATATTATTATAGAAAAATGTGGTCTATTCATTGACCTAGATCATTGTTATTTGAGGGCTTCACCTAATGGTTTATACAGCAACGGTCTTATTGAAGTTAAATGTCCTATTTCAGCTTTCGGAATAGATTTTGACACGGCCTTTCGACAAAAAAAGTTAAAGTTTATAAATTCAGTGATTCAAGTGTAACATTAAATCAAAACAATGACTGGTTTTACCAAATCCAAGGCCAGCTTCATTTAGCAAATAAAAATGTCTGAATACTTGCCATAATATGTATTGGCCCAGATTAATGCAGTAAAAGTACTAAAAATTTACAAATACGACCAATTTTAGATTTTCAATATGTTACCCAAGTTACAAGCTTTTTAAGAAAAGTGTGTACTGCCTGAAATTATCGAATCGAGAAAAGTTCGGTCAATGCCGTCGCAGCAAATATTTTTCTTATAAAAAATATAGTAATTGACTGTAAGTACCGATTAAAAAAATATTAGTTACATTTGGTTGCTATATTTATTAAAACAGGTTGCAACCGTTTATTTATTTATACCACTATTCTACTGATAGTACACATAATCGATTATTAACATTTGATTAGTAACAATTAAAATAGTTATGTGTACTTATTTTGACACTAAATTTCATAAAAAACGAATAATATATCAAAATGGTATATAATAGTAAATAATAAATTATATAATTATATAATAATAAATTAATAAGATAACGTTAAAATGACACACCAAAAAATATTCCATCCACTGAAGTCCATCCTAAGAAAACTTTGTATTATGGAAGATCAAGATCGTTTAATCGCCATACTCACAGTATTATAGTGCGAGCGAGTGAATAGATATGAAAGGAAGTATCGGTCGCGTAGCACGCCGCCCGCTCGGTGCGTAAAATACCTAAATTTGCGAAACGCCGAAATGTAAGAGGGCTCTTAAGCGATTACTTAAAGAGCATTACTTGTCTCAATCGTTCGGACACCGTTAGGATAGACTGTGTGATTATGTATTTATTATATCTATCAGCTTTATATTATTGTTTGAGGAATTTTGTATATATATGTATATTAATATATATGTGTTGTGTGTATATTTATGTATATATGTTTATATATATGTGTATATGTATGTATATGTATATTTATATATGTATATGTGTATGTATATGTATATATTATATGTTTTACTTTATCTTTTATTATGTGTTAGTAATTTATATTATTTCATGTATTACTTAGTTATTTATATCTTTTTTTTGCATTTATTATTTGTATATTTATATTGCACCACCTACCACCTACCTATTCATTATTTGTTTAATCAAGGTCAGACCAATGGTTATTGAGTTATTCTTAAATAACTTATATTGAAGTCGGCTGTACAAAATTTTTAATTTTAAATTATTTAATTATGTTTTTGATTTGTGTATGAACATACACGAATTTATTTATTTTGAAAGACCTCAGAAGAAACATCGTTTACATGTGGTTTTTAATTCATTTTCTGCCGACTTCCAAAAAGGAGACGGTACTCAATTCGACGCGTGTTTATTTTTTTTATGTGTGTTACTTCATAACTTTTTAATGGGTGGACCGATTTCGATGATTCTTTTTTTAAATGAAAGCCGATATTTCTCGTGTGGTCCCATATGAATTTGATCAAGGTCAGACCAATAGTTATTGAGTTATTCTTAAATAACTTATATTGAAGTCGCTTATATTGAGGTCGGCTGTACAAAATTTTTAATTTTAAATTATATCATCTATAATTAAACCTAAAAGTTTCGTATGTATAGCTGCTTTTAATTTTTGGTATGTTAAGCATGGACATATAAATAAGGATATTTTATACGTCCCTTATTTATACGTCCATGATGTTAAGATTATATTTATTATTAGTGCATTTATTAAATTGTATATATAAAGATTTGTCTAAATTCATTTTTAAATTATGTATGTCAACCCAATTAATATGAATGACAAGCTCGTGGAAACTGTCCATGCGGTCGGAGCTAAGTTCTGCAAGACCCGCCGCAGAAGAACACAAAAACTCTCCGATCACACTCTTAATCTCATGGCTGTTAGACGGGAGATGAAGCTACATTCTTCAACAGACTTGACAGCATACAGGCATCTGAACAGACAGATCTCCAAATGCATGCGGCGGGACTTATGCAACTTCAATACAGCTCGTATTGAAGAAGCGATCGAGCGGAACCAAGGCTCCAAAGTCTTTGCCAGAGATCTGTCTGCCAGAGAGAGCCAACTGTCAAAGCTGAAGACAGAATGTGGCATCATCGTTTCCGGGACACCTGAGATTTTGAGTGTGATTGAGAGGTTCTATGGGCAGCTGTACACGTCATCGTTGGAGCTACACGCAAGTGTGAGTAACGATCCAAGAGCGAGTCTCATCCGACACTATTCCGAAGATATCCCGGACGTCAATCTGAGCGAGATTAGAATGGCTCTCCAGCACCTTAAAAACGGTAAGGTCCCAGGCGAGGATGGAATTACAGCGGAGCTTCTGAAAGCGGGTGGCAGACTGGTACTTGAAGTCTTTCAGAAGCTTTTTAATTCCGTCCTCCATGGTGGCATTACACCGGAGGCGTGGAGCAGAAGTGCGATGGTCTTGTTCTTCAAGAAAGGTGACAACGCTCTCTTGAAGAACTACAGACCGATTTTCCTTCTGATCCGCGTCTAAGTGCTGTTTTCGAGAGTCATTACGAATCGTGTCGCGCGCAGACTTGACGACTTCCAGACTCCCGTACAAGCCGGTTTCCGAAAGGGCTTTAGCACCATAGACCACATACATACCCTTCGGCAAATTGTACAGAAGTCCCAAGAGTACAATTTGCCACTATGTCTGGCGTATGTGGACTATGAGAAAGCCTTTGATTCCGTCGAAATTTGGGCGGTGCTGCAGTCCCTTCAGCGGTGCCAAGTTGACTGTCGGTATATCGAAGTGCTGAAGTGTTTGTACAGTAGAGCTACGATGGCTGTCCGAGTACAGAACCAGAGTACGAAACCTATCCAATTGCAGAGAGGTGTAAGACAGGGTGACGTCATATCCCCGAAACTCTTCACCGCTGCATTGGAAGACGTTTTCAAGCTTCTGGATTGGAAAGGATACGGTATCAACATCAATGGCGAGTACATCACTCACCTTCGATTTGCCGACGATATAGTCCTTATGGCAGAATCGCTGGAGGACCTAAGCACTATGCTCAATGACCTCAATAGTGTCTCTCAACGGATAGGTCTTAAGATGAACATGGACAAAACAAAGATTATGTTTAATGTCCATGTCACACCTATGCCGGTAGTTGTTGGGAGCACTAAGCTCGAAGTTGTTGACGAGTATGTTTACCTGGGACAAATAGTCCCAGTCCAACTTCGACCGAGAGGTCAATCGACGGATTCAACTCGGCTGGGCAGCGTTCGGGAAGCTACGACACATCTTCTCGTCAGACATACCTCAAAACCTTAAAACGAAATTGTACAACCAGTGCGTGTTGCCAGTGATGACTTATGGAACTGAGACGTGGTCCTTCACAGCGAGGCCGTATGAGGAAGCTCAAGGTCGCTCAGCGAGCTATGGAGAGGGCTATGCTCGGAGTTTCTCTACGTGATAAACTTAGAAATGAGGATATCCGTAATAGAACTAGAGTAACGGACATAGCCCAACGGATTGGTAAGCTGAAGTGGCAGTGGGCCGGCCATATAGCTCGAAGAACCGACAACCGATGGGGAAGAAAGGTTCTCGAGTGGCAGCCTCATACCGGTAGGCGAAGTGTAGGGCGACCCCCCACGAGATGGAGTGACGACCTGGTAACGCATGCAGGAAGTCGATGGATGCAGGTGGCTCAGGACCGTGCTTTGTGGCATTCCTTGGGGGAGGCCTATGTTCAGCAGTGGACTTGTGAAAGGCTCTAATGATGATGATGATGACCCCAATTAATTAAATTATCTATTGTATTATTTATGTCAGCCTTATAGTCACTGATATTATTAATTTTTTTTATTGGAAGTCAGGATCATTGATTGATAATATATTTGCTGCATGTGCGTGACAAACTTTTAATAATTCAAGCAATAAAGGATTTAAGATTTACAACTCGACACTAGCAAAGGTTGTTTACATGATTTTAACCTTATTGTATAAATAAATTGTGTGACGTTATTCTAGGCATGGAGCAATCGACATATTCGTCAGAAGTGACTCCGTTTCCGGCCCATGCTTTATCACCAGACGCAGTAGACGGAAAACCTGCAGTCGGTCCGTGTGTGGCAGAAAATGATACAGCAAAAGAATGTATATGTCACTTAGAGGTAATAAATAATAATGTATATAATATTTTCTTTCATTTCCGATTGCAGCGTCTCTACAAGCCATTAAGAAATCAATCTATGAAATAAAATTTGAGAATCTTTACAAAGAAAACTGTTCGTTTCTCCCCAAAAGGGTAATTATGGCAAAGGAATCACTCACGCATACAGTTGCAAAACATTTTTTTTTAATAGGATACGGTTGACAATCGATCACACAGTCCACCTGATGGCAAGTGAAAGCAAAGAATCAACATGCAGATGCATGGTCACCCGTGAGGACTAAGTTGGAATGCCTCATTTTCTTTTCACCATATGAAACACAGCAACATGAAGCTGCTCTCTTACGATGGTATTCTGTGAGAGCGTCATCCCACCACGTCGAGCTGACCCATTCGTGTTACAACCATAACATAGCTGCTGCATGACTCTACCACATCCACATACAACAGTGGAGATCTCCTGTAATCCTTGCTTGGCAGCCAAATTAGTGATAACAAAAAACGACAGTCGCCTAACGGCAGAGTATGGACCACGAACTCAAAAAGGTCGTGAGTTCGATTCCACCATTGGTATTTTGCCGTGAACAACCCCAAACACAAGCATTTTAAGCTTACCAGGAGTAGTTAACAGGAATATTAGTAATGTTAGTGGCAACACTAGTATTTTTTCTTCAATTAAATGTCCAATAATTTAACCACCTTGTCTTGTATAACATATTTATATGCCTTGGATATAGTTCATAATATACAAGATGTTTTACTGTACCATAAATCAGAGGCCACACTTTAGTTAGCATGATGGATTCACTTATGCTGTCACCATCTAATCTGCTTTCCCATCGTAGCAAGGATGCCATTATCATTACCTAGTTATATAGATGATGATAATATTGATGCCTCGAACACACTTGCTTTAAATATATTTTTTTATATGTATTAAATATATTTATTTATCCATTTATTACAGCTCATCAAAGTTCACTGCTGCCCTTCCCAACTTTTAAGTGGTGATTTAGATAGAATCATATAGAAGATATAGATATATTTAGATTTAAGTAGTGATAGTTTGGCTGTGAAGGTCATCCATGAGGAAATCTACCTGCATGTCTCAAGAATAAGAAATATGCGTGAGTGTCGTGGAACATTCGGTTGGAACGAAGTTTCTTTTGTAGTATACTATTGTTGATAAACGTATTATATTATTGAATATACAATACAAATAAATGAATTACTAGTGTCTATTAAAATGAAGCGTCAATTAAAATAAAACAATATTTCTTTCATGGCAATATAAGAAGAAAATGCGAGGGAGATAGATATTATTCCATCTCACTTCATTATAGCCGCCAAGGCCGTCTACACTATGTCAGAAGGGGTTGTGACGGAAAAAATCTTACATTTTCATGCCTAGCCCCCATCCGCCAAATTCGTTCCGTCCGATAAAGAACTTCGTTCCAAAAATATTTTGAAGATATGTCAGTGCGTGTGTTTGGACGACATGAACACCAACTAAAGCATATTGCGGTAAACTTATTGCTCCCTTACACTTATGTGTCAAGACATGAAAAGAAGCCTAAGTTGTAAGATGCATAGGTACTAGTATAAACATCCTCATCTTTCTAGTTGTTCTTCTAAATATTGCAATATGTAAAACATAATTTCTCACACAGGTTTGTGTAAATTGGTACCCCTGTGGTTTGAAGTACTGCAAAGGAAAACCTCAAGGCGGGCTCAGCTACCGCTGCGGAATCAAGACTTGCCACCGCTGCTATCGTTACCACTACTACGTTCGCCGACGCGATGCCTGTCTCAGCTATACGTGACAGTGCGCTTTCTGGCCACTGGCCATTGCTATGTGCCAAACTATGCTACTGTGCACTTTTGAGTGCAGCTTTCCTATGTTTTTACAAGGAGTTCGTTTTGTATCTTGACAGAACTATGTGTCACTTTGTAAATATTTATGATGCTAAGGAATTGTATCTATTGTGATGATGATGTAAGAAAATAAATGTTACTTTTGTTATGATGTTTATTTATTTTATTCTGCTTTATTCACATTATACTAAGTGTTATTCTATTTGACATAAAAATAATTAACAATACTAAAAATATAATGATTTTAATAACAATCTTAATGACATCCAGGGAATGGCTCATGACGGTTTTTTCTCAGTACAAACTGAATTTTTCTTTCCATATCTTCATTATAAATTGCCTTGCACTTTTCATGGTTCACACGTCTCCTTGTCTAAAATGAATAAACTGTATTAGAAGTTTTATAAAAACAAATTGCAATAAAAAATAGAAGAAATAATAAAGGTAGAAATAATTTCTTCTCAATTTCAAAATTAAATCATAGCTCGTCTTTATTAATTTCATGAATTCATAATAAACATAAATTAAAAACAGGTTGTTTATTAAAATTAAATTAACTTTAATAAAAAACATTTGAACTGAGTAAAATGGGTAAGCAAAATTTGGGTTACTCGAGGTTTTTATTTTTTTACTAGTTTTTTTAGTATGAAACTAACAAGTATTGTACCATTTTGCAATCTTGATTAAATGCGAGAATTTTTAATGGCACTTGCCAAGGCACTTTAGTACATTTTTTTTAAAGGAGGGCCTTTCAAAGTTGACAAATTTTGAAAATTTAAAATTCATAGTTTAACAAATATTCTTAATTCTAGAAAACTTGGGGCAGTTGTGTCATTATTTTTGACTGTGGTTCTAGAAATGTTATTTAGGGTTACGGTTCCAAAGTTTAAATGAACAAAAATAAAAAAATTAACCATAAACCAAAAAATGGTTACAGTTTGACCAAATTTATAGGTTTTTCTTAAATGCCCATAATTTCCAAACTGCATGGGAAAGATTTTTTCTGATTTTTCTCATGATAGTTACAATCAATCCTGTCACCCCGTTTCGGCTTGACGTTGAGTTCTGGGACAGCCTGTATAATGATTATCCCCTACGAGGGAAGATAAGTCATTAATATAGACTAGAAATAGGAATGGGCTAAGAATTGAGCCCTGAGAAGCTAATGACACTGGATATGAAGACCAATCTAACATATTGTTAATTATACTACCATGCTTATCAACATCGCTAAAGCTGTTCAGGCTATATTGGGTTATAAAAGAACAGAAAAACATACATATACCCAATAAACAATTTTGTGGCAATTTTGTCAAAACCGAGAGAACATTATATAATAGTCAGTAAAATATTAATAACAACATATTTTTATATTATTCTCATCATCATCATTGTCATCATTATTACAGCTCTTCACAAGTCCACTGCTGAAGCAAGGAAATGCTTCCCCCAAGGAATGCCACAAAGCACGGTCCTGAGCCACCTGCATCCATCGACTTCCTGCATGTCTTATCAGGTCGTCATTCTGTCTAGTGGGGGGGTCACCTTACACTTCGCCTATTGGTACAAGGCTGCCACTTGAGAACTATTTTCCCCATCGGTTGTCGGTTCTTTGAGCTATATGGCCGGCCCATTGCCACTTCAGCTTACTAATCCGTTGGGCTATGTAGGTCACTCTGGTTCTATTGTGGATATAATCATTTCTAAGTTTATCATGCAGCAAAACCCTGAGCCCAACCCTCTCCATTGCTCGCTGAACAACCTAGAACTTCCTTATAGAGCCAGCAGTTTTTTATATTATATCTATATTAATCATTATATCTTGCAATGTAAATACAAAAAATTCTTAAAGCCAAATCCATGAGAACCCATTGTTAGTAGCCAGTGTAATTGTCCATTTAACTTTGAATAATAGTGAATATAGTCCAGGAGTGAATAGTTTGTAAGCTGATAAAAATTGTAATCAATATTAGAAAATGTAGGTATAGTATTTAATAACACACATTTTTATATTTTAAATTAGAAATAATAGTGACTAAGATATATATAGATATATCACATGTTGCCTAGAACAAAGTAATATATATAAATTAGTCCTTTAGTCTAGATATTTTTAATTGAAATTTACGTAATTAAAATATTTTTTTTGTAAAAATTGACCATCTCCAAAAATAAATATTAATTTCTTAACTGATACGCTTTATTTTGTGAACGTCTCTGAAACGTTCAGAACTTTGATTTACCTGAAAAGGTTTTTCATAATATCTCGTTAGGCGATATTGTTCCAAGATGCCTTCTTTGCCTAAAATTCTATTAACTAGCCTGCAAGCATCGTCGACGTTGTTATTTTTTACAAATACTGTGCGAGCTATAAACGAAGGATGCCTGTTTGCGAGAAGTTTAATTGTTAAATGCATTTTTCAACAAATTCAAATATTTAATTTGCTTTTGTTCATAGATTATTTGAGATTTGAGGTTATTTCATTTAATTTTGGACACTGCTGTCACTGCTGTGCTGACATTTGTTGTTTGTAAAAAGCAAAGGGATCTGTTGCCATTCAGCCTAACCTGACGTGATTTGTGTACAAAATTCTTGACAATACTATGTGGCTATTTTAAAGCTCATGGTGGCTCCACACATGACTATTTGTATTGCCGTATTTGCCTATTTGGCAAATTTAGCCAATAATAAATAAGGCTTACCGAACGTCTGTCGGTTTTTCAAGGTGCATCAAAGGAGACAAGACAAATAGGCAAAAACGCAAATATACTGGCCACACATGGTCGGGCTCACAAATGGACGAACCTACTTATAACCTCTTAATAAGTGATTATTAAGGTACCTACGGAAAATGAATTGGGACAAAGAAACCGTTGTAAGGTTTCTAGAACTTTACCAAATGAACCTATGCATTTGGGACCCTGGAAACGAAGGGCACAAAAACGGCAACGAGTATACGGTGCATGGAATACCATCAAAAACAATTTTGGTGTACCATGTACCCTGTAAGCTTAGAATAATAACACCTAGAACGATAGTTCCCTACAAAGCGGACGTTCAAACGTGAGGCAAGAACAAATTTATGTTTGCGTAAGCAAGTTGTGTTTATGCTAGACGAAATGCACACAAGTGAAAAAACAATGTTCTCAATACATTAAATTTTTCCCCAAAAGTAGGGAAGTTGAAACTATATTAAACTAACAGTTACGACGTAACGTATTACTGATACAAATGTGAAAATGAGTTTGTTTGAATTCTGTTATCGAAGTGTAGTCCGCCAAATTCAAAACATTCTTGAATAGGGTATTTGCCTGTCTAGCCAAGCACTTTTATGAGCCATCGAAATGTAATTGTAGCATATTTTTCTTTGTAACTGAATAGAGACGTTATAATTATGACTAATGCAAGTTCAATATAGACACCCGTCCGATGCCCGACACACGACTGTTCGACGAACGATTGGTGAATTCACTATGCATTATTCAGTTTGTTTTAACTAATTTGTTTTTAACAATTGTCGAATAATGGTGCATCGCGCCTCACTGCATGCATAACGTAAGCTACAATACGAAAAAACATAAAAACATTTTAATTTTGGCAGGTTTTACACAGTAGATGCATTCCAGGTTAAAGTTATTGAGAAAACTTTATAAGAAAAACACAAATGAATATTAAAATAATTTATATCAGTAGCCTTGTAACTGAAACTGTTTCCTGAACAACTGCCGCTTTGATGATACGAATCGTAAAGTATTTTCTTTTTTGGACTTTTGAACAGTCTAATTCTTAAGTAGCGCTTGACCATAAGTCTCGTCAAATTCGAATCATGGAAGTGGGAGTTAACGTGTTCTATAGAAAAAATACGAGTTCCTCCTATGAATCTTCTCATAATTTGAAGTGTGACTTCTTTTTCGAAAATATTGCCTAAATTTTCTTTTAGATAACGTCTCAGATCAGTTTCAGCAACACTACAAATAGAATAAACTTGTTTTGAGGTGTAAACCAATCCACCTTTATCCCTCATACATAACGATTTATGGAACCAAAGTTTCTCTTTTGCAAGCATGTTATCAATGCAATATTTACATTTTACTCGGGTTGTGAGATGTCTTTCCAGCTATATAGCCAACAATGTGGTTTCTGCAGTTAGGATCATCGTTACCCCGTGTAATTTCAAATCCGACATCATTTGAAATCGGTGTTTTTAATAAGTGTTGAGTCAATTCTTTATCTTCATCATCAAATCTTTCGGAAAATGAAGTATTATTATTATAAGTATTTAATTCCTATTGACGTGTTTTATTTTTAATAACACGACAAAAAGTGGGAGATTTTTTCTACCACTGACAACATTTCCATACAGGCATATTACAATGTCTTGTGTCAGTTTTTAAAAACTCATATTTATTTTTGATGAATGTTTTACGTAAAAATATAAGTTCAAAAGTATTACTTACACGTGAAATGTAATGTTATTATGTTTCTTGTGTTTCTCTGATGTGCTGTGACATCCGTTCACTGCACAAACCCTCATTTTTAATTAAAATTTCGGGAACTGTTGTCAACACGACACGACCTTGAGCACTAACGGGCCGAGTACAGGGTTGCCAACTTTATTTTTTAGGAGATCGTACCATAAATTGGAAAAGATCGTATTTTGCTAAGAACTCGAAAAAAAGATAGTACGCATCATATATTCCAATAAAACAATAGTAAAAAATCCAAAAAGATATTATTATAACGTCAAAGCAAAATTATACATTTAGGGTAAAACCACATATAACATTTAAGAATTTAATATTAAACTTTACTACGAATTTAAAAAAAAATGGGCTCGGACTGGATCCACTCTGCCGTCTATTACAAAAATATGTAATTTTTTATATAGGATAGGGTGACAAACGAGCACATAGTCCACCTGATGGTAAGTGGTTGCTGTGGCCCATAGACATCTACATTTATCCTCGTTTGCGAATTAAAATGCAGATGCGTTGTCACCCGTGAGTACTAAGCTGGAATGCCTCTTTTCCAGTAAAAAGGTTCTTCGGTTCTCTACACTCACCATACGAAACACAGCAGTGTTAAGCTGCTATTTTACGCTGGTATTCTGTGAGAGCGTTGTCCTTCCCTGGTCGAGCCCCTATTCGTGCTATAACTATACTACTAATATAGCTGCAGCATGGCTCTACTATATGATTATCTGCATAGTGTAATATTATTTGGATTAGGAATAAGAATGACGTAACACAAACTTGAAGAAAGGTGGTTAAACTACCCGAGGAATGAGGGCTAATAATCTTCCACTCACTAGATGTCACTAGTAGCGACTGAGGTAAAGTTTTTTGTTACATAGTGTCAGTTAATTAAGAAATTAGTTTTAAATAATAGTTTATCATTATCTAGAGTATTATATTAATAAATAACACAATGCGTCAGTGGTTTGATTTTTAATTTTTTGCACATTATAACTCTTTTTTTTTAAAGTAGTGTTTTAGTTATATTTACAGTTTGGTTTATTCATTTCTATTGTAATTAAAATAAAATATAACTAATAATACAGGAAGAAACCTTAAAGATTACATTTTCCTAAGAAATTATCGTCCCCGCTATGAAATCTGTCAAATATTTTACCTCACTCTAAAGTGGCGCCGCCCTGGTGGCAGAAAAAGTCGTGGATGCCCTCATTCCTTAATCGGCGGCGAGTTGACGGAATAGTATAATACCATAAACTAATAAGAAGTGCTAAAACGCTGCGTATTTCTAAAGTGCGTGTGGAATAGTTTAAAAAAATATTGGATTGGTTGCGTTCGTAAAAAAATACAAAGAAGAAGTTTAGAGCTCGTTCAATATTGAAATTATTGATTTGTCGTATTTATAAAATGAACTTAATCAATTATAATTTTTATTTTGATATAAAGATTGTTAGATTTGAAAAGATCGTATATTTTGCGTACGATTTCGAATAAATGATCGTACATCGTACTAGGGCCAAAAAAATCGTATGAATACGATTTAAACCGTACGGTTGGCAACACTGGCCGAGTATTGAACTAAGCCATACTGGCTTAGTTTGAGTTGCCTCGCATTACGGACGCGGACTCGGCTTCTAGGTGTTATTATTCTAAGTCTGTAAAATTTAAAAAAAGAATTCACTTATGTCTGCGAATCGAGGTTACAAAACGAAAATAAAAAAGCGAACGATCCGGATCAGGTGCAGCCGATGTATATTGTGTATCAACCAAGTAGGTTTGAATTTGCATTTATCGATAGTTTTTTTGAATTCTGTTTATACCTGCGACAGTACAATTTTTTTATAGGATAGGATGACAAACGAGCACACAGTCCACCTGATGGTAAGTGGTTGCTGTAGCCCATAGACATCTAAATCTATCCTCGTTTGCGAATCAAAATGCAGATGCGTTGTCACCCTTGAGGAATAAAATGGAATGCCTCTTTTCCAGTAAAAAGGGTCTCCGGTTCTCTACACTCACCATACGAAACACAGCAGTGTTAAGCTGCTATTTAACGCTGGTATTGTGTGAGCACGTGGTCCTTCCCCGGTCTAGCCGACCCATTCGTGCTAAAATTACTATACTACTAATATAGCTGCAGAATGATTCTACCACGTATAAAAGGCTCACCATAAACTGTGGTATGTAATAAAACGTTTAAATTTGTTACTTTTACGAGTTTTCAAATAATAAACAAATGGGGAAGTTTACAGATCAATCAGTTTCATGTATTATAAAAGTAATTAGCAAAGTCGTTTCTGATTTCGACTGGATTCCTTGGAGATTTTCTCGGAATGTTACCAATATCACGCAGTGATGGGTTGTTGGGAATATCGGCCCTCCATGGGCCTGGTATTATTAAATTGTCTCCATCATACAGGTCAAATGCACCAATTGTATTATATACAGTTCTAGACAGTCTACATCTCAACAAATTGTGTAGAATTACAGACGCCATGACTACTTGGCTTGCTGATTCTGGTTCAAGTAGCAAAGGCAAAGCACTAAATACAGCATACATAACACCAAATACATTTTCAACGATAACACGGGCTGATGAAAGCTTCTTGTTGAATTTTCTTTATTTCGTGCCTTCTCAATGATCTCCCGGATGTAGTTTCATGATATTGTTATGTAAGGCAAATGCTCAATCATCCAAGAATCTTTTTTTTATAGGAGAGGGGGCAAACGAGCATGCGGCTCACCTGATGGTGAGTGACTACCGCTGTCCATGAACAACTGCAACACCAGAGAGGGAATTGCAGATGCGTTGCCAGCCTTTTAAAAAGGAGTACGCTCTTTTCTTGAAGGTCCCTAAGTCGTATCGGTCCGGAAAAATCGCTGATGGTAATCATTTCCACAAGGAATTCGTGCGAGGAAGAAAACATCTTCTAAATCGCACGGTGGTGGACCGCCAATCATCCAGATGGTGTGGATGGTATCGGGAGTTCTGCCGCGATGTGCGTTCGTGAAATTTGGCGGCTGGGATTAATCCGAATAATTCCTCAGAGCACTCCTCGTGGTAGATGCGAAAGAAAATGCAAAGGGATGCAACATCTCTTCGCAGTGCCAATGAATCGAGCCGATCGGAAAGGACTCGGTTGTCGATGATTCGAGCCGCTCTGCGCTGGATGCGGTCAAGTGGAAGGAGCTGGCACTGGGGAGCCCCTGCCCAGAGATGGGAACAGTATTCCATGTGAGGTCGAACCTGCGCCTTGTAAAGTTGCAGGTGGTGTGCCGGCATGAAATACTGTCCCGCTCTGCTGAGCACGCCAAGCTTTTTAGAGGCCTTCTCTTCCAAGTGACCACGAAACTGCACGTCACTCGATATGCCGACTCCGAGTATTCCGATACTGGCTGAGGCAAGAAGGGGAGTGCCTTGAAACTAAGGAGATACGACAAAGGGGTTCTTTTTAGCGGTAAACTCGCAAACTTGTGTCTTCTGAGGATTAAACTGGACTAAATATAGTCGCCCCCAATCCGAGACTTTGTTCAGCAAAGGCTCGACTTCAGACACAAGTTTGTTCCGGTACTCGGCGACGTTTTCCCGAGAAATATTGGCACGGCCGGTGTATAGAGGATCACCAGTGCTGTCATCCGCATAGCAATGAATGTTACCAGTTAGCAACATATCATTGATATGCAGAAGAGACATCTCAATCAGACAAGAATCTACATATGGTAGGTCAGCATTTCCATTTTGTAGTGGAATTGGTGCTGGCAGTCCCAGTCTATTATTGTTTATTTTATTCCACAGAACGTTGTTTTTTAAAACATCCCATGTCGGCATACATAAAGCAATAATTACTATCAAACGGCAGTGTCGGCTTAACCACGTTGCAAGAGCTACGTCGGCCATTCTGGTTCTACTGCAGATATCCTCATTTCTAAGTTTATCACGCATAGAAACTCCGAACATAGCCCTCTCCATAGCTCGCTGAGCGACCTTGAGCTTCCTCATACGGCCAGCAGTGAAGGACCACGTCTCAGTTCCATAAGTCATCACTGGCAACACGCACTGTTTGTACAATCTCGTTTTTTTTTTTTTTATTCTACTAAGCTAGCGCTTATCTACGATCCCACCTGATGGTAAGTGGTGATGTAGCCTAAGATGGTGAAGCGCACTGACTTAACAAAAGCCTATTCACTCTTGCCTTTGCTGTACGCATGATGAACGACGTGGCGAACCGTTTGGTTCGAATGCGTGGTAAGTCAACAACGAAAGGGTGGAGACTGGCCGAACGTCTGGTTGTCCGATGGTGGAAGGGAGAGGGTGGAACTAAGTTATGTAATTCCTGCGCACACTCTCCGAAATGCATCCTGTAGAAAACCGAAAGACTGGCTACTTTACGTCTGTGTTCGAGGCTGGTAAGATTGGTTTTAACCAAATTCGGGTCACCAATAAGCCTCATAGCACGCCTTTCCATTGAGTCCAAAGCTCCTAGGTGGCATTTTGCAGCACCAGCCCATATATGGCAGCAATACTCCATGCACGACCGGACTTGCGCTTTATATAAAGTAAGCAGCTGTCCCGGCGTGAAGTATCGCCGCACCTTTGCAAGTACTCCCAGCTTCCTTGCAGCTGCTTTGGCCTTGGACTCAATGAACCGCCCGAAGTTCAAATTTGAGGATATTTCAAACCCTAACAACTGAAGGCGGTCGGTATACTTCAGTGATACATTTCGGAAAGAAGGAGCCAAGGTGAGCTGGCTCCTTTTTGCAGTGAAGAGACACGCTTGTGTTTTGGAGGCGTTTCAGGTTTTGAGGTATACTTGACGAATAGATGTTTCGTAGTTTCCCGAACGCCTCGCGGGGGCAAGGACGGGTTATGTCGGACTCGCACCGACTAAAACTCCATGCTGTTCCACCTTCGCCGCATATTGGCAGGGCCACGGGAACGCTTTCGCACACATCCGCGACCCCACCAGCGCCGGCCGCCCCATGGCAGCCCCTTTTCGGGTGAGGACCTCTCCTCCCCACTCTCCTTCTCAGGCAAGGCGCACCAGGACACAAGGCGCGCCCCCCTCCACGGCCTCCAACTCCACCTGCGTATCGGACCCCCCGAATCCGACACGCGGAGGCCATGTGGCCAGGAAAATCGAGCGCTTAGTAGCACCCGCCTTCCCGACCCGAGCGGCGGATCTCGTCTCTGGCTCCGCTGCCAACCAATTTTCGGCCGCAGAGGGTAGGGAGAGCGGCGCCTCGCAATACTGACACTCGTCTCCCCCCACGGCCCCACCACCACCGCATCAACGGTGCGGCCCCGCCTGAGTCGCGGTGAATAGGGCGAGTGGCGCATCGCCATATCAACACTCCTCTTCCTCCGCGACTCCACCTCGGCTGCAGCGGTAGGGGGAGAGGACACCCTTCTCACTGCAGTCCACCGACACACATCCGAAGTGGGCTCGCCAAGCCCACTCGGAGTGGCCACCTCGGGCCGGCCCTACACCACGGGCCAGCCAAGGCGGTCCTCTTTGTTCACCGCTGGTGACCAAGCCACGGCTACTAAGGCTCCCGCCCCGACAAGGCGGGAACCCGTTCAGGGGGGAGGGGGGGAGTTGGACTTACCTAGTCGGACATTTGCCCCAGGTAAACATACTCGTCAGAAACTTCGAGCTTAGTGCTCCCAACAACTACCGGCATAGGTGTGATATGGACATTAAACATGATCTTTGTTTTGTCAATGTTCATCTTAAGACCCATCCGTTGGGAGACACTATTTAGGTCATTGAGCATAGTGCTTAGGTCCTCCAGCGATTCTACCATAAGGACTATATCGTCGGCAAATTGAAGATGAGTGATGTACTCGCCATTTCATGTGTTTTATTTTTAAGATATGGGGTAGTCATTGAGTTATATGTACTACGTACTAGAGAAGCCATTCCGAAAATTGACTGTGTTCAACTGAACTGTACTGCAATCCGTACAAACTAAATATTGCGTAAATTGAAGATTTGTGAATTCCATAAAATAATTATTATTACATTTTATTTTGAAATATGTTTGTTTAGATTAAGATATAATTAATATGATTAAGTCTTATATTTATTTTATATTAATATTTTATATCAAATTAAAGTCTTCGCGCATGAGCGACTACTACTCCCGCGCATGCACGAAGACATAGAGTAGGACACAATTTTTGTTTGGAATGGCTTCTCTAGTACGTAGTACATATAACTCAATGTGGGTAGTGGATATTCTTAACCGCCACTACACGGCACATCACGATTGAAAATGTGTTTTATTTAAAATATTACATTTAAATTACAATACATTTCGGAAACACACAAAACATTGGGGGTTTTATTTGGGGCTTTATCACTTATAATTAGGTGTATCAATGAACCAAATTGAAAGTTCTCAAAGAACTTCTAAAAAAGAAAAATTGTTTCACAATTAATGAAGATATCGCGTGACACAATTTCAAAAAACACACATACTCGAAATCAGAACCTCCTTCTTTATTAAAGACGGATAATAACAAAACATTTATTAAATTATGTAAATAAATGCTTTAAAATAATCGAAGGAAAAGAAAATATACTATGCGAGCGAAGATAACATTATAGACTACCGAATGATTACTTTCTCCTTGATAATTACTACTCGATTTTTGTGACACAAAGTTGTCATTGTCATTTAAAGTAATAGTTATGAATGCATTACTATTTATAATGAAATAATTTTTTTATGGAAAATGGCTAACGACAGTGATATGAGATCACTTCTTACAATTTCCTCCGAACGTAGCACGCAGTCTGCAGTCCGTAAATGGAGGAACGTTCCGCTTCACGAACGATGTTCCATGAATGATATGGTTAAGATCAAGGAAGCTTTTGAGGCGGCCCAAGGAAACAAGTTCCTGGCTAATGAGTTCAGAGATCTGTTAAGGACATTACTGAACGTAGAATATGACGATGAAGATTTCAAAATACTTTTTATGAAGGTATTTTGTCCTATTTAGTTTCACTATCATGAAAAATAAGTAATTGATAGTTAACCTTGTGAATATTAACTGACATCGCACCGGTATCAAATGCCAAACGTCTCACTATTGTGTATCTTGCCATCCGCAAGGTACACAATAGTGAGAAGTTTGGTCTGGCCCAAAAATATACTATTATTTTCTTATATGGAATAAAGGTGAAGCACAGTCCACCTGATGGTAAGTGGGTGCTGTGATCGAATGTCACTTCTGAGGGAGCCGAGAAAGGGAAAAGATTTGTCGTTAATGTAAAAAATAATTAAAAATTAAAGATATTGTTCAACCGATTTCAATATAAATTATTAAGAATAACTTATAAAACTGTTGGTCAGACCTTGATCAAATTTATATGGGACCACATGACCTTCCCGTCGGTCACAGAAAGGCGGCTACTTTCTTCCAGGCAACCTTTGGCTACGTGGCACTTGCGAGAGTTAAAGTCTGGGCAGCTTACATCTAATTATTGTCGACTTTGGTAGTATTAAAGCGCAGGAATCCTCAACTTGTGAATACAATAGACTACGAAGCATTTACCGTCCAGACTTGTCAAAAATTGTAACATCAAAGACTCCGAGAAAACCCATGGAGACAGGGAGTGGGTTTTGAGATAAACTGCAGCTGATGCTCAAGAAGTAGTATCGGAAAAGAAAAAGAAGAAGACTACCTATAAAAATAATAAAAGCTCATAAGACAGGGAGTGGACTTTAAGAAAATCCGTTGTTGGTATTCAAGAAGTAGAAGGTACCGAAAAGGAAAAAAGTAGGACTATATACAAAAAGAAATGAGATGCCATTAAAAACATAACTTGTAAAAAAAACAAGTCTCGCAACTCAGTTCTTCTACCACAAAAATTGTGAGATCCATGTAACACCAAATCGGTTAATTTATTCAGTCCCTACTTAAGGGTCCTTCTGTCTTAAGTATTACGCTAGCTAGCTAGCTAACCTAATAACATCTTATAGTGACCATATCAATATTAAAAAAATATTTTATGTTTTAAATAAATAGATTGACTTGGCGTAAATATATTAGACTTAATGGAAAACTACAAATAAGATTAATTTTCTAATGAAAAAAAGCTAGTAATCGGGGAATAATAAATGTTTTCTTGCTCTTCTGTAATTTAAAAAAAATTGAGGTTTGCTTTTTTTTCCCTTTGCGGCGTTAGGGTCCAATTGTGGCGCCAGAATCGAATTTCTGAACCTTATTCGAGTACTATAAAATTTAAAAGGAGCGCTTAACCACTGAGCTACTAAGAGAGTGTCATCAAATATAATTTTTCAATATTTTACAAGATCAACACGAGCCGTGACGGGGAAATCGATTGGGACCAGCTGGTGTCTCACTTGCTCCTAGGTTACTTCGGCAACGACCAGGAAGACCAGCGTGAATTGCTGCAATTGCCAATTATGGGTCTGCCGAAGATCATGCGTTCTCAACATCGCCACCCGATCTCCAGGATTTGCTTCTGTCCTGATGTCGCCAAAGTAAGTCTAGTTTCATAGTATACACTATATAGTTGCTCACTATGTACTTGGCTGTGATTGCGGTAGCCTAATAATTAAAAATTAAAAATTTTGTACAACTGACTTCAATATAAACTATTAAGAATAACTCAAAAACAGTTGATAAAAGCTTGATCAAATTTATATGGGATGAGCATCTTCAGCTTTCAAATAAGAAAAGAATCATCGAAATCGGTTCACCCAGAAAAAAGTTATGAGGTAACACACATAACATACAGTCGACTTGAGTACCGTCTCCTTTTTTTTGAAAATTGTAAACGTGTGAGAGCGGATGTTCAACTTGCTCTCTTGCTTGCACAATTAATCATTATCAATAACGAAACCGCGTAACACACTGTGCATTCAGTATAGAGCAATTACAGTTTGACGATACCGTAAGACGTCTCCGCACAGTCACCTACATGATAACACCAAAATATGCAAACCAACAGCAACACTACATATCTCAGTGTAACACACACAGCAGCCTCTCAGCAACACCATCTTCTTTGCCTGCACCACAAGAATTACTACAACGGACAGAACCACGATATTATCTTAGCATATCTATTACTACGTAGAATAAAAAAAGAGACTACTCCTTTTTAAAAGGCCGGCAACGCATCTGCAATTGCCCTGGTTCCCCTGGTGTTGCAGTTGTTCATGGGTGGCGGTAGTCACTTACCATCAGGTGAGCCGCATGCTCGTTTGTCTCCTCACCTTTTAAAAAAAAGAATGACTTACGTGGACTGTACCGTGCACGGCACCTACAGTGAACTTTATACTGCACCAACAAGTTTCCCGGTATACCCTCAATTCCACCTCGTCACTATCGATATGTCGCTCCGCCAGTGACGCAACCTCTTGCTCACTCTCGATTCAACCGGTATCATTTAGTCGCGCCGACACTCATAATAATGGATAACGTTACAAAATAAATATGATAATCGACATTACAGCACTAATGTATATGTTAAGAATCTATATTTTTTTTTACAAAAAACGCTTAATTCGATATATTATTAATATTTTTTTTTTTTTTTTATAGTAGAGGGGGCAAACGAGCATGCGGCTCACCTGATGGTAAGTGACTACCGCCGCCCATGAACAACTGCAACACCAGGGAGGGAATTGCAGATGCGTTGCCGGCCTTTTAAAAAGGAGTACGCTCTTTTCTTGAAGGTCCCTAAGTCGTATCGGTCCGGAAAAATCGCTGATGGTAATCGATTCCACAAGGAAGTCGTGCGAGGAAGAAAACATCTTCTAAATCGCACAGTGGTGGACCGCCAATCATCCAGATGGTGTGGATGGTATCGGGAGTTCTGCCGCGATGTGCGTTCGTGAAATTTGGCGGCTGGGATTAATCCGAACAATTCCTCAGAGCACTCCCCATGGTAGATGCGAAAGAAAATGCAAAGAGATGCAACATCTCTTCGCAGCGCCAATGAGTCGAGCCGATCGGAAAGAACTCGGTCGTCGACGATTCGAGCCGCTCTGCGCTGGATGCGGTCAAGTGGAAGGAGCTGGCACTGGGGAGCCCCTGCCCAGAGATGGGAACAGTATTCCATGTGAGGCCGAACCTGCGCCTTGTAAAGTTGCAGGCGGTGTGCCGGCATGAAATACTGTCCCGCTCTGCTGAGCACGCCAAGCTTTTTAGAGGCCAATTTGGCCTTCTCTTCCAAATGACCACGAAACTGCACGTCACTCGATATGTCGACGCCGAGGATTCCGATACTGGCTGAGGCAACCAGGGGAGTGCCTTGAAACTGAGGAGATACGACAAAGGGGTTCTTTTTAGCGGTAAACGCGCAAACTTGTGTCTTCTGAGGATTAAACTGGACTAGATTTAGTCGCCCCCAATTCGAGACTTTGTCCAGCAAAGACTCGACTTCAGACACAAGTTTGTTCCGGTACTCGGAGACGTTTTCCCGAGAAATATTAGCACGGCCGGTGTATAGAGCATCACCAGTGCTGTCATCCGCATAGCAATGAATGTTACCAGTTAGCAACATATCATTGATATGCAGAAGAAACAGCGTCGGTGATAGCACACAGCCTTGTGGAACACCAGCGTTAATAGGCTTGTAGTCAGAACATGCACCGTCTACAACAACCTTGATGCTCCGATCTGCAAGGAAGCTGGTGATCCAATTGCACAATTTCTCGGGAAGCCCATAGGAAGGGAGCTTCGAGAGAAGCGCTTTGTGCCAAACCCGATCGAAGGCCTTCGCAATGTCCAGACTAACGGCCAACGCCTCCCCCTTGGACTCTACTGCCTCCGCCCATCTATGGGTCAGGTAGACCAGAAGATCACCAGCTGATCGACCCCCACGAAAACCGTATTGGCGGTCACTAATCAGCTGGTGATCCTCAAGGTACCGGATGAGCTGGCAGTTGATAATGGATTCCATTATTTTGGAGAACAAGGAGGTGATCGCGATAGGCCTATAGTTGGACGGGTCTGAGCGGTCGCCTTTTTTAGGGATCGGGTGGACAAAAGCTGTCTTCCATGAATTCGGGACTACGCCTTGGGAGTAGGAGTACCGAAAAAGACGCGTTAGGACCGGTGCCAACTCCGGAGCACACGTCCTCAGCACAATTGGGGGGATTCCGTCAGGCCCACTCGACTTCTGGATGTCCAGGGAGAGAAGTGCTTTGCGAACCGAGCGCTGTGAGAACAGCACATCCGGCATAGAGCACTCACACTGCGGGATGGTCGGCGGTGTTTTCCCCCCGTCATCAAGAGTCGAGTTGGACGCAAAAAGGGAGCCTAAAAGGTCGGCTTTGTCTTTTGCGTCATGGGCCAGTGAGTCGTCCTCCCTGTGCAGAGATGGTAGTGATGGCTTACAGAAATTCCCTTGGACAGCCTTGGCGAGAGACCAGAATGCACGGGTTCCCGAAGGAAGGCGAACTAGTTTCTCGCCAATTCTGCCTATGTGCTCTGACTTTGCCTTGGCAATAACTCTTTTGAAGGACCTGGAGGCGAAGTTATACTTCTTTTTAAGTGTGCTGGTGTTTACATCCCGAGTCGCCGAAGCCGCAGCCCAGGCTTGATAACACTCCTGCTTACTGCGTAATGCAGTTTTACAGGAGCGACCAAACCAAGGCTGAGATCTGCCTCCGATGGGTACCACAGATGATGGAATAAATAGTTCCATTCCCTGTAGCACCACATCAGTGACAGAGTCAGCAACAGCGCTGGGATCATCCGGCGAGAAGCAAACCCGCCCCCATGGGTAGGATGCAAAGAAAGACCGCATTCCGTCCCAATCCGCCGACCTGTAATGCCAAACACGGCGGCAACCTGCAGAACGCAACCGCGAAGGGAGCGTGAGTGGCACCATACTCCGGATCAAACAGTGGTCCGAAGAGCCGAGAGGGGCATCGACGGAAACCTGATATCCGTCCGGATGAGAGGTCAGCAGAAGGTCCAACAGGGAAGGTGTATGATCCTCCACATCTGGAATCCGCGTAGGCGAAGTAACCAGTTGTGTCAGACCATATGCCAAAGCAAAGTCATAAACAGATCTCCCCG
This sequence comes from Parnassius glacialis, assembly GCA_033319125.1. NCBI lineage: Eukaryota > Metazoa > Arthropoda > Insecta > Lepidoptera > Papilionidae > Parnassius > Parnassius glacialis. The sequence goes on from JAVANC010000010.1 coordinate 3,510,215, forward strand.
CATGATCGGTTAAACGTGAACCGAGCCATTCGGCATGATGGGCGTTAAAATCGCCAAGGATCACGATCTCTGCGGATGGGACCTGTTGTAGCAAGGAATCTGTAGCCATTTGGACGTGGTCGATGAGTCGGTCTGTTTCGGCATTACCGCTATGGGACCTATAGAGGCAACCGTAGACGCGCGGATGGTCGTCGCTGTCTACGCGTAGCCAAAGGATGGACAGGTCCGAACCTTCAAGACTGCCGAGGCGTCGAGAACAGATGTCCTCTCTGACATACACGCAAACTCCAGCCCGAGGAACAAAGGAGTGCTCCAATTTGTACCCAGGGTAGGAGAGATACGAAATATCAGCCGGAGAGGAAACCTGCGTCTCGGTCAGGAAGAGCAAGGCCGGCTTCGCCGTCTCGAGATGGTAGTGAACGGCGTTTAGGTTAGAGTTAAGTCCCCTGATGTTGCAGAAATTCACGGATAGCGTGGCAGGGGTCGCCTTGGTATTGTTGCTCTGTTTACCCCGAGCAGTTATGTTTCTGAGCGGAATTTTGCCCCCCCCAGAATACGCGGGGCAGCCTGAGCACCCACGCTCAGGATTGGAATAACATGGTCGTGGATGCTCAGCGAGGGATTCTCCAGGGGTACTGGTACCCTCCTGGGGTAGTCTATTGTGTAATTCCGCTACCATGTTGATGGGGGGGGGGGGGGGGATTGGGCCTCCGGCCACCTGCACTCACCAGACGAAACGCAGAAGCAGAGCTTCTACTTCACGCCGGTATTCTGTGAGGTCGTGGTACTAACCCGGTTCGAGCCGGCCCATACGTGCAACAGCAAAAACTGCTGCATGGCTCTACCACCGTTAAAGATAAAATATAATCGAAATATTATTTAAGTGGTGAGTAAGTGTGGATTCTCTTCAAATTCTCAGGGTAATATTGCAGTAGGGTGTATTTATACGAATGCTAGCTGGCCAGGCACACATTGTTCTGCTTTTTCCGACGACCATTTGTCCTTTAGGAAATTAAAATTATGTTACAATTAAACGCGATAAAATCCATAAAAATAGTTTTATTCCGTGTGTAGTAACAGAAACTTTTTTTATTCAATATAGATTATAAATAATACTTATTGAAAGTCACTCTTTTGTATAATTACCACTGGTTCGAAAAAAAACCTCTGTCCTGGGAAGAACCAGCAAGAAACCCAGCGGGACTTTTTCTTTTTAAATAACAGCTTACAATCATGTATGTTACACAAATTAACAACACAACAAATTAGAAATAGCTTGGTAGCGATCACCTCATTTCCAGGGGTTATTATCATCTATAAATTCTTTAATACTATAATAACCCTTTTTATACAAACTAAGTTTAATAAAGTTTTTAAACTTTGAGCAGGTCAAATTTTTTATATTTTCTGGAATTTTGTTGTATTAAGCGTATACATCGCCCAAATAATGAATTACTGACTCGATGGAGTCGAGTAACTGGTACTACTAGCTTGTGTCTGTTCCTAGTATTTACAGAATGAATATCATTTATTTTTGTAAAACTACTTTTATTTTTGTGTACGTACATTACATTTTCATAAATGTATTGAGAGGCCAAAGTTAATATATTAATTTCCTTAAATTTTTGTCGCAGCGACTCTTTAGGCTTTAAATCATAAATTGCTCTTATGGCCCTCTTCTGTAAAACAAATATAATTTCAGTGTCAGCTGCGTGTCCCCATAGCATAATATAAATAATAAAAAAAATACCATACGACATTATGCTATGGAAATAGCTAAAGTAAACTAGTCTAGCTGTTTCAACACTAGTTAGACTTCTAATCTTTTTTACGGCATATGCTGCAGAACTAAGCCTGCTTGCTAGTTTCGGTATATGGGGGCTCCATTGAAGCTTCGCGTCTAGTGTGATTCCAAGAAAAATGGTGGTATCTACAAGACTCAGTTTCTCCCCATTTAAAATTACATTAGTATTTAATTGTTTGACATTTGGAGTCATAAATTTCATACATTTCGTTTTAGTGCCATTTAAATGCAAATTATTAACATTGAACCAATTTAGTAATTTAGATATAGCATTATTTACTTCGTCATATTTTAGCAAATGTCGATTTAATTTGAAAATTAAAGAAGTGTCATCTGCAAATAATACTATATCATGGTTATCTCCTACTATGTAAGGTAAGTCATTAATGTATACAAGAAACAGAAAGGGGCCGAGAATTGAGCCTTGAGGCACGCCCATCTGAACCATCGACCCGGAAGAACTCATACTGTTAATGACAACTTTTTGCGTTCTCTTAGTTAAATATGAAATAATTAATTTAAGAGCATCACTTCTTACACCGTAGTGTTGAAGTTTCCTGATTAATGTTTCATGGTGAACACAATCGAAGGCTTTGGATAGGTCACAAAATATACCCAAAGCATCCTGTGAATTCTCCCATGCATTAAATATATATTTAATCAGCTCAACACTGGCATCAGTTGTCGAGCGACCCCTTGTGAAACCAAATTGATTTTTATGAAGTAAATTATTTATATTAAATAAATTTAACATTTGATCAAGAATAATTTTTTCAAAAATCTTACTAAGTGTTGGTAGTACAGAAATAGGTCTAAAATTGGCGGGGTCTAATGTACTACCAGATTTAAATAAAGGTATTAGTTTACTATACTTCATTAAATCAGGAAACACACCAGATTCGATACTATTTTTTTTTATAGGATAAGGGTGACAAACGAGCACACAGTCCACCTGATGGTAAGTGGTTGCTGCGGCCCATAGACATCTACATCTATCCTCGTTTGTGAATCAAAATGCAGATGCGTTGTCACCCGTAAGGACTAAGATGGAATGCCTCATTTCCAGTAAAAAGGGCCTCCGGCCACCTGCACTCACCAAGCGAAACGCAGAGGTAAACCTCTACTTCACGCTGGTGTTCTGTGAGGTATTAAAAATAATAGCTAAATGATGCGCGATTGTATCTATAATAGATGCAATAACTTTAACGGAAATCCCCCACAGATCCGCAGTTTTCTTAACATCAATCGTTTTAAAATATTTTACAATATCTTTTGATGATACTTTGTGAAATGTAAAATTCTTTGTACACGCATTTACATTTTGTTTAAGTAATGGTTCGTGTAAATATATGTAATCATTAAAATCAAATTATAATTAAACTAAATTGGCATGGTCCATGTGCAGGATCGCAGCACAGACCCCATGCAAGGCGCTTACATCACGGCGAGCCGCGACGGCATGATCAACTGGTGGTCGCTCGATATGACATTACTGAGGACTGCGTATTCCTCCAGCCGTAAGTACGTTACTAAAAACCGAGGACTGAATTGTTTACCATGTAGTGGCGGTGTAAGTATATCCACTACCCCGTATCATCCCGTGGGTGTCGTAAAAGGCGACATATGTAAACAAATCAGGAGATGGGCAGCAGCGTCTTCCTAATAACGATAAAAAATAAAGAAATGCGATTGCTAACCCGCTTAGCAACAAATATGGCAAATACGAAGCAAATGAATGTGGGGGACCTATCATGTTTAGCAGTAAACTTGGTAAACAGTAATGGAATTGTTTTCTGGACCTATAATACTCGTAGTTGTTTCTAATTTTGTAAGATATCATTTTTAGGGTTCCGCACCTTAAAAGGAAAAAAACGGAACCCTTATAGGATCACTTTGTTGTCCGTCTGTCTGTCTATCTGTCTGTCAAGACCCTTTTTCTCAGGAACGCGTGGAGGTATCAAGCTGAAATTCATATCAAATACTCAAGTCTACTGTCCCTTGGAGCTGTGAAAAAATCAAATTTCTAAGCCAACGCAATCAAAAGATACAGCCGTTTATGCCGCAAATTTTCGATATCCGCAAGGGAATCAAAACCTACAGGGTACTTCCCGTGAACTCAGGATCTTGAAATTTGGTACAAAACAACGTTTCATAGCACAGATAAAGGAAACATTGCGAAAAGCATAAATTTTTAGTTACATCATATAATAAAAATATTTTTAATAATTTTAAACTTATATACCTAAGGATTTGTTCGGAACCCTCGGTGCGCGAGTCCGACTCGCACTTGACCGGTTTTTTATCATTTTTTTACCTTTTTTTAAGGAAAGATTACAGTTATTTACAATATTTTTTTTATACATTTCTACAAAATAACTATTAGGTACAAAGTTTTCACATGTGTCTATATAATTGAAGTGTCGGTCTGTAATATTGAAATAATTGGCTTTTAAAGCTCCGGGGGTTACTTGCATGCTATTTAGACATAAACAATGTTTTTTAAAAGCTTTGTCTGTCTGTCTGTCCGAACCAATCTTCGGAATGGCCGAACCGATTGTGTTGAAACTTTATAAGCTGATAGAGGAGCATTGTCTGGAGAGATCTAGGCTTCATGATACCATCCTCACCATCTGGGTGCTTGGCGGTCCACAACTGTGCGTTTTACTAGGAATTTTCTGCCACGTACAACTTCTCTGTGGAATTGTTTACCACCGGTGATTTTTCCGGACCGACACGACTTAGGGACCTTCAAGAAAAGAGCTTACTTCTTCCTAAAAGGCCGGCAACGCACCTGCAATACCCTGGTGTTGCGGTTATTCATGGGCGGCGGTAGTCACTTACCATCAGGTGAATTGTTAGCTCGTCTGACAGATTTGCACACATAGAACGCGAGATGTAGTGCTCTGTTTTATTCTATTTTAAAAAAAATAACTCGTCAAGAATTCACCAGCTCAGCTGAAGGTGCGCACCACTTGGGTAACGGATATGGTGTGCATGCCGGACGTGAACATCGTCGTGACCAGCTCAACCGAGCGTGAACTTCGCTTCTACGACTGCATTGCCGGCAACTTCACACTGAAGATCGTCATCTCAAGCTGGGAGTACATGGTACTGAGTTTGATGTTCAGATAACTTAGGTGATGCTATAAATGGCGTAGGGCTAAGGTGGAACCCTCTAGCCCGGAGACGATAGAATAATAATAATTCCCTTACTTTTGGGTAAATGCTTGACATGAATAAATCTTTGGAGCACTTCTTTCAATACACAACCTGCCCTTTTATAAGCAATACGCAAAATCACTATTTTTATTCAGAGTGCGAAATAGTGAAACCTCTTATTTTATTAAGTGGCGAAGCTTGCGAAGACACTTATAGATTTCACGATGTCTGTCCGTCTGTCCGTCTGTCCCACGATTATCTCGAGAACGGTTTCGAATTTTCAAATTCTGTTTTCAGCAATCGATTACTGAACACCCAGGCATCTGAACCTCCTATTTTGAAACTGATTGCTCAACGGCAACCGTTAGAAACCGCTACAAAGCTGATTGCTTCGCCACTTTGCTATGCTGTTAGCTTGCTAGGTTTATTTATTTTATTTTGTAGAATACGGACGATAAACGAGTACACAGTTATCCTGATAGTGCGTGTATGCTGTGACCCATAGACATCTACATCAATCTTCGATTAAGAAAGAATCAAAACGCAGACGCGTTGTCATACCTGAAAACTAAAATGGACCTTACATTTAACATTACATTTACATGTCATCTAAGACTTTTATGGATACTACGAGTACCAGACTATTATTCAAAACACAAAATTGGCGCGGGCGCAGGCGTGGGCGTTTAGGGAGACGGATAAATTAATATGGCAGTTGTATTTTCATCTACGACAGTTACTGTTTAAGGCAAATACGAAAAAAGTTAATAATTTACATTATTATCTAAAATAAAATTAAAATTACGTTCACAAAGTGCGTACATATATAATGACAGTGTTTTGTTAGTCACATAAAACAATATCAGTATTATATTGTTGAAAACAACGTTCACGGTTTACAAAATAAAGAACTAGTCTTCTCACCCGATCGCAGTCGACTAAAGGTGTTACGGAGAATTGACATTAACTTACTGCGCAATAAATATGTACATACTTAGGTGTTTGCTCAGAATGTGTGTTTTTTTTAACAACGTTCAGGCTTTAGGTAAACTGGTAGTGAAAACAACATTTTCTGCGTTAGATATGCACAATGTACTACCACTTTCACAAAGAGCTGACAGAAAACTGCCTCCTGATCTGCGGGGATGTAGGCGGCTTCGTGCGCGTGCTGCAGTTTTCTCCAGTATTGCGTGGGCCCTTCCGTAACCAGCCTGAAAAGGCGCTACAGCTACTGCGGCACGTCGATCTTCAGAAACGGGTTAGAATTGATAGAATTATTTTATTTTTATGTCGTCTAATGGAAGATCCAGAGAATATATACTTCAAATATGACATTAGAGGTTACATAAGAGGCGAAACAGCATGATAAATCATCACATAGATGATGATGACGCGGCAGCATCTTCCTGATAACGAATGAAAATAATAAAAAAAACTGCGACCTTTTTTTAATGGTTGTTATTAAATGAAACTAATTTTTACGGATTATATCGCGTTTAATTTAACTTTTTAATTTATTGTTATAGGATAGGGTGACAAATGAGCACACCGTCCACCTGATGGTAAGTGGTTGCTGTGACCCATAGACATCTACATTTATTCTCAATAAAGAATCAAAATTGCAGATGCGTTGTCACCCATGAGGACTAAGATGGAATGCTTCTTTTCCAGTAAAATGGGTCTCCGGTTGTCTACTCTCACTATACGAAACACAGCAGTATCAAGCTGCCATTTTACACTGGTATTCTGTGAGAGCGAGGTCCTTCCCTGGTCGAGCCGACCCATTCGTGCTACAACTGTACTACTAATATACCACGCAAGTACGCAGCAACCACTTACCATCAGGTGGACTGTGTGCTCGCTTATCACCCTTATCCTATAAAAAAACAAAGTTCACAATTTTAACTTTTTGCGTTACAGATAAATGCATAGGTACTGTAGGATTGTGAGATATCAGGGATATTTTTATTGATAATGATGACGAATAGCGGTCAAGCGAGCACATTGTCCACCCGATGGTAAGTGGGGACTATGGCACATAAACACTTACCTATTTGTATCTGATAGATTAAGAATAAAGTAAAATGGAATGACTCGTTACAAATCAAATTATGGCTGCACTGTCACTCCCGAGGAGTAAGACAAAATGCGCCGTTAACTGTGAAAAGGATTTTCGGTTCTCGTCGCTATAGAATATACTACGCATCACTTATGGTGCGAAACTCAGCAGCAAATTGTTTTTTGTGCTAAAAGGCTTAAATTGTGCCATTTCGAGCGTGGTTCTTCCCTGTCGAGTCGACCCATTCGTGACTCCACCACGTATAATTTGAATTGGTGTTTGACGGTTCCGTGGCGCAGTGACTTAGCAATGAGTTGTCGTGCTAAGGGCCTCGGGTTCGAATCTCGCAAGGAACAGGTGTGGCATACAAATAATCGTTCCGTGTTTGGAGCCTTGTGTAATTTATATTTGTGAACTGCCCCCACGATTATTAGTAGAAAACCCTAGTTTGGAGATAACGTTTAAAAAAAAAATTGGAAATTCCAAAAGTGCACGCCTCACACGCTTATTATATTAAAAAACAAAGAATCTGACCGACTTTCTTTAATAACTTTTAAGCGACGTTAAGTTCAATTACAAAAATTATAAGATTAGTTATCTTATTATTCAATGTCTGTAGTTATTGTAACGTTAATAATAAGATGGGTTTGATGTCCAGCTAAAAGTATAAGAACGATGTTATATAACGAAATTGTGGTATGACCACATATCGACAGTAGAGCACTCCCTCACGTTGTGAGGCGTGCAATACTAGGCGCCCGTGTTCACTAATTTTGTGTGCTAAAGTGTCGGAAGAGAGAGAAGAGAGATTTTTTTCTCATCTATTCACTATTCTAACGTTATGCGTTGCTGATAGATGCATACTGTGAGATTGTGGGATGTCTCGTTTATTTTTATACAACTAATAAACAAACGAGCGCACAGTCTACCAGATGGTAAGTGAATGCTGTCACAGTGTTCACTTGGACATGGACACTTACATCTATCTTCGATTAAGAATCAAAATGCAGTTGCGATGTCACTCCTGAGGAGTAAGATGAAATGCCCCGTTACTGAAAAAACAATATCCTTGTAACTTATCATGTCCATTACCATTTGAAGCACGGCAGCACTTAGCTGCTATTTCACGCTGCTGGTACTCTGCGCGAGCGTGGTCTTCCCCAATCATGCCGACCTATCCGTGCTGCAGCGTGGCTCTACCAAGTACAGTTTAGAAAGGTGTGCTATTTCAGCCGCAGCTGCTGCCAGAGTTGCAGCTGGTGGAGTTCCCGCGCGCGCACAGTGAGTGGGTGCGCCAGGTGTCGTACTACGCGTCGCTGCACTGCGTCGTGTCTTGCGCCACCTGCCCCGAAGCACTGCTCATGTGCGACCTCGCAGCCTCCCGGACACACACCACCTTCCACGTGGACAAGGTCGACGTCATTCTGTGTGTTCACGTTAATGTCTGTGTAATATTACGCTGGATTATATTATTGATATATATATATATATATATATATATATATATTCAGTATAGATTATAAATAATACTTATTGAAAGTCACCCTTATGTTCAACTTACCACTATTTCGGAAAATACTTATGTCCTGGTAAGAACTAGCAAGAAACCCAGTGTGACTTTATTTAAAGAAAAAAACAGCCTCGAGCACAGGCGCAGAGTAGCTAGTCTCTCGGTATTCTATAGGATGCATTTCAGTGAGTGTGCGCAAGAATTACACGCTTTAATTCCTTCCTCGCCTTTTCACCATCGGAAAACCAGGCGGTCAGCGGGTCTTCACCCCTTTGTAGTCAATATTCCGCTCATAAGAACCAAACGGTTTGCCTCGTCTTTTGTAATGCGTACATTAAAGGAGTAGAATAATTTGCCGGCGATCTTTCCGTCCGAATACAATCTGGTCGTCTTCAAGGCAAGAATGAATAGGCTTTTGTTACGCTAAGACAGTGTGATTTACTATCTCAGGCATCACTACTTACCACCAGATGGGATTGTGGTCAAGCACTGGCTTATAATGAGTAAAAAAAAGGAAAAAAGACACATAAGATTATTTTATCACGCGGATCTAAACTGATTAATTTTTAACTTCTATAACATTGGTTTAACCTACATAATCAACTTCGTTCTCGCGATAGTTGAAAAGATGTTAAAATTCAAAGCAGGGCGTCCAGTGCTTCGCTTTTGACGAGGAGGCGCACGTGGTGGTGACGGGTGGTCCGGACTGCACGGTGCGAGTATGGAACTCGTTCGTGGCGAGCTCGGCCAGTGCAGTGCTGCAGGGCCACCGCGCAGGCGTGGTGGCGCTGGTACTGCAGGACAACGCCCGCTTCGCCTACTCCTTGGCGAGGGACCGTATTATCAAGGTCTGGGATCTGCAGTCACAAGCCTGCTTACAGGTAGGATGCAAATTGTATTTAAATAGTTTGAAAAGTGCAAAATGACGGTTTATTTACGTGGTAGAGCCACGTTGCAGGTATATTATGTTTGGAGCATGGAAGGAAGTGGTCTCTGCCTACCCCTACGGGAAAGAGGCGTGATTATATGTATGTATGTATGTATGAATAGGTCGGCTATACCGGGGGCCACCATGCTCTCACAGAATACCAGCGTAAAATAGCGGCTTAATGCTGTTGTGTTTCTTATGGTGAACGTAGAGAACCGGAGACTTTTAAACGGAAACGGCAAGAAAGGCCTTCCATTTTAGTCTTCAAGGGTAACAACGCACAGAGGCGGATTAAATGTCGACAGCGTCCTAGGCTAGCGCCTTCATGAAATCCATACATGAAAGCAGTGTTAAATAAAAGTCTATCCCAAGAGGAGGGGAGGGGCGGCACCAGTGGCGTAGCGTGCCTTCGAGGGGCCCTGTATCAAAATTTGTTGGGGGGCCCCAATGAAGAGTAAAGATTTCATAAAAGGAACAAAAACGCTTGCATTGAATTCAAATTATTATATATTGATTTTAAGTTATTCATCATCATCGTTACAGCCCTTCATAAGTCCAAGGAATGAAAAAACGAATAAAGGAATAAAAAACATATACATAAAAATGGTCTTCAGTTCTCTATGTACACATAAATTATCGTCAATTATCACGACAACGGCAAAAGTACTAATTCCACTAGTTCATCATCATCATCATCATCATAACAGCCCTTCATAAGTCCATTAAAGAGCATAGGCCTCACCCAAGGAATGCCACAAAGCACGGTCCTGAACCACCTGCATCCATCGACTTCCTGCATGTCTTACCAGGTCGTCACTCCAAATAGTGGGGGGACGCCCTACACTTCATCCGCCGGTACGAGGCCGCCACTCGAGAACCTTTTTCCCTATCGGTTGCCGGTTCTTCGAGCTATATGTCCGGCCCATGGCCACTTCAGCTTACTAATTCGTTGGGCCATGTCGGTGACTCTGGTTCTACTGCGCATATCCTCATTTCTAAGTTTATCACGCAGAGAAACTCCGAGCATAGCCCTCTCCATAGCTCGCTGAGCAACCTTGAGCTTCCTCATCCGGCCAGCAGTGAAGGACCACGTCTCAGTTCCGTATGTCATCACTGGCAACACGCACTGGTTGCACAATTTCGTTTTCAAGTTTTGAGGTATACCTGACTAGAAGATGTGCCGTTATTTCCCGAACGCTACCCAGTCGAGTCGAATCCCTCGATTGACCTCTCGGTCGAAGTTGGACTTACTTAGTCGGACTATTTGTCCCAGGTAAACATAAACGTCAACAACTTCGAGCTTAGAGCTACCAACAACTACCGACATAGGTGTGACATGGACATTAAACATGATCTTTGTTTTGTCCATGTTCATCTTAAGACCTATCCGTTGGGAAAAACTATTGAGGTCATTAAGCATAGTGCTTAGGTCCTCCAGCGATTCTGCCATAAGGACTATATCGTCGGCAAATCGAAGGTGAGTGATGTACTCGCCATTGATGTTAACACCGTATCCTTACCAGTCCAGAAGCTTGAAAACGTCTTCCAATGCAGCGGTGAAGAGTATCGGGGATATAACGTCACCCTGTCTTGCACCTCTCTGCAATTGGATAGGTTTCGTACTCTGGTTCTGTACTCGGATAGCCATCGTAGCCCTACTGTACAAGCACTTCAGCACTTCGATATACCGACAGTCAACTTGGCATCGCTGAAGGGACTGCAGCACCGCCCGAATTTCGACGTAATTTTGATTGAAAGTCTTTGGGCTTTCTCATAGTCCACATACGCCAGAAATAGTGGTAAATTGTACTCCTCGGACTTCTGTACAATTTGCCGAAGGGTATGTATGTGGTATATGGTGCTAAAGCCTTTTTGGAAACCGGCTTGTTCGGGAGTAATGACTCTCGAAAACAGCATGTAGACGCGGCTCAAAAGGGAACTCGGTCTGTAGTTCTTCAAGAGAGCGTTGTCACCTTTCCGGAGTAGTGCCACCATGGAGGACGGAATTAAAGAGCTTCTGAAGGACATCAAGTATCGGTTTTCCACCCGCTTTCAGAAGCTCCACTGTAATTCCATCCAGCCTGGGATCTTGCCGTTTTTAAGATGCTGGAGAGCCATTCTAATCTCGCTCAGACTGACGTCCGAGATATCATCGGAATAGTGTCGGATAAGACTCGCTCTTGGATCGTTACTCACACTTACGTGTGGCTCCAACGATGATGTGTACAGCTGCCAATAGAACCTCTCAATCTCACTCAAAACCTCAGGTGTCCCGGAAACGACGCTGCCATACTCGGTCTTCAGCTTCGACAGTTGGCTCTTTCTGGCAGACAGATCTCTTGCAAAGACTTGGGAGCCCTGGTTCTGCTCGATCTTTTCTTTAATACGAGCAGAATTAAAGTTGCACAAGTCCCGCCGCATGCATTTGGAGATCTGTATGTTCAGTTGCCTGTACGCTGTCAAATCTACTGAAGACTGCAGCTATATACCCCGTCTAAAAGCCATTGAGATTAGAGTGTGATCGGAGACTTTTTGTTTCTTCTGCGGCGGGTCTTGCAAAACTTAGCTCAGACCGCATGGACAGTTTCCACGAGCTTGTCATTCATATCGTCCATTGTATTGCAATCTTCTAGGCACTGAAAACGGTTTCGTAGCTCGAGCTGAAAGGTTTCTGGACTTTGGATTAGAGCACGAGAAGGACGGAGCGTTGACTTCATTAGACGTGACTTCTCCAACTTAACGTTTAGGTTCAGTGTGCCTCTCACCATTCGGTGATCGCTGCCGGTTTTCACCCTCGCGATCACTGAGACATCACTGAATAGTTGTCGTCTGGTCGTCATAATAAAGTTAATCTCATTTTTTGTCGAACCGTCGTGGCTCGACCAGGTCCACTTCCTGTGGGGCCGCTTCTGGAAGAAAGAGTTCATCATAAAGAGTCCTTCTTTCTCCATGAAGTTCGCCAGCTGCTGGCCCTTTGGGTTCCGTTGCCCTATTCCGAATTTCCCTACTTTCAGCTCACCGTTCTCTCTTGTGCCTAGTTTTGCGTTGAAGTCTCCCATTAACACCGTATAGTGGGTTTTGGAGGAATGCATTGTTCTAGAGATATCCTCATACATTTCTTCCACCTCCTCATCGGCGTGTACCGAGGTTGATGCGTAAACCTGTATAACCTTCAGCGATTACCGTTCGGTGATTCTGAGTATAAGGTCCGCAACCCTCGTCGACACACTCCCAATCTTTACAACGTTGTTAACGAGAGACTTGTGGACGATAAATCCGACACCTCCTTGGGACAGATGGTCGCCCTCCTGGTGATAGAACAAATTGCCGGATTCGAGGATTACCGTGACCTCCCCCTCTCTTCAGACTTCGGATAATCCTATGACATTCCAGTGCAACTTGTCTATCTCTTCTTCTAGCTCCAGGACCTTCTCGTCAGTCCTCAGGGTGCGTGCGTTATAAGTTGCCATGTCGAGTCGTCGTAGGTGGCAACAGAACCTCCACCGGAGACTCTTAGCACCCCCTGCCTCGCTGTTACCATGGTCGCCACCTTAGCCAGGAATAGCGGGGCTGCCGGGGACTGGGGGCCATCTCTTCGTTACTTTCATGGGGGTATATTGCCATAGTTGCCACGCTTGGCGAGCGGGTTGGCAAGCGCAGTTTTTTTATTGTTGTTTTGCTGTTATCAGAAAGATGCTGCTGCCCATCCTCTGCCTCAGTTTCCGTCTGTCGCCTTTTACGACACCCACGGGAAGATATGGGGTTGTGAGTATTCTTACCCGCCACTACACGGGCTTATGAGTTATTACTTACAATAAATACTCCTAGGAACTAAGCTAGCCAAACAATTTAATTTTCGTGCCTTTTGTTCGGCGAACATAGCTGAAGACGATTTCAGTTTTACTAAATTCTTTACTTCTTTAGAGAATAGTGATAGCCTTTCCTGTCCCATTAGAAGTCCTTGGAGTTTTTGCTTACACACGTTGGGGGCCCCTGTAGCCCGGGGGCCCCGTATCATTGATACGGCTGATACGGCGGTAGCTACGCCCCTGGGCGGCACACAACGTTTATACGTAGTCGAGCCATGCTGTATTAGTAGTATAGTTGTAGCACGAATGAGTCGCTCGACCGGGGAAGGACCACGCTCTCACAGAATACCAGCGTAAAATGGCAGCTTGACACTGAGCTGTGTTTCGTATGGTGAGTGTAGAGAACCGGAGACCCATTTCACTGGAAAAGAGGCATTCTATCTTGGTCCTCACGGGTGACGATGTATCTGCATTTTGATTCCTTATTTAGGATAATTGTAGATGTCTATGGGTTACAGCAACCACTTACCGTCAGGTGGACTGTGTGCTCGTTTGTCACCCTATCCTATAAAAAAAAACAAATCTACTCTGTACACATTCTATACGAGGCAAACGGAGCAAAATCACTACGGCACCCCATGCTACGCTCGCTGTGGATCTGTAACATAAGGGGGGCTAAACGCCGTCCACCACCATCTCGAGACAGCTAAGCCAGCCTTGCTCTTTCTCATGGAGTAGTGGTTCTATCTGGCTGATACATCTTATTTATCTTACTTATCAGAGTTTGTGTGTACGATAGAGAGGATATCTGTTCGCCTCGGTAGTCTTGAAGGCAGTTGTCCTGTCCATGTTATGGCTACGCATAAATGGACGACCACCCTTTATATGTGACCAGCATTTATAGGTGCTATCAGCTCATTAGTGACCGTCAATACGGTTTCCGTCAAGATTGCTCAGCTGGTGATCTTCTTGTCTACCTGACTCACCGGTGGGCGAAAGCAGTCGAGGCCAAATGGAAGGCTCTGGCGGTTAATTTACACATAGCGAAGGCCTTCGCGAGAAAGAGCTTCTTTCGAAGATTCCCTCTTATGGGCTTTCCGAGAAATTATGCAATTGGGTAACCAGTATTTAACAGATTGGCTTTTTTATTGATTAAGGTCGTAATCGACGGTGCATGCTTTGACTCTGAGCCTGTGTATGCTGATGGTGGTTCCTCAAGGCTGCGTGCTATCGCCTACCATGTTCCTTGTTCATATCAATGATACATTCTAGTAACATTCATTGTTATGCAAATAATAGCATTGACGATGCCTTATACACCGGCCGTGCCAATATTTCTCGAGAACATGTCGTCGAGTACCAGAAAAAACTTATGTCTGAAATCAAGTCTTTCTAAATCTAGTTAAGTTTAACCCCCAAAAGACACATGTTTGCGCATTTACCGCAAAAATAACCCCTTTGTTGTATCTCCTTAACTTCAGGGCAATTCCACTTGACCGTATTCAACGGAGTCTAAATCGTCGATGACCAAGTTCTTTCTGATCGGCTTGATTCACTAACCTTGCGAAGATACGTAAAACCTCATCTCTATCTCTATCCTCATGCATCTTCTACCGCATGTACCACGGGGAGTGCTAAGAGGAATTGTTCGGATTAATAGCAGTTGCTAAATTCCACCATCTTACACTGCGACGGAATTTGAAATTCCATCCTCGAGATGACTCGATGGCTGGTGGTCCACTACTGTGTTATTTACGCGAAATTTTCTGCGTCGCACGACCATATTGTAAAATTTACGCACGTTACGAGGTCGTAGTAGACTTTGCATGCTCCGATTACAAGCCTATCAATGTTGGTGTTCCACAGAATAGAATAGAATAGAATAGAATAATTTTTATTCAATATACATTACATGTGTAATTCTTATTGAAAGTAATTTTTTACTTTACCACTGGTTCGAAAAAATACCCTCTGTCCTGGGAAGAACCAGCAAGAAACCCAGCGGGACATTTTTTTAAATAAAATTTACAATATAAATGATTACGAACTATTTACAACAATTTTTTACGTGGTAGAGTCATGCTGCAGCTATATTATGGTTGTAGCACGAATGGGTCGGCTCGGCCGGGGAAGGACCACGCTCTCACAGAAAACTAGCGTAAAATAGCAGCTTAACGCTGTTGTGTTTCGTATGGTGAGTGTAGAGAACCGGAGACCCTTTTTACTGGCAAAGAGGCATTCCATCTTAGTCCTCACGGGTGACAACGCATCTGCATCTTGAGTCTATATTGAGGATAGATGTAGATGTCTATGGGTCACAGTAATCACTTACCATCAGGTGGACTGTGTGCTCGTTTGTCACCCGATTCTATAAAATAAAAAAAATATATTTTAGAAACTGCTTGGAAGCGACCACCTCATTCCCAGGGGTTATTATCAACCATGTATTCATTTATACTATAATAACCCTTTTTATACAGTTTCAGCTTAATAAAACATTTAAACTTGGTAATAGAGAGAACCTGTACACTTTCCGGGACCTTGTTGTAATAGCGTATACATTGCCCCAAGAATGAATTACTGACTCTGTGGAGTCGAGAAACTGGCATCACTAGCTTGTGTTTGTTCCTAGTGTTTACAGAATGTACATCACTTTTTTTACTAAAACTATCTTTGTTTTTGTGAAAATTTTCGTAAATATACTGAGAGGCCAAAGTTAATATATTAATTTCTTTAAATTTATCTCTAAGAGACTCTCTCGGTTTTAGATTGTAAATAGCTCTAATGGCCCTCTTCTGTAAAACAAAAATAGTTTCTGAATCAGCCGCATTTCCCCATAACAAAACAAGGCTGTGTACTATCACCTACGCTGCACCTTCTGCATATCTTTGATATGTTGCAAACCAGTAGTATGGATGTTGCATCCGTTTGCATTTTCTATCGCATCTACCACGGGAAGTGCTCTGAGGAATTGTTTGGATTCATTCCAGCCGCCAAATTTCACAAACGCACATTGCGACAAAACTCACGATTCCATCCACACCATCTGGTTGCTTGGCGGTCCACCACTGTACGTTTTATTAGGAGTTTTTTTTTCTCGCACAACCTCTTTGTGGAATCGTTTACCACTGGCGATTTTTCCGGACTGATACAACTAGACCTTCAAGAAAAAAGCTTACTTCCTTTCCCTGGAGTTGCAGTTGTTCTCTTCTCTAAAAATAAAATTGAGTATAAATATAGATGTCTAGGGGCTACAGCACCTACTTACCACCAGGTGGACTGTGTGTTCGTTTGTCACCTTTATTCTATAAAAAAAACAGTTCCGTGGCGCAGTGGATTAGTAGGTAATGAATTACGGCGCTGAAGATCGCGGGTTCATTTCCGCACGGATCAAGTATTTGTATGGCCTACAAGTAATTGTCCCGGATCCGGATGTTTGCCCCTTGCGCAATTTATGTATGTAAATTAGACGATACAGAAAAAAAATTTAGTGTGGGGATAACGTTTTTTTTTAAATAAATAAAGTTTGCGAACTAATCATTTGACATAATAATTTTAAACAGTGGTAGAGCCAAGCGGCAGCTTTTGCTGTCGCACGGATGGGCCAGCTCGAACCGGGGTGGTACCACGACCTCACAGAAAACCAGCGTGAAGTAGAGATTCACCTCTGCGTTTCGCTTGGTGAGTGCAGGTGGCCGGAGGCCTTTTTTACTGGAAATGAGGCATTCCATCTTAGTCCTCAAGGGTGACAACGCATCTACATTTTGATTTGTAATAGAGGATAGATGTAGATGTCTATGGGCCGCAGCTACCACTTACCATCAGGTGGACTGTGTGCTCGTTTGTCACCCTTATCCTATAAAAAAAAAATTGGGCTGGCGAATTGTTGACCTCTGTGTTATACCTTTGATATATTTCCTTACTTACTTTATTTGACTAAAGCGTTATTAGTTAGTCAACAGGGTGCACTGAGAGGCATAGCGTCTCAAGTGATGAGCGCCCACCACAATATTAAGTGTTGATTTACTGCCTACGTGCTCTTCTCGGTGGTGAAACAAATTTTTTGAGGAAACCTGCATGTCTGAGAAATAAAATATTTCAAAGTCCGACAACATGAGCATTTCATCTTTCCTAATGCGTAGAGCAAGATTATCTTTCCGTCCGAATACAATCTTGGCGTCTTCAAGGCAAGAGTGAATAGGCTTTTGTTACGCCAAGACAGTGTGATTTACCATTTAGGGCTTTAACACCACTTACTACCAGGTGAGATTATGGTCAAGCACTGGCTTATAATAAGTAAAAAAAGCATCGCTTCTGACTAACTGCCTTTAACTCTCTAGGAATGAGAGGAGACATGTGCTGTGACTTTACTTTTTTACACAGACCCAGTTTTAGATCTAGTTTATGCATTTCCAAGTAGCGAAGTGTGGGGGAGACAAACGGTAAACTGTTTGCTTCCGTGGTCGCGTTCCATACGAATATCCTGTGACTCTCGTCATCTCCTCAGCTATCGACGGTCACTATGGGGTTTAAGGCGGTAGGAGTCCAACATATATTCTCTTCCAGAACAGCCGGATACCCGTGAGATATTCATCACGATAAAAAGCGTTTCAGACGAAGTAGAGTCACGCTGCAGCTATATTATAGACAAATGGATCGGTTCGTCAGGGGTAAAGATATTGACAAAAATAACTATTCGGTTTTTTATTCCGATGATTGTAATTTTTTCCTCCAGACATATATAGACATCCCGTCACAAATTGGCGAGCGGACCCCCATCTCTGCTGTGTACAACCCAGCCACGCGCGAGTTCATCCTGGCTGCCATCAAGATAGCCGTGCTGATTCTCGATGAGCAGCTCAACCCCCAGCACACGGATGGGTTCACGCACTCGCGCGCCGTCGCTAAAGTCCTGTACAACCCACTCTTCAAAGTAGTCATCACTTGCGGCATGGACAGCATTATTATCAATTGGGATCCACTGACAGGTGAGCATAAAAATAAATGAATTTGATTGACTGATATTTGAGAGATTTTATACATAACTAGCAATCGGTCCCGGCTTCACATGGGTGATTTCTGGATCTCCATAACAGCGCTACCTAACGGATGCAATTGTAAATCTAAGCCACCCGGGGACCCAATCAAGCACACACAAAAAATTTCATCAAAATCTGTCCAGTCGTTTATTAGGAGTTCTGTGACAAACACACTTTTTCACGTGGTAGAGCCAGCTGCAGCTTTCTTATGGTTGTAGCACATATGGGTCGGCTCGACCGGGGAAAAACCACACTCTCACAGAATACCAGCGTAAAATAGTAGCGTAACACTGCTGTGTTTCGTATGGTAAGTGTAGAGAACCGGTTATCCTTTTTACTGGAAACGAGGAATTCTAGCTTAGTCGTCAGGGGTGACAACGTATGCACATTTTAATCTTTAATCGAGGATAGATGGGGATATCTATTGGCCACAGCATCCATTTACCATGAGGTGGATTGTGCTCGTTTGTCTCCATTGTTCTATAAAAAAGAGAAAACATGCGTACATTGTATTGCCGTGGCGCAGGTAAACGCAACGTGGTGGTGCGGCGCGCGCACACGCGGCTGGTGCAGGGTGAGCTGGTGCCCGTGGAGCTGACGGCCGCCTGCTTCGACCCTGCGAACCAGCTGCTGCTCACCGGCGCCAGGGACGGCACGCTCAAGGTTTTGCATCTCCCCCTTCCTTCTTATCCTTACAGCCTGTCAAAAGACCACTGCTGAACATGGACCTCCCCCATAGATTACCTTATAAGGAGACAATTCCCTTTAGTTACCACGCTTGGCATGCGGTTTGACAACTGTAGTTTTTTATTATATTGGGCTATGATCAGAAAGTTGCTGCCCATCTTCATTCCCACT
Organism: Parnassius glacialis; assembly: GCA_033319125.1. NCBI lineage: Eukaryota > Metazoa > Arthropoda > Insecta > Lepidoptera > Papilionidae > Parnassius > Parnassius glacialis. The sequence goes on from JAVANC010000010.1 coordinate 3,529,381, forward strand.
ATACACAGAGTACCTGTTGAAAGGATTTTCTACTTTACTTCTGGTAGGGAAATACCTCAATTTATATCTTAAATATCTTATATCTCCTACTGTCTGATAATTCAACCGATTTCCGTAATTCTTCCGATTGGAAAAGGAGCAATGTATACATTGTGATAACAAAAAAATCATATTGCAACATTGATTGAAAGTTTCACTGTGATCGTCGTGACGTACGATTCGTACGTGGTAGAGCCATGCTGAGACCATGCTGCAGCTATATTATAATTGTAGCACGAATGAGTTTGAATGAGAGTGAGTTGTAAAACAGCAGCTAATACTGCTGTTTCATACGGTGAGTGTAGAGAGACCCTTTTTACTGAAAACGAGACATTCGATCTTAGTCCTCCGGGGTGACAACGCATCTGCATTTTGATTCTTAAACAGGATGGATGTAGATGTCTATGGGCCACAGCATCCAGTGACCATCAGGTGAGCTGTGTGTATATCGTTTATGAGTTGTTGATGATATTAATAATAATTCACTATAAGAACCGCTTTATTATTATTTAAATTTAAAACTAACTATGCATGAATAATTATAAAATAATCCATTACCGCATATTAAAATAATGCTTTTGTTTAGACGTGGAACTTTAACACTGGCGTATGCTTGAGAAAAATGGAGATTGAACACATGTGCGAGGTTACCAGCTGTTTTTGGGTAGAAGGAAGGTCTGTTTACTTGAATTTTAAATTGTTATAAAATATATATTACTTATTTCATTTTGAGTTGTATGTTGTATGATGACGTTGTATAGATAAATAGATTTGTTAAATTTTACTTTCAATAGAAAAAATGGAAAATCCAACTGCACACCTCGAAAGGTGATTCATATTTTGTTACCGAAAAAAAAATTGTCAAATCTTTATATATAAAAAGTACGTGTCACGTTGTTTGTCCGCGATGGACTCCTAAACTACTGAACTGATTTCAATGAAATTTTGTACACTGTGTGCGTTTTGGTCCAACTTGAGAGATAGGATAGTTTTTATCCCGATAAAAGACCCTCAAAATTTTTTATTGCGAATTTAAGGATTTTTATAGGAAGGGTCGTCGGAAAGGGCAGAACATCGTCTGCCTGGCGAGCTAGTTATTACTAAAATAAAAAAAATTAATGAACGGGACGGTTTACAATAGTGAAATTCAGAAGGCTTCCTAAGGCTTAAAATCTAAAGTTAATAAAAAAAATCAAAGTGATAAGTTCAGTTTTTCGAAAGATACAGACGTCCAAGTGAAATTATTTATAATCGAAATAAATAATCTTATAACTACGTCGGAAATGTTAATTGAAATCCCTTGCTATTGGTGTACTTTTTTATTATATAAGTGCAATATAAAGATGGTGGAAGTTGAATGGATCGTGATTTTTTGATTTGGTGACAATAGAACACTACATCTCCGTTTTGCGTTCGATGTGTGCAATTGGAGTCATTTCAATTTCCTAGTATTCGTATCAGTTAATTGTGAATCGATTTTGATGATACTTTTTGATGGTTTTACTTTAGGGCTGGTCCCATCAGTGGCGTAGCTAGGCGTGGGCGAAGTGGGCGCACGCCTAAAGCCTTGCACTTAAAGGGGCCTCGCGAGGCCACTTAAAATGCGATGCCCCCAGACTTTACCGCAGATGACTAATTAATTTGATCAATTTTACGGTCGAAAAAGAACGTCGCCTCGCAAGAAGCCCCTCTTAAGTGCGACCGTTGTAACTACGGTACGGTAGATAGATCTATTGGGTAGGTAGATCTTGTTAGTGAAAGAAAAGGGGCCTCGCTGATACGACTTCGCCCGCGTCTATATTCCTCGCTACGCCTCTAGGTTCCATATAACTTTTTCTTTGACTATGACTTTGCTACGCAATTTTTATCTTTTTATAATAAATAGTCAATATAGGTAAACCTTCAATTTAAAAGTTTTAAAATCCTGTTATTATATTTGAGCCAATCTTGAACTGAATTTCTTAGAGTTTTTAGGCCATAATTGGCTTCGACTTCGGCCAGAAATCCACTATTTAAAGACACTATTTATTAATAAGAAATAAGAAATCGGGGTGTGGCTGTACCGTGGACACATCCGTGTGTTGTACGTGAATACGTGTACGATGCATTGATATATTAAAAGGGGAAGATACGTTACTAACTCACAGCGCCCGGTCCTACAAAACTACGGGATTGCCCGTACTTGGCTCGCAGTGACACTCAGTCGGAGGCGGAACGTCGTTGATCATATATCTCGTTAATTTCAGTATTTTTGGTATTAAATACGCATTAAAATGACTTCTTGTGCAGCTAAACAGTGCTCTAATAATTCAAGAATGTAGATGTACCTAATTAATAATTAAACTGCTTAATGTTTTTCTTTCGATATTTATTAGCTAAAGCTACCACAATGTCATTCATAATTATAAACATTGGGCGGCTAACGCGATTTCGCTCGCACAACTACGAAAGTTCCTATCTCTGTCCTTGTCTATCGGTAAATGTATTTTGCGATTATGATAACAGATGTGTAAGTTTCGGTGCAGGTAGTCGTGCGTCAAGCCCAGGTTTAGTGATTGCGATATTAGCGCGTAACATATCTTCCCCTTTTAATATATCAATGGTACGATGTACGTAACGAACCGATCTCAAAATGGCGGCGCTTCCACCACCGCCGCGCGAGATGCGTCACAGTCGTCACGCAAGGAAACTAATTCTTTGATCCTTTAGCTATCGAGTGGTGTAATTCAATTTTGAATGCTCCAGTTTTCTGAATTGCCTCGCACTATGGAAGGAAATTTAAAGACGTATTCACGTTAAAAGCGTAAGATTAAGTGTGGTGTCAGGATCCTCGCGGTAGGGTGGAACCGGCACGTGACAGAGTTCGAAGAGGGGGGGCTGTCGTCGCTGGGCAAGGCGTGGGAGACACGGCACAGCGATGACGTGCTGGCGGCCGCCGCGCGTCCCCCACTCTCGCTCGCCACCGCCTCCTACGCCTCGGAGCTGCTGCTCTGGAAGCTGGAGACCGGCCAGGCCTACAGGTGCGCGTAACCCTGGACTGTAGCGCTCAATAATAATGTCCTCCACCTCCACACTATTCCTTGACTATACCGCTCAGTAATAATGTTCTCTACAACGAATTTCGGTCTCAACGGAGACTAGCCATCTGTACATTGCATTCTGTCGTTAGCTAATATTATTTGACAGTCTTATAAGTCTGTTCGCTTAGATACGGTCGCCTTTGTGTCGCGCCGCCTTGGCATGTGCTGCATTTTGTCAAAGGCGTCGCCGTGACAAAGGTCGCCGCGTACACCCGAAGGAGAATTTGGCATTTTAAAATGAAGCGATCTTTGCTACCTAACTTGTTTATATTATGTATTTATATGCGAAAAAAAATTTCTCTATTTTAATCTTAGATTATAAAAACATTTATTTAACAAACACAGTAAAAACTAATAAAATAAAAGCAAAATAATGAGTGTGCCTCCGGATGTACCGACACTATCTTAGCGAATAGGCTATACTCATGCGGAGTTGACCATTTTGTTTATATTTTCACTTGCGTATATTCGTACTTGTAAAAAATTTGGCACTTAGACTTATTACTTCATATTTAAGTAACAGAACTCAAAAAGTAGTGATTAATGGTAAAGGTTCCTCCGGATCGGTAGTATCAATGGGCGTTCCTCAGGGCTCGATTCTTGTGAAGGGGCCCGCAAGGGCCGACGTCTGCCGGGGCTGCGGGCTGTTCGAAAGAGATACCGCGGCTCCGGAACGTAAGGGCACTGAAGGAACACGGATGGTTTTTAGTCAGTAAAAGTCTGACACTCCCTTCCGCTCCACCCAGAGCGAAAGGCGTCATTTGATGATTTTCCATCCGCAAAAAAAAAAAAAAAAGGGCTCGATTCTTGGCCCATTCTTGTTTTTAATCTATATTAATGACTTACCTTATCTTGTAGGGGACAATCACGATACAGTATTATTTGCTGACGATACCTCTTTAATTTTCAAACTCAAACTGCAGTTAATTAATTATGACGATATAAATAATGCTCTATCGAAATTAGTACATTGGTTTAACGCCAACAATATGCTCTTAAGCGGCAATAAGACAAAGTGTGTTAAATTTACAATACCTAATGTAAAACATTCGAATACCAATGTGCTATTAAATGGGGAGGAATTGAGTCTTGTGGATACCACTGTTTTTCTCGGTATTACTATTGACGTGAAACTTCAATGGGGCCCCCATATATCTAAATTAGCAAGCAGACTTAGTTCTGCAGCATATGCTGTAAGAAAGATTAGAAGTCTCACAGATGTTGAGACAGCTAGATTAGTGTATTTTAGTTACTTTCATAGCGAAATGTCTCATGGAATTTTGCTATGGGGTAATGTGACTGATATTGAAGCTATATTTGTTTTGCAAAAGAGAGCCGTTCGGGCGATTTATAACCTAAATTGTAAAGAGTCCCTCAGACAAAAATTTAAAGAAATAAACATATTAACTTTGGCATCGCAATATATATATGAAAATGTAATGTATGTACATAAAAATATAAATAGCTTTAATAAGAATAAGGATGTGCATACTTTAAACACTAGGAACAAACATAAGCTTTTAATACCAGTTACTAGACTCTACAGAATCAGTAATTCATTTATGGGGCAATGTATACGCTTTTACAACAAAATCCCAGAACATATTCAAAGTTTATCAATAAACAAGTTTAAAAGTTTTATTAAAGAAAAACTGTACAAAAAGGAAAAATATCAAGGAATACATAAATGAAAATAACCCCTGGAAATAAGGTGATCGCCACCATGCTGGTTCTATTAAAAATCATTTAAAAATTGTATAAATGAAATAATTTATAAGTGAAATATGTTTGAAAAAAAGTCCCGCTGGGTTTCTTGCTGGTTCTTCCCAGGACAGAAGTATTTTCCGAACCAGTGGTAAATAAAAAATGACTTTCAATAAGAATTATGTAATAATCAATATTGAATAAAAAAATATTCTATTCTATTCTATTTTACTACTTCTAAAATGTCTCTTATTAAGTGGCGAAGCTTGCGAAGTCACTTATTGATTTCACGATGTCTGTCCGTCTGTCCGTCTGTCCGTCCGTCCGTCCGTCTGTCCGTCTGTCCCACGATTATCTCGAGAATGGTTTCGAATTTTCAAATTCTGTTTTCAGCAATGGATTACTGATCACCCAGGCATCTGAACCTCCTATTTTGAATTTTTTTTTCCGTTAGAAACCGCTACAAAGCTGATTGCTTCGCCACTTTGCTATGCTGTTAGCTTGCTAGGTTTATTGTATATCAAAATCAGTGTCAAAATCGATTATAGCAATGGGCTGGCTATGTAGTTCGAACAACGGAAATATGGGGGAGAAAGGTTCTCGAATGGCAGTTCTGTACCGGTAAGTAAAATGTAGGGGCTTCCCATTAGGTAGAGTGACCATACAGGAAGTCAATGTATGCAATTAGGTCATCGCCGTGTACAATTTGTATTCTAATTATATTTACTTGAAAGGATATCGCACTCACTCCCATACCTATATAATGTATGAACTTTCTAAATAAATAAACAATTTTTCAATCTATTTCAATTTTTAATCGGTGTTGTACGTGTTGCCCAGACGGTTCTCGTGTACGGAGCCGACACTGCGTATCAAGATGCAGTACAGCAAGCGCGCCGCGTCGCCGCAACCCGCCGCCGCGTCACCGTCGCAACCGCATCGCGTCTCCGCTGTCTTCCGACCCAGGTTTATTTCCACCACGGATTACACCATTCCTGAAGGGAGTTTATTGTCTTTTGTGTACAATATGGTTTACGTTTGACGAAGTTATTTGTTTGTAGTATGCAGTTTAATTTAATGAATTCTATGGTATTTCTTAGGGGATGCCTATGTTCAGCAGTATACTTATGAAGGACTGTAATGATAATGATGACGATAAGATTTTATTTAATTGACCGTGTAGTGGTGATATTAGAATATAGCCCAGGCGGCAGAGAGAAACTGAATCAGGAGATGGGTAGCAGCGTCTTCTTGATAACTCCAAATTATTAAAAAAACTGCGGTTACCAATCCCGCTGTCAAGCGTGGCAACTGTGGCAAATCCCCGTCCTCTATGAGGCAATCTATGGGGGAGGTTTATGTTCAGCTGTGGGTTCTTATAGGCTGTAACGGTAACGGAACCTCTCCCATTGAACAGAGGATTATTTCCGGAGGACTTTAGGAGGAGAGGAGAGATTGGATTGACGTTCAGTACAATACCAGACGTTTCGTATCTTTGCTGCTGCACCGTCCCTTTGTTCGCAAGAGGCGACAGATTGAAACAAAGCAGCATGGGCAGCAGTGTCTCTCTATAATTACTGAGGAGATGTTAATTTTTGAAATTCAATTTAATTTTGAAGTTGAAGGTAGCCCGAGACTATGACATTTCCCACTCTGACATTTATTTATTTTATTTATTTATTGTTAAAAAAAAACGTTACCCGCACACTAGGATTTTCTCCTGTATCATGAAGGCAGTTTACAAACATATATTGCACGAGGACAAACATCCAGACCCGGAACAATTATTTGTAGGCCATACAAATACTTGTTCTGTGCGGGATTCGAACTCGCGACCCCCAGCGCTACAACTCATTGCTAAGCCACTGCGCCACGGAACCGTCAATTACAGAAAGACGATGCTACCCCTCTTCTGGTTTGTTTAAACTTGTCGCCTCTCACAACAGCCACAGGATGATATGGTTTAGTGGATATTCTTACATCACAATTATACACTAATGACACTGACAGCGTTCTACTGGACTCCACCTTCCATGGCCCCACCAACTTTGCAATTTCTTGACTCTCTATAAGTTATTTATTCTGATCATTGTCCCATGCAGTCACTCTCCCTTTCTAAGCACGACGAAAACATTAAGCCTTCGGTTCTGGGCTGATCTTTGGTTATATATCTCCTCTCCATGGCAGCCCTTCACGCATGCCATCCGTGCGCAAACTCACGCAACCAGCCAAAGTCTTTAGCCTTACCGTCAACGAGATCCGGGTAACTTTCGCGTACCATTCCATCCATCATCTTACACCGCAGGTCATCATAAAGTACACACTCCCACAGGACATGGTGTCTATCTCCGTAGGCTGCTTCATACTCACACATACTAGGTTCAGCCAATTTCATATCAAACAATTTTTTCCTGAAACCTCCATGCTCACCGAGGATCTGTGAGACTTGGTAATCCGGCACGACCCAATTTGCATTGAGTTGCGTCGCTACATACGGGAAAAGCGGAGTAATTGCCTGCCATAATCTCATTCATCCATCGTTCCTGCCATGCATTCATAATTTCAGCTTTCAGCCAGCTTAAGCTTGATCAAGCCCCCGTTATCCCCGATCCCCATTATCATCATCCGTCACGGCACTTTTACGCGACTAAGCGCATCTGCCGCGCCACTGCTGAGGGAACTCGGGCGATCGCGGCATGTGTGACTAAGTTGACGATTTCTCTAAAGTTTTGTATGAGAGCTATATATGAAACTTACGTCGTTGGAATTGTTATGAAATAAGCTAACTAATTACATACAAATCAGAACAGTTTTATTTTGTAATATATTGTCAATTTTTTTATCACCAAAAAAATTAGTGTAAGCGATTTTTTCATACTTAATTGTACTTAAGTCGTTAAAATTATAAAATCAAACCTTTATTTGATAAATATTTTATTTACTTAAAGATGCATTATTTAACATGAATCTATTAAAATAACACACCTCCCTATACATTTTTTCACCCCACAAGCTCTACAATAACATACCTTATTTAAGTGACCCGAACGCCAGACAAAAAATATGTGTTTTTACGCACTTGGTCAATTCATCCTGCACGTATGACCTCCAGATCGGCCGAAAGGACGACGGCTAATACCCGAAGCGCTACAATACTTAAACAAATACTTATCGTACTAGCCCTTTGTCAGCAACACGGGTGAGGAGCTCTGCGATTTCAGCAGAGCCGCATTGTATAATTCCCCACCCGGTTAACCCAAAAGGCCGCAGCAGTTCTACTGACAGTGGACTATAACCCTACTTCCCCAGCTTGAGCCCGAGGGGCCGAGGCCGGCGCGTGTCGAGCGTTTCGCTGCCGGCACAGGTGCAGCGCATGCGCCAGCTAGCTGTGCACGCCATGATATTCCTGGAGACGCGCCCCTTCAGCATGCATGTCGGTGAGCAAGAGCATGCATTTAGCGAGGCAACACTAGCTTGACCTCTTAATCAGATTTCCAGCTGATGAAATGCCAGCTATAAATTTCGCAAGACATTATGTACTACTACACATGGAATAAAAGTAATTTAACGGATTTTACTAAACGACAGGAATTAAAAGAGTTAAAATAGAACGCGGTAAAATCCGTAAAATTACTTTTTATTTCATTCGCAAGACATTTTTCTTTATAGTAAGTGTGACAACCGAGAACACAATCCACCTTTTTTATAGTAGAGGAGTATACGAACATGCGGCTTACCTGATGGTAAGTGTCGTCCGCCGTCTGAACATCTGCAACACCGGGGAATTGCACGTGCGTTTCTGGAAAGAGCTCGTTTCATGAAGGTCCCTAAGTCGTATGGATCCGGAAAAATCACCAATGGTAAACAAAACCATCTGATGGTAGGCGGATGATGTAGGCCATTTCATTTATTGGCAACCAACTATCAATATATATACAGTGTATATATATATACAGTGGCGGTGTAGGAATACCCACTGGCCTATATCATCCCGTGGTTGTAGTAAGGAGCAGAAGAGGAAAGTGGAAAAGGAGCATGAAGTAGTGGGAATACAATGAAAATGAGAATTAAGCAGCAGCGTCTTCCTGATAATTACGGTTGCCAACATACTTTTCAAGCGAGGCAAATACGGCACATATGAGGCTATCTATAAGGTAGGCATATGTTCATTAGTGAACTTTGAGAAGCTGTAATGGTTGAATGACGGACCAAAATGCAGGTGCTTTGTCATCACTGAGGTCTAAAATGGTCTTCGCATTTTCTCACTCAGCGTACGACACACAGCAGCATTGTGCTGCTAATTGACGTCGGGATTCTGTGCAAGGGTGGTTCTTCTCCAGTCAAGCATATCCATTCCTTCTGCAGCTATATTATGATGTAGCATTGTAAAATTTCACTGCTAAACATAGGCCTCTCCTATTGATTGCCTTATAGGGAGGATTTCACCATAGTTGGCACGCTTGGCGATTGGGTGGTCAACCGTAGTATTTTAGCTGTTATTAGGAAGATGCTGCCGCCCTTCTCTTTAGTTTCGCTTTCCCTCTGTCACCTCTTACGACACCCACGGGATGATATGGGAGTAGATATCTAATATGGAATAGATGCGATAGTCGATAGTACATATTTACATAGTAAATCATGCAGGAACTCGATTGATGCAGGTGGTTCAAGACCGTTCTTTATGGTATTCCTAGGTATAGTATAGTGTATCTTCAGCTGTGAAAACATTAAGGACTGTAATGGTGTTCATGATGAAACTGTAAAGAGTAAGCCGTAGTGGAGTAGCTAGGTAGGACTTACATAGAATGCAAACAACCCGATTTGGAGTAGGTACTAGGAACTGCTTCTTAATAAACACTTACGCATTCCAAGTATTTTCGCTATTCCGCTATCACGTGGCCTCTCTTACACCGAGTTTGCTAGTTAAATGTCAGAGACAACGTTAAATTCTTAATTTAGTTACATCCTGTCTTAATTTTCTATGCTATTATGTCAAAAGTTAGGAACGGCTTTCTAGATACTTACCAATATAATTGTGTTAAATATCAATGTTAAACTCTACTCTTGGTGAATATCAAGAGGTTATATAAAGAGGTTAAAAATTAATAGCTCTTGAAAATTTTTCTACAGCATCGCTCATGCTTGCTCTGGAGAACGGACAAGTTCAATGCTGGTCGGACCACCCGGCTGGTGGGTACAAGGGTTCCTTTCAGGGCATCCACACAGCCGGGGACTACGTGTCCGCGTTCGCCACGGATGTCAATAACGATTACCTGTTCACTGGCACCACCGTGGGCTACGTTAAAGTCTGGCTCATGACCAACTATCTCACTGAAGACAAGGTATAATATTTATTAAATATGTTCATTAATTTCACCATTTGTTTCAACAGTGGAAGAGTATGCACATTGTACAGACAGATTGCTTAAAAACTGTTTTAATTAGGCAAAAAATTATACCTTAAAATTTCATCATCATTCATCATTACAGCCCTTCACAAGTCATGTGCATAACATAGGCCTCTCTCAAGAAACGCCACAATCGCATGGGCCTGAGCTATCTGCATCCATCGATTTTCAGCATTTTCTACCCGGTCGTCACTCCGTCTACTGGGTGGCCGCCCTACAGTTCGCTTACCGGAACGAGGCTGTCACTAGAAAACCTTGCTTCCCCATCGGTTGTCGGTTCTTCGTGCTACATGGCCGTCCCATTGTCACTACAGCTTACGAATCGGTTGGGCTATGTCGGTTACTCTAGTTCTACAGCGTATATCCTCATTTCTAAGTTTATCACGCAGAAAGACCCCGAGCATAGCTCTCTCTCTTTCTTCATAGCTCGCTGAGCGACCTTGAGCTTCCCTTTGTGGTTCTCTACACACCATACAAAACACAGCAGCATTGAGCTGTTATTTTACGCTGGTATTCTGTGAGAGCATGGTTCTTCCCCGGTCCGGCTCTACCGGGGAAGGAATATTCGTGCTACAACCATAATATTGCTGCAACATGACTCTACCACGTAAAAAAGATTGTGTTTGTTTGAGTAGGTGCACATCAGTATGCCACGGCTGCGACTGCAGTTCCCGTTCCTGTGGCGCGACCGTGTGGAGGGGCGCGCCAAGCGCAGCGTGCGCGACCAGGCGCTGCCGCTGCTGCTGAACAGCTACCGCGCGCACCTGCGCTGCGTCACCTCCCTCGCGTACCTCGACCACCACGAGCTGCTACTTACGTCAGTGCTACACAATGGAATGGCATGGGATGAAATGGAACGGAATGGATTGGAATGGAATAGAATGTCTTTTATTCAATGTAGATTGTTAAATTGTCACGGCTCTCCAAGCCCCTGAGCTGTGGTAGTTCAGGAGCTTAACGTTCACTGTAAATTTTACAGTACACGAGCAACCCGGGTTCGATCCCCGTCGCTACCAATGAAATTTGTTAATTGCAATTTTATTTACCACGTGCTCGGCGATGAAGAAAAACATCGTGAGGAAATCTGCATTTTGAGAAAAAAAATATAAAAAATGTTTCGAAGACATGTGAAGTCCGCCAACACGCATTGAGGCAGCGCGGCGAACACTTCCTTGCCCTAAAACCCTCTCAGAAGTTAGAAGAGGCCTGTGCCCAGCCGTGGGACCTTTATAGGCTGTAACTTTGGATTGTTACACAAATACTTATTGAAAGTAATTTTTTTTTATTTACCACTACTCCACCCACCTTGAGCTTACCTCGTTGCTCCAGTGATCGTCAGCGCGACTTCTGATCGGCCATAGTAATCGGAAATAGTTGAACAACTGACAACCGACGGGGAAGAAAGTTCCCCAGTGGCAGCCTCGTTATGGCATGCGCCATGTTGTTCATACATCTACTGGAGCCACTGGATTGAGTGACCACCTGATGAAACACGCAGGCGGTCGATGGATGCGGGTGGCTTTGGGCCGTACTTTGTGGCAATCTATAGGAGAGGCCTACGTTCAGCAGTGGACTGGTGGGCTGTAGTAGTAGTATTATAAGAAAAACGGATTAACCGATTTTTTTATAGTGTAAGGGTGACAAACGAGCACACAGTCTACCTGATGGTAAGTGGTTGCTATGGCCCATAGACATCTACATCTATCCACGTTTGCAAATCAAAATGCAGATGCATTATCAGCCGTGAGGACTGAGTTGGAATACCTCGATTCCAGTAAAAAGGGTCTCCGGTTCTCTACACTCACCATACGAAACCAAGCAGTGTTAAACTGCTATTTTACGTTAGTATTCTGTGAGAGCGTGGTCCTTCCCCGGTCGAGCCGACCCATTCGTGCTACAACTATACTATTAATATAGCTGAAGCATGGCTCTACCACGTACACCACGTATAAAATGCGTATGTATACGCCCTTTTTATTATGAACACAACATGCTATGCAATAATAGTACATAATGCATTTAAATTTAACTAATTACTAAATAGTTTAGTAAATATCGGTTAAGTATAGGCAGATATCATAGGAGTTAAGTATATCTCCCACGGATCTCTCCCGTTATGAAGAGGATTTGTCTTATTTGCCACGCGTGGCAAGGTGAATTCACGATCGCATTGTTAGACGTCTTGCACCTGTATCGCTGATGCCCGTCATTATTTTTCAGTATGTTACATCTAACGTAAGAGGGATGACATACTGCTATCTAACGGAAGCTATAACTTTTTTAGGACTATTCTAATAGGACGCTCTTACGACACTCACTGGGCGAAATGGGGCGATGGATTTACGCTGTCACCGCGCGGCTCCAAATGAGCTACATTAAAACCAAAAGATTTCTATGTATATTACTATACGGGCACTACGGTATTAATTGTATTGCTCAATGAGTTACGGTCGATTCTCCGTAACTCTTTTAGTTGACTACGAGATGCCGACAAGACTAGTTCTTTGTCAACCGACTTCAAAAAAAGGAGGAATTTCTCTTTTCTAACCGATTTTGATGATTTTTTTTATTTGAAAGCTGATGCTTCTCATAACATAACATAACATAAACACTCACGCCTGTCACCCAGGGGGGTAGGCAGAGACTATGGAATTCCATTTGGCACGATCCTGACACACCTCTCTCGCTTCCTCCACATCCATATACCTACGCATACACGCTCGTCGGTTAAAGGTACTCTTAATTTGGCCCATTTTCAATATTTGCTTCTCATGTGGCCCCATAACATGATCTGACCAGTAGTTTTTGAGTTATCCTTAATAATACGTATTTAATTGCCTTCCATTACATTGACTATGTTCTCATTTTATTTATATTGAAGTCGGTTGAACGAAATTTTTAATTTTACCACCTTGTTTTGTAAACTGCGAACGTTGTTTTCGACAATCTAGCACTGATTTTGTTTAATGTAACTTTGGAAACGCTGTCATTATTTATGTGCGCACTTTGTCAACGTGGAAATTAAAATACAATTGCATGGCATATTTGCCGTGACAGCTACCCACCGCGGCGCGCACGCGCTGTCAACATCTGAGAGAGTCTAGTAGTATACATAAAAATCTTTCTTAAAAACAAGCCGTTGAAATAAGGAGCTTGTTGCTGATGCCGGCAGTGGAAGCTCGGACTACAGCGTGCGCGTGTGGCGGTTGTCGGGCGAGTACTTGCAGACGCTGGGCAGCTTCGTGCCCTGGACTCTGGACACCACGCGGTTCCCACCAGATGTGAAGAAAGTCGCCAGTTCTACTACTTTCAAGGTATTTACAATCAAGCTTGTAGGATTATTTACACTAAATAATTAATTTAATTAAGGAGTTATCTTGCATGTTTAAGTCCACCTACAAAATATTTCCGAACCCTAATGTTCTTTATAGTTATATCTATGCTTATATGTTATAAAAATCTCCCATCCTTTTACAAATAGCGTCTATATTGTGTTTTTTTATGTATTATACATAATAAACATTAAAATAGTTTTATTCCATTGCAGTATAAGTATATTCATGACCGCGTGGCCTAAAGTTCGTGTATCTGAGTTCAACGTAGCGAGCTGAATTTAAATTAAATTGATTTTGCATTGTATTAATAACATACCGGGTGTTTGTGAAATGCTTCCGAATGAAAAAAGACGATAGTACTAACTATACCTTTGATGATGGTTGAGAAATGAAATCGATTCTGAGGAAAAAAATCATCTTTTCGGAACGTTTTATTAGCTTTATTCACGCCCCATCATGCTGGTACAGCTAAATAAAATGATAATTTCATTTAAAAAATCATGAAAATACTTAAACTTTAACCCACCTGTGAAATTTAAAATAAATAAATCATAAAATCAGCTTGAAAATCGATATACTTAACTTAACAATTTTGTTAGGTTGCTTATGAATATCGAATGACTCCCTTTTTTTTAAATATCTTCATTGCACCACATTTAATTTTCGGATTTTGTGTATCATTTAATGCTTTTCATTTCTTATTTTTTTAATTTTAAAGCAAAGAACCGCATGCATATAAATACACATACTGTGGTACTTTTTAGTGGCAACAAGGGAAGGAATTAAAAATACTACATGGAGTAAAATATTTGTTAAAAAAATATAGAAAGTGTGAAAAAAAAATACGGTAAAAAGAAAAACAGTGTTAGTTAAAAATAAATCTTATAAAATTAGTTGAAAAGTGCTTAATTTCTTAAAATAAAATTGAGGCGAATCTGTTGAAGTTGTTTTGGCCTTAAATTGGGGAATTTGACAAGGTTTCCGGAGAATTTGACAAATTGGTGTTGGCAACGCTGCATGTTGCACTGAAATTTACCTATTAAGATTTATTTGCACATCACAATCACAATAAAACTTGCAAGTAATTTTTAATAGTTTTGACGTACCTCTTTTTAAATCAAAGTATTGGATGGATTAAAAACGAAAAGTTAATTAAAATAAAGTAAAAGAATTATTTTTTTAGATTAATTAGCTGTTGATCATAATTGAAATTGATTTCAACTATTAAATTATTTAATACCATTTCATTTCTATTTTCTTATACAAAATCAAAGATTCTATGAAATAGTGTTTATAATTGTGTAAGTGAGTACACAAGTAGGTACGTTTATTAATTTCAATATCATTTTGTAATAACGAACTGCTTGTTTCGTTAGGGTACAATTGATCGTCTAATTGTAGTAAAAAATTACAACTATATCTTCTAAATTCAATATGAAGACTATTTGTAGGGATAGTATGGAAACTAAACTTATAAAATAAAAGTTGGCAATGTCATAACAGTTTAACGATCTGTGGGAACTCATTAGGCTTCAGATTTGGCGGGACTAATTATTAATTTTAGTTTTTGAGACAGTTCCGTGTTGACTTTGGACACGCGTGCGCGAGTGACAATTCAATCGTTTTGTTTATTACATTCTTATTGTTATTACTTGGTATTAATTGTTATTACGTGTTGTTATTATTCTTGTTGTTACGTTTTGTGTTTCTTTTTTGTTTTAATAATGCCTAACACGTACGTTTATAGTGCTCGTGAATACAGCAACATGTTAATGGGCCTTGGAGAAGCTTGCGGGAATGTTTCGCGTGCATTACGAATTTAGCGAGAGAAATTCCCGACCGCTCGATACCCAGTGACTCGTCTGATAACAGCAGCATTTCAGCAAGTGAAGGAAAATCGGCCCATTGCTCCGGTAGCGGCAGGACGTGGAGGTTAAGTGGCTGTTTACTCCGAGAAGTGCATTTTAGATGTCGTTCGCCGGTATCCTAACCTAGGTACACAAAGTATCGCTAAATTGTTAAGACATCGGGATGGAACAAGTGTGTCATACGGTGCAGTTCACAAGGTGTCAAAGCGTAACCGAATGTGCCCATACAAAGTGCACAAAGTGCAAGCTTTAGTTCCCGGCGATCACGACCGCCAGCGAATTTTCTGCCGTTGGTTATTAGACCAGAAAACACGGTGTGCCTGGTTCATTGAGCACGTTATCTGGACGTACGAGTTGACATTTACCAGAAACGGCCTGTGAAAGTGAAGAAATACACACGTGTATTCAGAGTTTAACCCGCACGCTGTTCGACAAACCGGGCACCAAACCCGATGGTTGGTTAACGTATGGGCAGGTTTATTTTAGGATCGCATACTGGGATCAGTGCTTCTGCCACAGCGACTTAACGGACAGTGATACCTTAACTTAATAAATGAGCAGTTGGTTGACAGTTTAGACGACCTATCACTGAATATCGCCGCACATGGTTCCAGCATGATGGTGCACCTCCACATGTCGTGAGGTTCGTCAGTGAGTGTCTCACCGAATTATTTGATGATCGCTGGATTGGCAGACTAGAACCACACGCTTGGCCACCTCGCTCACCAGATCTAACCCCATTAGACTTCTTTCTATGGGAGTATGTGAAAGAAAGGGTGGGTTGGCTATAGATATCCGGTACTTGACTTTAATAATGTTTTCAGTTTAGGAGGCTTGTCAGGGCAAAGTATGAACCTTTTACACTGTTTTTGAATGTCAGAAATGCGTTTTGAATTAATTACGATAAAAATAAATTTCACTAAAAATTCCGTATAACGAAACGCAAATATGACAATTTTGTAGTGTTATGCGATTAGATGTCAAAAACCGATGTAAAAAGCGTGAAAAGGGACGGTGTTGAGGGCCATAATTTGAGCAACCGTAAATGTCAAATATAATATATTATCTATGATGTCAAATGTAAATTGTCATTTGTCATTCCGTTTCTCTAGTGATCACGCGAATGTTCTCTTGTGCATAGTGCTGTGTTTTCCCTGTTTTTTCGACTTCTGCTCTGTTTTTGAACTTTTTTGATTTGATTTAAAATTACATTGTTTCATTTACCACTATCATAGCAGAGTTTAGGGAAACCTGACTTTGTAGATAAGATAGATCCAATCTGTACTAAAACTTAAACTGTATCAGAACATCCCGAATCCAAGTAATCTTGTCTGCCCTACCCCTAGTGTTTTTGTAAAGGCGTAGGGGCGGAGAGAGAGCAGCCCCCGCCCGCTGTAGCAAATCGCAGGTCCCTGTGTGAGCCATAGCTCACCTCCGCAGCTTCGGCTTATTGGTCGCCTTCGGCGACCAGCCTCAACCGCTACGGCTCACACAGAAGCCTGCGATTTGCTAAGTAAGGGCGAAAGAGCTGCACTTGCCGCAGCGCCGAAGCCGTTGCAGAAGAAACTTTGTGTCAATATTTACTTAACTTAAACTTAACTTAACTTAACTTATCTTCACGCACAATCCCTGACGGGGTAGCCAGAGAGAACAGATCGCCAAGTGTCACGATCCTTACATACCTCTTTCGCTTCTTTCAGATTCATTATCTTCTTCATACATGCACGTCTATGTATCCGAGTACTCTTGACCCTCCCCTCTTCGAGCAGTTTGCTCACATGGTCTTCGAAAGTTAGTCTCGGTCTACCTCGACATCTTTTAATATTAACTTTCGCGCTATATATTTTCTTCACCATTCGGTCTTCACTCATTCGCTCAACGTGCCAAAACCATCGAAGCACGCCCTTATCAATTTTTGTGATAAGGTCATCTTTCAAACCTGCCATATTGCGAATCTCTTCGTTTCGCTTTCGGTCGGCCACGGTAACGCCGCTCATTTTACGAAGATTACGCATCTCCACTGCATTCAACTTGCTTTTATGCTTCTTCTGGCATACCCAGGTTTCGCTGCCATATAACAAAGTCGGTACCAACACTGCGTTATGTATTGCAAGGCGTGCACTCTTCACTACGCCTTGCCTTTTGACTAACGCAGTCAGGGCACCATTGACTTTGTTCCCGGCAGCGACACGCCTGTCCACATCTAAATCACATCTTCCGTCCCGGCTAAAAGCACTCCCCAAGTATACAATTTCATTTACCTGTTCTAGACATTCCTGATTTACCCATATTTCACACTTCGTTCTCTCTTCGTCCCTTTCAAATACCAGAACCTTAGTTTTATTAGCATTCAAACGGAGACCTTTAATTTCACACTTCTCTTTCATACACGTGACTAATGCCTGCAGTTCTGCCTCTGTGCAATAAGCACTGCATCATCAGCATATAGCAGATAATTTACTTTTATGTCACCCAATTTCACACCCAAACAGCTATCTTTCAGCTTCTGTAAACAGCTGTCGAGATACAGTATGAACAGCCAGGAAGACATGACACAACTCTGTTTTACGCCCGTTTGGACGCTAAACATGGGTGACAGGTCATGCCCTACCCGCACAAAGGCTTTACAGTCACAGTAAAGTGACTGCACAGCCCTTAGCAATCGACCATCCACACCGTACCCCGGCAACAGTTCCCACATTTTCTTCCTTACAACCTTATCAAATGCTTTCTCAAGATCCACAAAAGCACAGAAAATCTTCTGGTTAGCAGCCAGAAGCTTTTCCGTGATCATGCGTAGAGAAAACATTTGATCCGTGCATCCTCTTCCAGGTCTAAATCCGCATTGTGCCTCCCATATAAATCTTTCCGATTTTTTTGCATCCTACGTGTCAAAACCTTCGAGTAAACTTTACTTGCTAAACTGGTCAAGGTGATCGCCCGATAGCACCCGCAGTCAAAATGTGAACCTTTACCTTTATATAAAGGCACAATGACTGCGGATCGCCAATCATCCGGGACATCCCCCGTCCGCCAGCACAAATTGCACAGCAGATAAAAGCTGTCCCAGACGCGAGGCCCACCATACTTGACCATTTCAGCAGTAACTCTGTCTAGTCCCGCAGCCTTACCACATTTCAAACTTCGAATCGCACGTTCAATCTCTTTCATACTGATGACCTCAGTGTCATCGAGGTCCGGGTCTGGCGTACCAGTCAAGGCGTCATCCCCGGATCCCTCACTAAGATCATCACACGCATACATTTCTCTATAAAATTTGCTCCATCGCTGCATGACGTCCGATTTTTCTGTGAGGACGTCATTAGTTCTCGAAAGCACTTTGTTCATTCTTAAGACCGTCGCACCACTTCGGGTCCTTCCAACCTCTTTCCAGAAGAGTTTGGAGTTCTCCTTAAAGTTGTGCGACAACCTTTCGCCCGCTTCCATTCTACACCTTTCACGCATTTCCTCAATCAATGCATTCGTGTGAACTTTCTGCAGCTTATATCTTTCTTTCATCTTCTCTCTCATATCCTTATCATTACTAGAGGCCAAGTAGTCTAACCATGCTTTCTTCTTCTTCTCTACAGCTTCTTTCACTTCATCATTCCACCATGCATCTCTTCTTTTAATACTGTCTCTTTTTATTGTTACACACACTTCTTCCGATGCACTTACCATTCCATCCCTAAGGTTCTGCCATGTTCTTTCCACACATTCATTTCTGCCATCGATAGTGTCATGCTTTTCGGCTACCCTCGCATGATATTTGTCCCTAGTATCCGCTTCCTGAAGCTTCCAGCTTCGGATGCGACAGACCGACTGTGGTTCTGTTACTGTCGTCCGGTAGCGCCAACCCGCGAACAGACCCCTAAATCTAGTAATCACTAGATAGTGATCCGTTCCCAGGTCAGCACCCTTGAACACTTGCGTATCCATCACCTGTTTTCGCAGTCGGTCATCCACCAGAAACAAATCGATCATGCTTCTCTCATTCTTTCTTTCTCTAGTATACATATGGATTTTCTTGTGATTAAACATAGTGTTTGTCACAAGAAGACCCTTTTCCTTGCATACCGCCAGTATAAGCTTGCCAGCATCATTAACCCTTTTATCGCCAAACTTTCCAAGCACCGACTCGTACCCTGGTCGAGCGGTACCAACCCATCCATTCAAATCACCACACACAACAATTCTTTCGTTTCCCCTAGCCAAATCTAGAACTTCTCTTACATTCTCCCAAAACTCCTCCAGCTCAGCCCTGGACGACGAAGCTACCGGCGCATAAACAGCCAAAAGGAATAACTTCGTCAGTCCCAATTTAAAGCGAACCCAGAGAAGTCTTGAGTTCACAACCTTATATTCAGTCATAACATCGACCAACCGAGACGACAGCAGCACCCCCACTCCCTGGCGGGCGCTCTCGCTCTCCGGGACTCCGGACCATAGAGCTAACGCCCCGCTAGGGAGCTCTTCAGTACCACTGCCCTTCCGTTTGGTCTCCGACATACACACGACATCTAATTCTCTTTCTTTCATTATTTCAATCAACTCATTCATCTTATCTTTCATGCCTCCTCTAACATTCCACGTGCCAACTCTGCACTCTGTCCTCCACCTTCCGCCATTTCGGGCTGTGCGTGACGGGTGGCGGTCCCCATCGCCGCTTTGCGCGCTGCATTCCACACCAACGGGGACGAGCTGGTGTGCGTCGCCTTGGGGGGACGCCCTAACCCTCGTTGGCATGGGTGCGCAGCTGTCAATATTTCTGTTTAAAAAAGTGAGATTATGATTAAAAAAAAATATTACTCATAACCTATAAATTTCCGCAAGGGGGAAGGGTAGGAGGGCTTCTCCTGAAGGCTCCCGCTCTCTCATTCCCCCTCCCGCCCCCGTACGCCAGTACCGGATGTCTATAGTTTAACCGAAAGGGTTTTTAATCGTGATATTATATTATATCGTGTGATAGTGCTGACGAAATGTGCCAAAGGATCGTGGATGTTTTCGACAAACTACTTACGGACTGTGTCGAAAACCACACGATGATGCCCCGCCTGCATGAGGAGACGCAATACCAAGCCCAAATCTGCCTCGAAATGAATGGAGCACAATTTGAGTCGCATCTCATAAAATTACGGAGAATTTAGAGCGGAAAGCTGTTTCATACCTAATTTTTTTTAAGTATCTTAGTACTGAACTGATCTGAATATGTACATAACTGAATACATCAAAATAATAAACTGATGCATAAAAAGGTATGACTCAAGCGTTGTTAAAATTTCATTTTTTCACTAGTGGGGAATCGAAACCAGGTGTTTGATTTATTTAACCTGTGAATTCGAATTAAAGTGGCTAGGTGGAGACAAGTACAGTGGCAAAGTAGTAGATTAAGTAGATAAGTTAGGTATTTAGACAAGTGTTGTAAATAATTAGGTATAGCAGTATTGCCGTATTTGCAGGTCGCGTGGATTCGGCGTCATTTCCACGCGACAATAGGGTCAATAACCCTATTGTCAGCTGATTTCATTTAAGTTCCACTGCTGGTTTTATGTTTATGTTTTTTTTTATATTCTACTAAGCCAGCGCTTATCTACGATCCCACCTGATGGTAAGTGATGATGTAGCCTAAGATGGTAAAGCGCACTGACTTAACAAAAGCCTATTCACTCTTGCCTTGAAGACACCCACACTGTAATCGGATGGAAAGACAGATGCTGGCAACTTATTCCACTCCTTTGCCGTACGAATGATGAATGACGTGGCGAACCGTTTTGTTCTTATGCGTGGTAAGTCAACAACGAAAGGGTGGAGACTGGCCGAACGTCTGGTTGTCCGATGGTGGAAGGGAGATGGGGGAATTAAATTATACGATTCCTACACACACTGTCCGAAATGCATCCTGTAAAAAACCGAAAGGCTGGCTACTTTATGTCTGTGTTCGAGGCTGCTAAGATAGGTTTTAACCAAATTCGGGTCACCAATAAGCCTCTTAGCACGCCTTTCCATTGATTCCAAAGCTGCTAGGTAGCATTTTGCAGCACCAGCCCATATATGGCAGCAATACTCCATGCACGACCGGACTTGCGCTTTATATAAAGTAAGCAGATGTGCCGGCGTGAAGTATCGCCGCACCTATGCAAGGACTCTTAGCTTCCTTGCAGCTGTTTTGGCCTTGGACTTGATGAACCGCCGGAAGTTCAAATTTGAGTATATTTCAGTGATACATTTCGGAAAGAAGGAGCCAAGGTAAGCTGGCTCCTTTTTGCAGTGAAGAGACACGCTTGTGTTTTGGAGGTGTTGAACTTCACAAGATTGGCATCACCCAATTCGGAGACTGCCTGTAGTGTGAGATTCACACGCTCTGCCATAGCTGCTCTTTCGGACTGGATTTGATCCCGACTGACCCGAGGACTTGGTTGGTATCTCTCAACAACTGTGCTATCATCTGCATACCCATAGATACTAGGCATAAGCAGATCATTAATATGCAGCAGGAAGAGAGTTGCGGAGAGAACGGACCCCTGAGGAACACCAGCCTCAGTCGCCATAGGTTCGGAGGAGCAGCTATCGACGACGACCCGGAGAAACAGTTCACTCAGAAAGTCCTTTACCCATTCAATCAGATCAGGGGATAAGTCGTACGCTGGAAGCTTACCCAAAAGGTTAGTGTGCCAAACTCAGTCAAAGGCCTTCGAGACATCAAGGGAAACAGCAAGTGCTTCCCCACTGTTCTCGAGTGCCTCGCCCCATACGTGTGTGGCATACGCGAGAAGGTTCCCAGCTGACCAATTTCGGCGAAACCCATATTGCCGGTCACTAAGGAGGTCATTCTGTTCTAGGTATGCCCATAAGCGGGCATTCAATATAGGTTCCATAATCTTGCAGAGTATGGGGGCAATTGAGATTGGCCGATAATTGGCAGGGTCGGCACGGCTGCCTTTTTTTGGAACAAGCTGCACGTTGGCCAGCTTCCAGGATTTTGGCACTATTTCAGTACTATATGAGAGGCGGAACAAGTGTGTCAACACAAGAGACAACTCAGGTGCACAAGCCTTTAGAACTATAGCTAGTATACCATCTGGTCCACTAGCTTTATTCACGTCTAGACACCTCTAAGTTTTAAGAACCTCCTTATTTGTTATACGAATCTCCGACATAGAGGTCCCGCAGTGAGGTAATTTTGGTGGAACGTTGTTGCCGCTGTCCAGACGTGAATTGTAGGCAAAGAGAGACGCGAACAAGTCTGCTTTCTCCTTAGCCATATGCGCCAGTGTGCCATCCGGTTTTACAAATGGAGGCAGTGTAGGCCGACAGAAGTTTGTCTCGACCGCTTTGGTGAGAGACCAAAAAGCTCTAGTGCCGGATGATCTGGCAGAGAGTTTTGCGCCAATATGTTTAATGCGATCGAGACTAGCTTTCCGTAATGCTTTTTTGTAAGACTTGGCGGTCTGGTTGCAAGTTCTCTTTTTGAAGCTAATAAAATATAAAAATAAACTCGAAACCGCAAAGCTCCGGAGCTTTGCGGTTTCGAGCATCAACCCAGGATAGGTAAGCTAAATGCTTGCGCTTTTCAGCTTGGGCAAATTCAGCGTTAAACCATGGGCGAGCTTTGCTACCGGTGGGAGCGTCAGAGAAGGGGGTATATAAAATACTACATAGCTTGACGCAACACATCCGTTATCGCAACCGCGCAGCTCAATGGATCCGCAGAAGAGAAACAGACCTCCCGCCAAGGATAAGATGCAAAAAATTGTCGCATCTCATCCCAATCAGCTGACTTATACCGCCATATTCGTCGAACACCTTGGGACTCGTAATCAGATGGAGAATATGTCGATACAGATTTCACCAGACAGTGGTCAGATGTACCCAAAAGAGAAGTAACCTGTACTTCATATCTGTCTGGTTCGGTAGTAAGCAGAAGGTCAAAGCAATTTGCTGTGTGACCGTCTACATCGGGTACCCTAGTCGCCACCTTTACCATTTGAGAAAGACCTAGCGTCAAAGCAAAATTTCACGCTTCTCTTCCAGCATGGTTGGTCTTTTGGTATGGGAACAGTCAGTCTTGGTGACAAGCGTTAAAGTCCCTCAGAAAGACCAATTGTGCAATAGGATACCGATTTAGGGCCACGTCAGCAGCCTCACTAAGGTGATCAAATAATCGTGTTGTCTCCTGGTCACCGCTGTGCGATCAATAGACACAGGCATGAAGGATTTTATTAATACCTGTATCTACCATCACCCAGATTGTCGAAAAAGTGGGGTCTTCAAGGTGACAGAGACGCTGGAAGCAGATGTCATTGCGGACGTACACATAAACTCCGGCACGTGGATGGAATTTGTGCTTCAGAGAGAATCTAGGACAGTCAAGGTACGCCGCACTCAATGGACATTCAATTTGCGTCTCTGTCAAGAAAAGTAGGTGCGGCTTTTCATTCTCAAGATGTTGATGGACTGTGCTGAGATTAGAGTGCAATCCTCGAATATTAGTGAGGTGCACTTTTAGTGAGAGGACGTGCAACCGCTGTTTAACACTACTTTTCTTTTTAATGTACATATTAAGTGTTGAGAGTGAATAAGGATAGAGAATGGCAGTTGAGCGAGGCGTTGCATTAGCAACCAAACGATACTATCAGAGTTACTGTGCCCATGGGAGCTTGATCTGGAGACTGCGGGGATGCCCGAGCCCCCCCAAAGATCGCCGGGTCGTCTCGCCCGGTTGCTAACCGGCACGATGGGGCCACCCTGGGAATTTTCGCTAGTTCGCGGGGCAGCCTTTCATGAGTAGCTAATTAGCTAATTGGGCCCCCAACTACCTGCGGTCGGCGACCAAGCACCCGACACAGCAACAACTGACGCTTCGTACCCGGTTTACATACACAACGCTACTGTTCAGACCCATTCTCCATATGGCTTCACCAAGCATCATGCCGGAACACGACAAAGTCATTTGGCGGCAAGACTTTGCATTGGTGGGTGGTAACCGAAAAGCCAGCGGTCGAAACCTACCACTGGAATTGGTGCTGCTCGTTTAGCACTACCCGGGGGACACGTGTAGTGTGTCCGATTTCAAGTATTTCTTACGAAAGCGAGCAGCCTCGTCCCCAAGTATTTTTATGGTTTTTTTTTTATAGAATTACCGTTTCATTTAGCTGTACTAACATGATGGAGCGTGAATAAAACTGATAAAGCGATGTGAAAAGATGATTTTTTTTCCTCTAGTCAATTTTCTTCCTGCCCATGGTCAAAGGTATCGTTAGTACTATCGCCTGTCTTTGTTTTCGGGAGCGTTTCACAAAGACCCGGTATATTTTTGCGTATTATTTTTTGAGAAGAGACGATGGAAAAAATTAAACGAAATGAGTAGCAGAGTAATAATAAAAGAAACAGTAGCCAAATTACCTGGCATTTTTCAAAGCGTAACCAACTTTTAAAATTGCTATACTAGCATATTGCAGTTTTTGAAAATACGAGTTAATAAGGCTTCTACTTTTATTGGAAATTATACGAAATTAAATGTCACATTTAATTTTTTTTATGGGCTAAAAACTACGCGTATGTGCGCTCCTCTGTGTGCATTCACAAACTTATAGCCGACCGATAGCCCTCACGAATGTGTGCTTGCGCAGTAATTTTACTATTATTTAGTAGTCGTTAAATTATTTTATTAGAGTCGCTCCCTTATGAATGTGTGCATGCGTAGTAAAATAATAGGCGTTAGAAAATTATGAATGACAATCAGTTAAAATAATGTATTATTTTGAATTTAAGAGATAAAAGGACAGAAACTTTGAGATTTTTTATAAATTTTTCTTCACCGTTTGCCTATATTACTGAAACCTGCAACCTGAACCTGCTCTGTTGTAAAATAATCTTCGATATGAGGGAAACGCAATGTTCAGCCGTAGAATTTTTATAGGCTGTTGTACACGCCCCTAGTTGCCCCGACAAAGATCGACTATACAGGGGCCCATACAGCTGTAGATTCGACGGACAACTAAAGGTGGGACTCGAAATGCCTATGGACAATTATCCCACACAATAGATGTAAGGCTAGGTAATTAATACGAACTTACCTGGTTCCGAATCGAGGACCGACCCCAAGGCGCGGTCAGGCGTTAAGTATGTGCTTGTAAGTAGTGTGTAGTAGTGTGTAAAATGTGAAATCTGACTTAACCAAGGTTATCGGGCAGCGGCCTGGTCCGATGCTGCCCCACGATGTGGTATCACTCCAGCGGACGTCACCAATTGACAACTTCTGCCTTCATTTCACTATTTCAGTCTATCAACTTTATTGTACATATAATTAACTTCAAAGTCAACCAATTCAACGTTTATCGAAATCAAACACGTGACACCCGACACAAGTAACAAACAGTCGTTCAAAGTTCAATATTCGAGGTTCCGGGTTCATTTAGCACAAAATTACGAACACACACGTACGAACGCGATCTCTTCTCGAGTCACAAAGTTCAGCGTTCCAGACAACAAACTAAATTCTTTCATACGATATTAACAGGCTACACAAGCAAATTAAATATTGCAAATGCGTTTCAAAATGCAATCACTATACAACTTGACGTAAATTGACACAAGCTACAACTCATCGGCGCAAATTAATGGCAATCAGTTACTTTAATCACTCAAACTCAAATTAGGCCTCGTGTCACGTAACGCTCAAACAGACACTCCATTCGAGGCGGTATTAAAGATACCCAAATCTTTGATAGTAAACTAGGCGCGCACAATACTCAAATTCAGACGTTGATCGCAATCAATATTAACTTCCAAAACATTTAACCGATCCGCACAGTCAATCTATTTTTCTAGACTCAACAAACTCCTCGTCGGTGCATAAAAACTTGCTAACAAAAACCGACACTATATAGAGGTTATACGGGACGCGACCACGCCGTTCTAGTCACTGCATTGCATTAATTACTTCCGACGCGCGCCGATCGCAACCAACTCCGCTTGCGCCAACATCAAAGCGGTACGAATGCACCGCGCCGAACGTGCTCTGGCGTCAATTCTTGAAATTAGCGTTTGGCGCGAACAGCAGTAATGAAATTACGAATGTAATATTAGGTAGGGTTGTCAAGCCTAAACCATGTCGATATGTTGAGCATGTACAAGGCCGTATTCAGTGCTCTCCTGACGGTCGGGACTGACGTCAGTCTGCCGTAGCTATCGCCATAGAAACCATGCGTGCATTCAGAGCAGCACTGACCGCGTCCGCATACGCAATACTGACAGAGACGGTCAGTCGAGCGCGTCGGTGCTGCGTACGTCAGGTGACTGACGCGCTATGCAATGCTTCAGAGCATTCAGTGCGTTGCGGAAGCGGGACTCGAACGGACGTTAGCGTGTACAATCATGTCGAAACATAACATCGACACTGAACGTGTGATAACAGAAGTTCGAATAAGACCACCTTTGTGGGATCTATCTCACGATTTATTCAAAGATAAAGATGCCAAGCTTCAAGCATGGTTTGGAGTGTATAAAGCTCTTTTGCCCGATTTTAATGATTTGTCTGAGAATGATAAAAAAGACTTTGGTAAGTAAAAAAATGTGTTTATTAAAAATATTTTTTATTGAATATACAAGTATCTAAATAATAACAATCAAAATATAGAATCATCTTGCCACGGAATTGCGCCAACTTCAGAAACAAAGTAATTAGCAAATTTATCTCTCAAAACATCACCGGATCTGACAACCGAGATGTTGTTAGTGTTGGTATTATTTTGAAATCCTTCAATAGTTAGCGTATCCTCAAATTTATAGCCATCTCTTTCTCTAATGTAGTTGTGCAAAATACAACAGGTTTTAATAAGTTTAATAGCATTCGGCAGTGAGTGATTTATTGAGCGTTGGAATATTTTAAATTTATTGGACATTATTCCAAACGTCGATTCAATGTACCTTCTCGCCCGACTTAATCTATAATTAAATATTTTCTTTTTATGTGTCATATTGCTGCGAACATAAGGTCTTAAGACTTTATTCGATATTCCAAACGCTCCATCGCCTATTAGCACATATGGCATTGGTTCAGTGGTATTAGGTAATGGCTTAGCACTTGGTAAATTTAGTTCTCCATTATGTAATTTTGTGTACAAACTAGTATTCTTGAAAATTGTTGAATCAGAGTCTGACCCACACGAACCAACATGTATATATGTAAAACGATACTCTGAATCACACATTGCTAGTAGATTGATGGAAAAATGCTTCTTGTAATTTAAAAATAAGCTACCGCTCTTTTCGGGACAAACAATTCTCACGTGTTTGCCATCTAGGCATCCTACACAATTCGGAAAGTTGGCAACCTGTTCAAATCCTGAAGCAATTTTAAGCCAATCTTCAGGGAACCTAGGGAGCGAAAGACATTCACTGTGAAGCACATTCCAAATAGTCAGGCAAACTTCTCGAACAATGAGACAAATAGTTGATTTGCCAAGTTGATAACTGAAATGTAAGTCCGAAAACGTTTGTCCAGTTCTTAAGTACCTGGAACAAAAAACACAATTTTTTTTATTTATTATTTACAGAAAAAAGTGTACAACAAAGATGGAGAACTGCGAGAGATGCTTACATGAGATGCAAAAATTCTATGAAATCTGTGAAATCGGGATCGGAAGGCGGAAAGAGAACCAAATACGTATTTTTCAAACATTTACAGTTTCTTGACAAAAAACATGTTGCCGACACCGAAGATTCTATTGAAGAAAATGAAACAAGAGAAGATACACAACAAGATTCAAATTTAGAGTCTCCAATCAATCCACGTTCTACTGAAACAGTATCCACCAATCCAGAAACCCAACCACAGTGTTCCAGCCAAGTTAGACAAGATTCTTCAAACACAACTAAACAATCTAGCTCTACTCCTAACACAAACCCATCAAGGAAGCGTAAAAACGCAAACACTAATGAAGACAGCTACTTCGATAAAAACATCTTGGAGTTTTTAACAAAAAACAGCGAAATTATTCAAAATGACGATATGGCATTTTTTTATTCTCTTTTACCTTTAACACGGACATTCGACAATCGTCAAAAAGTTATGTTCCGTACTGCAGTAATGAATAAAGCCCTGGAAATTTGTAACTGCCCTTCGTCTATCACTCCTCTTGCTTCACCAATGTATGCATCTACCTCTCGCCCTGAATCTTCTACTTCCAGCATGAATATAGCATCACCAGAATCTCTACCATCAGGATCTCAAGACATAGTTTTGTATTCAGTTGAAGAACCTTCGTTTCAAAACGTAGTGACAACTAATCGTAATTTCGCTTATACGAGCACATCACAAAATTTGGAAAACCCATCATCTGATTTGTCTCAGTATATTAATTTTAAGCAATGACTGACAATCACATGATACTGATAATACTGATTGCATTCCCTAAATTACTTAACTGATTGTATTACCTAAATTACTTATTAAACTTATTAAACTTAGCACATAAACATGTTTAATTTGCCTATTTCATATTTAAAGGTCTCTAATTTCATATTTAAAAGTACTCTATGTAAGGGTGCCAGCCATTCTACCCATCAATTTTATCCAACAAAAAGAGAAAGCTGACTTTTATGTTGATATTATTAGAAAAATGCACTGATATTTTGATCAAAGAAATTTGATGAGTGGAATAGCACCCGACTACGAAAATATTTTCGATTTTATCTTACCTCAATGTCACAGCAAGTCTTTCAACGGGTCGTACTGGAATCCTAAACATGTTATGATGTTTAATATGATCCTGAATTCTTGCCAGCAGTTCATCAAAACTTTTTACTGACATCCCAAAATAATCAGAGAATTTTTCATTATAATTTCTAAGTTTTGAAAACAGAGTACTGAATTCTCCTTCAAGTAGCCTGTTAGCAATAACTGGATGTACGTGATATCTTCTTCGTTTTTTTTTCATTCGTAATCGCCTCAAATAGTAAAGAGTAATTAAACAATTTATAAACGGATACATCACGACTATACCCTGCTGTTCCGTACGGTGGTCAGTGGAGCACTGAATGCATAAAGCCGACTGACGGTCAGTGCGTGCGTACGCACTGACCGTCAGTCCCGACCGTCAGGAGAGCACTGAATACGGCCCAAGTGTGTGGCGGGGTTTTGGCGGAAACTTTGTTGCAAGCAGATCGCTGCTCCTGTAGCTCGTAATGGTTTGAAGTGGATTTTGATACGTAAAAGTGTTATATAATACGTTGTGTATTTTTGTGTAGTAAGTGTATGCGCATGTGAACTATTAGTGGATACGATGAAACAAGTGCTTTCATGGTGATGTGAACCTCAAGTTAAGGCCTCTGCTACGGCGAGTGATGTAATTAAAGTAACTACACTGCTGTATCCCTCGATTTTGTAATGATCAGTTTTCGGAATTGCCTCCCATTAAGGAAACAAATTTAAAGAAGTTTTGACGTGAAGTGTGTGGCGTGCAGGTGTGGCGCGGCGGCCACGTGTCTCGCTACGTGCCAGGGCGCGTGGCGCCGGACGTGTCAGACGTGGGCGCGGGCGAACTGCGCACGCACACGTGGGGCGCGGCGCCGCGCGGCACGCTGCTAGGCGCACACACGGCGCTGCCGCCGCGCCCCGACCCGCAGCCGCTGCCGCGCCTCGACCGCTCGCTGCCCACCGTGCGTATAAACTGCACACTGCACACTGCACACTGTGCGGCGCGCTGCTAGGCGCACACACGGCGCTACCGCCGCGCCCCGATCCGCAGCCGCCGCCGCGCCTCGACCGCTCGCTGCCCACCGTGCGTATACACTGTACACTGCACACTGCACACTGCACACTGCACACTGTGCGGCGCACGTGTCGGACGTGTGCGCGGGCAAGCTGCGCACGCGCACGTGGGGCGCTGCGCTGTTACACATTACACACTATTCACTGCACACTACACGCTGAACACTACACGCTGCACACTGTGTGATGGTGCTTTTATCGCTTAAATTATAGCCAATATATGTCCCACTGCTGGGCACAGGCTTCCTCTCATTTCTGAGGGTTTTAGGGCAAGGAAGTGTCCGCCGCGCTGCCCCAGTACGTTTTGGCCAACTTCACATGTTATTGAAATGTTTTCTTTTCTTATTTCGTTAACATGCTTGTTTCCTCACGATGTTTTCCTTAACCGTCGAGTACGTGGTAAATCAGCATTTAAAATTGCAATTAACAATTTCATTGGTGCCGACGGGAATCGAATCCGGGTTGTTTTTATAGGTTAAGGGTGACAAACGAGCACACAGTCCACCTGATGATAAATGGTTGCTGTGGCCTATAGATTCTAGATTTCATAGATCTATCCTTGATTACGAGTCAAAATGCAAATAGATACTCTTCTGCGTATTTGCCTAAATGAAATTTCAATCGCTAGGCATATTTACCGTGCCAGCAACCAAACCACGCTCGCGCGATCCACAGTTGTGACACAGTGTTTGTTCTGAATTACGGATCTAGTAAATGTATACTTTGTTTAGAATAGAATAGAATTCTTTGTTTGTCACTTTATTTTTCAAACGATGATTTGTTGACATTGGACCGTGTACGGAGAACCCTGCACCTTCCCATGGCCCACCAACCATGCGTTTATACGGACCAAATCTCGAGAGATGCATGCTCTTTCGCGCGTGCACTTTCTTGATTCTCTACAAAACTATATTGCGTGTTGGATCCTGTAGCGTGTACAAGAGTAAGTGTGCATGTCCAGATCCCGCTGTACTCGCACATGCGCGTGAGCGGCACGCAGGCGGTGCGGCGGCCGCCCACGCCCGAGCTGGTGCGCGCCACGCGGCTGCGGCGCGGCACCGCGCCCCCGCGCCGCACCAGGTTCGGCGCGCCGCTCTAGCGCCCGCACAGCCGCCTCGCCGCAACCTTGCACACAATGAACAGATGCCGCTAGTTGGGACTAAGCTCATTTGTTAACTTGTCAGTGTCGTCATCGTTGAACGGTTGCGATTTAATGAAAAATTTCTGGTGGCAATAACAGTCGCGGCTGCCGTCATTTATTAACCAAAACAATAGTACAAGTACTATACATAGAAGTCTTTCCTATTCATTTTACTTTTTATCTGATTATTTGCTGACAATGGAAGAAGTAGCGTGTACAAGGACTAACGTGTGGCGTGGCGCGCGAAATTTGACGCGTCGCTGCGCTGTACTGCGTCGCCGCAACGTTACACACAATTCACTAACTGACACAATAGCTGACGTACTGCTTTTTATAAAAAACAATAATACTAGCAGTATTATTAACACCTAAATAGGGTAACAAAGAACGAACTTAATGGCTATTGGCATTCTTTGACAGTCAACCCGTGGAGTGATGAGATTTTATGGCAGGTGCAATCACATACATATTGTACTAAGATATACATTTAATTAACAAAATCTATACATATGGTGTATGTTAATATAAAAACAAAACATGTTCCCTTTAACCACTCCTGGTAAGTTTAAACCGGTGCCACAGTTTTTGTTCTGTATTTTCGATCTACTATAATGTACATAAAAGTCTTTGATTACTGCGTCACTGCAGACAGGCGGTAGCCGTTGCAATAAACACCGCAACGATATAAACAATCTATCGACACAATATCTAGCTGACACAATAACCACCATCTCGATATAATGTGACTGACAACTCTATTGTCGACTAAACTGACAGTATCGAAATGGCAGGGTGCGGACAGCAAACTCCAAAGGTCCAAACTTACCAGGAGTGGTTAGAGGCAATATTAGTAATGTTAATAACATTGATAATATAAAAGAAAAAACTAGAAACTATATTGGATTAAATATTTTATTAAAAATCCAATTATTTAAACTTAAAGTCCTGATTGACGGATGAGGCTGTAAAGAATATGGCGGTTTCGCGACTCGTTCCTGAAACACTGTCGAGCCAAACGATTGTGCTTTAGAGTTTATTGAAGCAACGTGTCCAATTTCATAACGGCTCGTGTAAACCGAGAACACGGTAAAGCTCGCTCGTCGATCAGGCCGATCAGCTTTTAGATTGTGTGATTTTTCAAACGAAATTTCTCATTAATTTTAACTAAATAGATGATGTAAATAGATGGTGTGTGTATACTAAAATAAATGTTCCATTTTTAAATAGGTAATTTTGTTGACTTAATTGAATACCCAGAATGTTAGTAAGAAATTCTCGCTGCTTGCGGAGCTGGAACTCTTACACAATTTGTACCGGCTCCGTTTTGATTTAAAAATCAAAGGACTTTCTTCGCTTTTAAATACATTTTAATTACTTTCTTATACATACTTATTTAACTTTACTTCTATAATATGCAATAAATTGTTTTACTTATTAGTTTGTTATTAATTACTGGTTCCATAGAATTATTACTCTGTGATCTGTGCTTATTTTTTTATTTTATATATCGATATGCAGGAACTATTTGTATACTTTTTTGGATTTTAAAATAAATAAAAATAACGCAACCCGTTGTTTTAATAAATGATCACTGACAAACGACATTGACTTACGAACAGAATGAAGAATAAGGCATGATCCTAATACAACGCGAATACGCGATCATCGCGCGAATTGTCGATGCGATGAGGTGAGGTGCGGGGATGATCAATGATACGACAGCTTTGAGTGACGGCCTGTTTATTACCACAGAGTACATTATATATAGGGAATATGTTTATTACTGAACTCAACTTATATTCGATATTGATTTATATTAACCGTCTTACTCCACTACATCTACGGGGCTTAAATAAAAAAAAATACAATCGAAGATTACTTTTTTTAAGTTGAAATAGGAACTTAAACTTATATAAGTATACTCATTAAATTCATAGTACTTTCCACATTATTAAACTTCATTATAAAACGACAAACACACCTCTATTAACTACTTAACATTAGTCTATTAGTAATTCGGCAATTACATCGAAGTGTAATTAATTTTTTTATAATTAAAAATATATTAGTTATTAAAATACAGACATTTTAATTATTAAAATTAGTTTGATGGTACAAAACGTTTTGTCCTATTCTTATGCACAATGTCTTGTTTAGAGTTTCTTAATACTACTACATTAGGTTCCTTATCTTCTAACACTTCAAATGGACCGTCGTATAATTTATCTAACTTTCTACAATTTTCGTTTTTAATAAGTATTAAATCACCTTTTTGGTAATTCACTGAGTTCACTTTTTGTCATACACATGTTTTCTAATTTCTTTAGTATTTAACAAGTTTTCCCGTGCATCATTTTGTGCAACTTGTAATCGATACTTTAATTCCAAGTTATAGTCATCAGGATTATACAATGGTTCTATACTACTACTTATTCTGCAAGGAAGTTCACTTGGTTTACCAAAGACAAGTTCGTAAGGCGTATATTTCGTTGAAGAATGCACCGTATTATTTCAGCTAAAACACCAATATGAAATCCAGTAACTTCATGTGTCAGGATATTTATCACACATAATTTGTAAAAAAGATCCTAAATGCTTGTGAGAATTTTCAAGGGCACCAATAGACTCGTGATGATATGTTGTAGAGTTTATTTTTTCAATTTGCAATAACTTATATATTTCAGTCATAGTTGAGGATATGAATTCACTGCCCCTACCCCTATCTGTCGCTATTGTTTTAGGTACACCAAATCTTAAAATAAAATTATTAACAAATGTTCTAGCAATAGTTACAGTTTCTTTATTTTTGAGTGGATATGCTTCTATAAATTTAGATAATTCGCACTGAATGGTTAAAAGATATTTGTTATCGTCTATATCACGATCGAAGGGTCCTACCACATCTAGAAACACTTTTTCGAAAGCTGAATGAGCCGTAGTTGTTATCACCAAAGGCTCTATGACATGACGTGAGTGTTTCATTTTTTGACACTTTTCACACTTACTAATAAATTCCTTTACATCTTTCTCTATACCTGGCCAATAATAAAGTCGCCTTATATTATTTATAGTTCTTTTAATACCAGCATGTCCACTAGTGGGCAATAAATGGAAATCATTTATAATATATAATTTCTCGGTTTCGTCATATATTCTTTTAATACCTCTCAAAATACATATTCGTGGGCCGGCCCAATCTTTACTTTTCTTTACTTCTTTTATTAAGCTTGTCAAAAATAACGCGTTATCTTCCGTTTTTATTATGCATATTTCTTTAACATTAATCTTTTTACAAAACTCGCTCAATTTAGCTAGAAATTCGGCTCGCGTAAAATGTAAGCTAAAATCACGGTCAATGTAAATTATTTGTCTCCTTTGTGCATAACTAAAGCATTTTGACTCTAAATCAATCTCATTTTTATTTTTTAAGTCATTTACTATATTTCCTTTTACTAATTTCATCTCACAAGAATTATTTGGTATTCGTAATAACTCCACGACTCTCGGTTGATCAGGCCGATTGTCTGTGGGTTTATTAGGAATATTATTTTCTTTATTATTTGTGTTATTGTTATTTTCCATTTGTCTCCTCTGGTTTCTAGTCGTGACTGCCACCGTACTACTCTCATTCATTGCTTTTAATTCATCAGATGTTATGTTAATTTGTGATAAAGCATCAGCTATCACATTATATTTTCCCTTAACATATACGATATTAAAATCATATTGTTCTAATTCTAAGCGAAATTTCAATAACCTACTGGAAGGGTCTTTCATCCCGAAAAGATATATGCCATCAAAAACATAACTTGTAAAAAAAGCCAAGTCTCGCAACTCAGTTCTTCTATCGTAAAAAGCTGTGAGATCCATGTAATACCAAGTCGGTTAATTTATTCAGTCCATAGATTGATACATAGATTGACTTGGCAGTCGCATGAAAACACAATATATCTCACAAGCAATATATATTATATTAAATTAGATTGTTTAGTGCGATTGCCAAGTCAATCTATGTATCAATCTATGGACTGAATAAATTAACTACAAATATCTTGTGAAAATATCACATCAGTCTAGGCATTATTTATATTAAGTAACAGCCCATATACGTCCCACTGCTGGGCACAGCCCTCCTCTCATTTCAGTGTTTTAGGGCAAGGAAATATCTGCCGCGTTGTCCCAAGTTTTACAGTACGTGAGCAACCCGGGTGTGATCCCCACCGGTTTCAATGAATTTGTTAATTGCAATTTACGTGCTGATTTACCAAGTGCTCGGCGATGAAAGAAAACATCGTGGGAAAACTTGCAAGTTTGACAACTAAGAACAAAAAAACACGTGTGCAGTTCACACGCGGTAGAAGCGAATGAAACCTTCAAATGAAATGAAATATAAAACAAAAACATTTCACAACAAATGTGCGATTTGCGATTTTAACGTTCGGGCGAACGGTGTGGGTTTGGCAGAGAGCGCGAGCGCAGAACGTGAGTGCAACGAAGTTGCTTAAATGTAGTGCTGTCGATAGCACGTCGTGAAGTCGCCCGGGAAAACCTCCATTTTTAGAGTCGGTTTTGTTAGCAAGTTGTTGCCACGACGAGGTTTTTGTTAAGTCTAGACAAATAGACGCCGGTTTGATTAATTATTTAGAATTAATATTGATTGCGACCAACGTCCGGTTTTTTGATGCGTGTGGAATTTACTATTTGGGGTTTTTAGCTTCTAATTGCTTACTGTGATTCGAATCGAGCCGCGTGGCGTCGAATTTTGTTAACGAATTTGTGAAGCGAAGAATAAT
Source organism: Parnassius glacialis (assembly GCA_033319125.1). Lineage (NCBI taxonomy): Eukaryota > Metazoa > Arthropoda > Insecta > Lepidoptera > Papilionidae > Parnassius > Parnassius glacialis. Next base: position 3,565,522 of record JAVANC010000010.1, read on the forward strand.
CGTGTAGTCTAGAACCTTAGTTGTCAGGTTGTCTAATTATTGAGAAGTTCGTGTTTAATAGTACAATTGCGTTAAGCGCCTTAAAAGGTCGCGTTTGGTTTTCGAAACAATTTGTTGCGGAGTGAGCAAAGGTGAAATTTGACCTACGAGTCGTACCGCGTTACGCTTTATGATTAACGAGATTTAGTTGCGTCTTGAAGTTAATTAATTGTACGATAAAGTTAATAAGACTGACATAGTGAAGAAGAAAGAAATTGACCGTGGGTGACGCCGCTGGAGATTACCACAATTTGGAGCGGTGCCGGAGTCCGGATTGCTGCCGACTTCAACGGTCCAGTCAGGTCAACCACAATCCACACCACTAAAAACAGCACTACACATGCACATACACACCTCCGGCCTGACCGAACCTTGAGAGACAGTCGTCGCCTCATATACAGGTAAGTACTCTTAATTTGACTAGCCTTCTCCACATAGTTTAGTAGGATAGGATAAGTTTCCATATGGCATTTTGAGCCCCACACTTAGTTGTCCGTCGAACCGAACAGCTGTATGGGCCTCTGTCTGGTAGACCTTAGTCTGGGCAACTAGGTGCGTGTACAAAATGATTTAATTTGATAATTTTCAACCACAACCATCAACCATCTGGATGATTAGCGGTCCACCACTGTGCGATTTAGAAGTTTTCTCCCTCGCACAACCTCCTTGTGGAATCGATTACCACCAGCGATTTTTCCGGACCGATACGACTTAGGAACCTTCAAGAAAAAGCTTACACCTTTCTAAAAGGCCGGCAACGTATCTGCAATTCCCCTGGTGTTGCGGTTGTTCATGGGCGGCAGTCACTTACGATCAGGTGAGCCGCATGCTCGTTTGCCCTCTCTTCTATAAAAAAAACAACAAGTCCATTAAAACAGTGGTAGAGCCACGCGGCAGCTCTTGCTGTCACACGGATGGGCCGGCTCGAACCGGGGTGGTACCACGACCTCACAGAAAACCAGCGTGAAGTAGAGGTTTACCTCTGCGTTTCGCTTGGTGAGTGCAGGTGGCCAGAGGCCCTTTTTACTGGAAATGAGGCATTCCATCTTAGTCCTCACGGGTAACAACGCATCTACATTTTGATTTGTAATTGAGGATAGATGTAGATGTCTATGGGCCGCAGCAACCACTTACCATCAGGTGGACTGTGTGCTCGTTTGTCACCCTTATCCTATAAAAAAAAAGACAAAAGTTTTATTTTATAGCAAAGATCCTTCTTTTTAGACATTAGAACCTAAATTTTAGTGTATTAAGCCGAAAGAATCGACGTCCACTTCGATCTATAGGTAAAATAATTTTATAGAACAAAATTTTATTGACTCTCCGGGAGGGTGGTACGTAAAGTAGACGCTAGATGGCCTGAACACAACTAATTTAATATAAATTGGTAAGTTAAGAAATCGTGGACAGTTAAGGATGGTTTGCATATGATAATTTTATTCAATATAGATAATAAATTTATTTTTTTGATAATAAATTAATACTATTTTATTTTAACAGTTAAAAGTTTCTTCTTCAGTCTTTAAAATACCGCACACAAAGGAGACCAATATAATACGAAATACTTTATACTGAACTAGCTGTCCCGCGGTATCACTCGCGCATATCACGCTCTGAGCCGCGCTCTCGGTTGTCATCGGGTGGCTATGCGTCGTTCGCGCGCCGAGCTGAGTTCAGTATTTTAATGTTTAGAGAGCTGAGTATTTTAATTTTTCATTATCTTTTAAACTATGCGTCCAAGTAACATGCTATAAGGAGCAAAGTTTATCTTCATAAAATTTTCTTGATGAAGAAGTAACTTTTGTTCTGTGACGGCTTATAATTATTATTAATAAATTAATAATTACTTACTTACTTACTTATCTTCACGCACAATCCCTGACGGGGTAGCCAGAGAGAACAGATCGCCAAGTGTCACGATCCTTACATATCTGCGGTGCTGGGATTAGTGGTGACGGGGATAGTGCACGCAATTGAGGGAGGGCGGGAGGTGCTCTTCAAACTAGGTAAGACACATCATTTTATTTTATCGAGCGGATGTACGCGAAGTAAGTTTTTGCCAACTTTAATATAAAGGACTTCTGGAAAGTAACGCCTGAATCTATTAATTATAATATTATAGTATAGTAAACGCATAATATTGTCTTTAAAAATCTCCCAATTTAATAAAACTGCTTAAAATATTCAAAATGTATTAAACAATACAATACAAGTCGTTCGTATTGCAATAATAAAGATAAATAACATTTGCAATATAACTGAAAAAAATGGGTCAAAAATTAATATAAAGTTAATAAGGGTGTTCTTCTATTACTCAAAAATTTCCGAAGTTAATGAGTGTGTTCATATAATGATTGCTTATATGCAGGGCGATTTCGAAGACACATACTCATGGGTGTACATATATATGAGGTGGTCAGCTGACCGTCTGCTACTAACACCGTTGCACAATGACTAGTTCTTATTAGGGACTTATGATAGTAATTAGTAAGGTCTATGATACAAAAGCATCAATATAGGTGTCTATGGTGCATAAGCATTATGATAGTAGAGTTATGACTTGAAGTCCCATATGTATAAGACATAATAGTAAGGTCTATCAAATAAAGCAAACAAAACAAAACTTAAATATGTAAAAGCATAATTCTTTTACATATTTAAGGGGAAGAAATGGGACTTGAAAAGTATTATTATAGTGGCGTGTAGATTGCTTCATAGCATCCGAGACCGAAGTAAACTTGGACTTGCTAACCGATGTGTCCTAGACATATCATCTTAGTGCCGGTGGTAAGCGGGTATGTTCGCGGACATCGCATACCCCTACCGATGTGGGCGGCGTCTTAGCGCATAGCGTTATGATACGTCGGCTATCTTTCGGATTAGGGTGAGTGTGTTTGGTAGTACTTTTAAGTGCAGCAAGCATACTCAACTCCATGTCTTAGTGCAATAGTGTTATGATACCTGGAGTTATGACTACTGACGTCTTATTAGCGTGCAATATAGGCCTATGGTATCGCATGCCTTTTTTTAGATGGAGAAAAGATCTATATTTTTGTAGAACATTGTATCTATTATATATTATATAGATATAGGTTGTAAGTAAAAAAGCGGTCTACAAGTCTGTGCATTCAGTAAAATATATCTGTTAACTCGTTAATATTTTTTGGACCCAGTTAAGGTTCCAAGAATATTAACTGATTAGCAAGTTATAGGGAAATTTTATTAGATTGAGAACAATGAGTCCACTTACTCACTAAACATTTTTTAGCTTTATGTTGGTACTTGACCGCATTCCGTCTTTATCGTTACAACTGTTGAAACCTAAACTCCATGGACTGGTGCATCATCACCAAACTGCCCAGTGTAATCAGAATGAACAAATCTTTCTTCTTGGAAAGGCTTTCATCCAGCAGTGGATTACTCAATAATAATAGTAAGAATATTCATGATACCATATCGTTCAGAGGATGTCGGTACGAGGCGACAGACGGAAAACTAAACAGGAGATGGGTAGCTGTATCTTCCTGATAACGGGTAGCTGTATCTTCCTGATAACAACTTAAAATAATAATAGCACTGCGGTTGCCAACCCGCCTGCCAAGCGTGGCAACTATGGCGAAATCCCCACATGAGGCAATCTGTGACGGAGGCCTATGTTCAGTAGTAAACTTTTATAGGCTGTCAATATCGATACTATATACTAATAAAAAACTAGGTACTCAATCCCAAGCAAAAGTTCTCTAAAAACTGTCGCCAATTGTTTTGACGTAATGGGTCACACCAACATGTTCTAATTTGACAATAAAACCTATATAGCTTTAAAGCAATGTTTATGAAAATAACAATAGTTTTTGTTTCATCCAAATTGGTGCAGAAATACGAAAGTTATAACGTATTGAAGTTTCGCAATATTTATTAATTTTTACCCGCTCGTTCTCTATGACGTGACGTCACAATCCGAGAGAGCGAACGTGCAGTAGGAAGTTGCTAAGTTCAGTACTAACCGCGCCATAGATAAGCTAATATAAAATCGGGAGAACCGCGCGCTCGGAAGTACACGGTCGTTTACCTACATATTATATCGAATGTCAGAGTTAATGTCCGGTTGACTGTATTAGATGACATGATACTTATAATAAACCCAACGACTATATACTCGTAATAATTTTGAACTAATAATTTATGAATAATCTAATCTAATCCAATGTAATCAATATTATTTATGATGAATAATTTAATTTAATAACCTAATCTATTATTATGAATAATGTATTCAATTAACTATTAATAATATTTAACATTTGTATGCCCATGAGGATTCAACTCGGCTGGGCAGCGTTCGGGAAACTACGACATATCTTCTCGTTAGACATACCTCAAAACCTGAAAACGAAATTGTACAACCAGTGCGTGTTGCCAGTGATGACTTACGGATCTGAGACGTGGTCTTTCACTGCTGGCAGTATGAGGAAGCTCAAGGTCGCTCAACGAGTTATGGAGAGGGCTATGCTCGGGATTTCTCTGCGTGATAAACTTAGAAATAAGGATATCTGCAGTAGAACCAGAGTAACCGACATAGCCAAAGGAATTAGTAAGCTGAAGTGGCAGTGGGCCGGCCATATAGCTCGAAGAACCTACAACCGATGGGGAAGAAAGGTTCTCGAGTGGCAGTCCCGTACCGGTAGGCGAAGTGTAGGGCGACCCCCCACTAGATGGAGTGACGACTTGGTAAGACATGCAGGAAGTCGATGGATGCAGGTGGCTCAGGACCGTACTTTGTGGCATTCCTTGGGGCAGGCCTATGTTCAGCAGTGGACTTATGAAGGGCTGTAATGATGATGATGATGATGGTGATGCACATGAGGCTGATCACAGACTGAACTTTATTTGTGTTTAAATAAGACCTTTATGTAAACTGTGAATCACAAATGAACTATTTGATTTGATGTATAAACTAAAGTATTGAACATTTATCTTTTATATGATTATTTTTCCAGTAAAATTAAATTTATTTTTATTTTATTTTATTTATTTATTTATTTTCACCAACAATATACATTCAAAAAACAAAAAATATGTGCTTACATCTGATATAATACTTATTGTTAGGTGAAAAACTGGTGCCTAAACTAGGTAAAACCTGTATCTTAGGTCACCATTATATTCCCAAGGAGCGTGATATAACAGAAATTTAAAAAAAAAACAGAAAATAAAGGTTACTGATAAATAAATAGTATGACAAGAAAAATATGGAGAATAAGAAAAATATAACAATAAAGACTACTGGTGGCATCGACGTGTCGTTTTGTGACGTCACATCGCGATGCGGTGCAATGCGGTCGCCCTTACCGTAAAACACCATTTTACTCATCAATATTTCAGTCATTTTTAAAGGTAGAAAAAAGAATACCGTTGAATTCGTAATTTTTTATACAATTTTTTGATACCCTTAACAAAATTGGGTGGCCAGACCCATTCTAGTTGAAATAAATATACATTAATGTAAATTCAACCTTAGATGCATTGCCTAAAGTTGTATTCACAAAGCTACATACAAATTAAAAGTGCACCCAAATGTTCGAGTGGGCGGTCACTAGTTAAGGACATTTTTGTTACTGATTGTGTAAAGTAAAGTTGCAGCCTATTTACGTCCCACTGCTGGGCACAGGCTTCCTCTCATTTCTGAGAGAGTTTGAGGGCAAGGAAATGTCCGCCGCGCTGCCCCAATGCGTGTTGGCGAACTTCACGTCTTCGAAATATTTTTTTTCTTATTTCTCAGACATGCAGGTTTCCTCACGATGTATTCCTTCACCGCCGAGCACTGATTGTGTATCTAGTTATTATTAGTGATCGATGGTTGTTAATTGATGGATGTATGCATTGAATAAATAAGTAAATTGAGGAATGTAATAATTTAAAATTAAAAATTTTGTACAGCCGACTTCAATATAAGCGACTTCAATACAGGTTATATAAGAATAACTCAATAACCATTGGTCTGACCTTGATCAAATTCATATGGGACCACACGAGAACTATCAGCTTTCATATAAAAAAAGAATCATCGAAATCGGTTCGCCCAGTACAAAGTTATGAGGTAACACACATAAAAAAAAAACATACACTCGAATTGAGTACCGTCTCCTTTTTGGAAGTCGGCAGATAAAAAAGAAGCAGACATGAGAAAATAATTTATTGAATAATACAACGAATGTACAATAAGTGTCCACAGCGCCATCTGGCCACAAGTCCTGGCAACTTGCTCGAACAAGACACAACAATTAACAACATTGAAGAGTTCTAGGAAGTCGGGCCTTGTGACAGATCGCTGCACCAACACAATGCTTATGTACAACAGTAATTACAAGTGAGATCGGAACTATTTTCAGAAAAAGTAAGAGACGCCAAATTCTATAGAGCAAGGTGAAAAAAAAAATCACTTGACACTTTTACGCTTATCTTTCATTGCGTGCAAAGAAACACCATTAAAAAATAATTTGTGACAATCAACTTTAAAATCATTTTAATAAAAAATAATTTATAATAAAAAATATACCAATAAATTTATGAAGTGCAGATACTTTAATAGTGTCTCAAAATGACGTATTTAGCAGTCTGTCACGTAAACGCAGAAATGGTAAAGCTACCATTTATCTCTTTCTTTCGTATGACTTTATTGTCTGGTCTTTTTCTTTATCCCACTCAACATTTTTACTATAAAAGCTTGTACGCTCTGCATACATTGGAACGATTAATGACTTTTTTTTTGGCCGTAAAATACCTATACTTTTTTATTCTATAGCTATAATACTTATTTAAAGTTTCAGTGAATTTGTAAATATGAGATTGTCTAGGTTTTATACATTGTGTATTTTTTCTAAACTTAGGCAATCTATAATATATTATATAGGTATGAATTTTTGTTTATACTTATTGCAAGGACTAACAGTAAACTATAAACATGGGAAGCATCTGCTGGCATAAAATGCGATAAATATAAAACATCTTTGGAATGTTGAATATCATGTTATTTTTATTTTGACGTTAATTGTGAACTAGCAGTATAATTAAAATATTTTATAATTTTCCTATTATTGGAAACGCGTGCGCTGTCATTACAATAATTATAAAACAAATACATAATGGGCACGAGTCAAGTACATCGATAAGTAGTGCTCGCCCCTGTCAATCACAGAGCTTTGCAGGTAAAGCGACGTAAATTAATTTTAAGACGTGAAACGTTTTTGGTGTATTCAGAAAAGATTATTTAATATGTACAAGTCACGATTGCGACCGATTCTAACATAGGCACCACCGTCGTCACTGACTATGTATGTCCGGTATCACGTTTGATCATAGCGCGGTGCGTGCACATAGTTTGCACGCAACGAGCACGCAGCGAGCACGCAGCGGGCACGCAGCGGGCACGCAGCGGGCACGCAGCGGGCACGCAGCTAGCGGCGCCGCGAGTACTGCAGGCCGAGCTCGTCGACGACTTCCTGTATTGCGTCGAGGCACGCGTCCAGCTGTTCGCGACTGTGCGCCGCTGACAGGCAGAACCTGGAGTCACCACACAGTGTTTCTTATAAGCTCAGATTTGCACAACAACAAACACCAAACATCAACATAGTTAAGATTTAGGAGCGGTGCTAAAACTTTTTAAAAACAACAAATATGATGATGACATTTATTAACTATTTCATTTTAATAATTAATTAAAACTAATTCAGTACAATACCGACTTCCTTAACTAGGTGATTACATTACTGCGATGAGATCTGTAATCAATATAATTCCAAATGTAATGGCTTTTATAGGTGTTCTTTTTTTTATAGGATAAGCGTGACAAACGAGCACACAATCCACCTGATGGTAAGTGGTTGCTGTGCTCCATTGACATCTACATCTATCTTCAATTACGAATCAAATTGCAGATGCGTTGTCACCCGTGAGGACTGAGATGGAATGCCTCTTTTCCAGTAAAAATGGCCTCCGGTTCTCTACACTCACCATACGAAATACAGCATTGTTAAGCTGCTATTTTAAGCTGGTATTCTGCGAGAGTGTGGTCCTTTCTCGGTCAAGCCGACCAATTCGTGCTACAACCATAATATAGCTGCAGCATGGGTCTACCACGTATAAAACGATTGACGTGGTCAAAACAAGCCTGTCTCCTGAAATTATGATACCTTGGTTTGACCCATCAATAACAATTATGCAGTGGAAACAGCGTCTTCTGTAACTTAACACTTCATAACATATGAGCAATCAAATATCAAAAGCTTAGTCGGCACAATTTGGGATCAACAGATTTTTATGATTTCCAAACTATAACTAGGTTGACAGACTACACATTAAGTTGGTGCTTGTTTTTTTTATAGGATAGGGTGACAAACAAGCACACAGTCCACCTGATGGTAAGTGGTTGCTGTGGCCCATAGACATTTACATTTATCCTTGTTTGCGAATCAAAATGCAGATACGTTGTTACCCGTCAGGACTAAGTTGGAATGCCTCGTTTCCAGTAAAAAGGGTCTCCGGTTCTCTACACTCGCCATACGAAACACGGCAGTGTTAAGCTGCTATTTTATGTTGGTATTCTGTGAGTTGAGTTGAGTTGAGCTGTTGAGTAGGTATGGTTGTGGTGAGCGTGATGAGTATAAGCTGCGTGGTGCGTATGGTGAGCGTGGTGAGTGTCAGGAGCGTGGTGTATGTGGTGCGTGGCGAGTGTGTGGGCGTCGTTACCGTAAGCGCGCCTTGTAGAGCGGCGTGGCGGGGAAGCCGACGCCGACGGTGGCGATGCCGCGCGCCGTGAGCCGCTCCACGACGGCCGCCATGTTGCTGAACGTGTACACCAGCATCGGCACCACCGGCGAGTCGCCGTGCCCGTACGTCACCACGCCCATCTCGCGCAGCCTGCAACGCACGTTTACACAATTACACGAGGTTATCGTGTGGTGGCGGTATAAGAGATTCAAATACTTCATCTTTGCCCATCAGTTTGTATGGGGCGATTTTTTTTATAGAATATTGGTGACAAACGAACATACTCTACTTGATGGTAAGTGGATGCTGTAGCCATCTACGTCAATCCTAGATAAAGAAGCGGAAGTGCAGCGGAAGTAGTGCGTGTTGTCGCGCACATGTACCTGCGGCGGAAGTAGTGCGTGTTGTCACGCACGTGTACCTGCGGCGGAAGTAGTGCGTGTTGTCACGCACGTGTACCTGCGGCGGAAGTAGTGCGTGTTGTCACGCACGTGTACCTGCGGCGGAAGTAGTGCGTGTTGTCGCGCACGTGTACCTGCGGCGGAAGTAGTGCGTGTTGTCACGCACGTGTACCTGCGGCGGAAGTAGTGCGTGTTGTCGCGCACGTGTACCTGCGGCGGAAGTAGTGCGTGTTGTCGCGCACGTGTACCTGCTGCGGAAGTAGTGCGTGTTGTCGCGCACGTGTACCTGCTGCGGAAGTAGTGCGTGTTGTCGCGCACGTGTACCTGCGGCGGAAGTAGTGCGTGTTGTCGCGCACGTGTACCTGCTGCGGAAGTAGTGCGTGTTGTCGCGCACGTGTACCTGCTGCGGAAGTAGTGCGTGTTGTCGCGCACGTGTACCTGCTGCGGAAGTAGTGCGTGTTGTCGCGCACGTGTACCTGCGGCGGAAGTAGTGCGTGTTGTCGCGCACGTGTACCTGCGGCGGAAGTAGTGCGTGTTGTCGCGCACGTGTACCTGCTGCGGAAGTAGTGCGTGTTGTCGCGCACGTGTACCTGCTGCGGAAGTAGTGCGTGTTGTCGCGCACGTGTACCTGCGGCGGAAGTAGTGCGTGTTGTCGCGCACGTGTACCTGCTGCGGAAGTAGTGCGTGTTGTCGCGCACGTGTACCTGCTGCGGAAGTAGTGCGTGTTGTCGCGCACGTGTACCTGCTGCGGAAGTAGTGCGTGTTGTCGCGCACGTGTACCTGCGGCGGAAGTAGTGCGTGTTGTCGCGCACGTGTACCTGCGGCGGAAGTAGTGCGTGTTGTCGCGCACGTGTACCTGCGGCGGAAGTAGTGCGTGTTGTCGCGCACGTGTACCTGCGGCGGAAGTAGTGCGTGTTGTCGCGCACGTGTACCTGCGGCGGAAGTAGTGCGTGTTGTCGCGCACGTGTACCTGCGGCGGAAGTAGTGCGTGTTGTCGCGCAGCGTGCGCACGCGGCGCAGGCCGGCCGGGGTGCGCAGCGCGCGCATGGCGGCGAGCACCTGCGCGGCCACCGGCGGCGACATCGCGTGCGCGTACGTGTGCGCGTGCCCGTGCGCGCGGATCCACTTGATCAGCTTCGCGGAACCTACGACACATATTGTTACCGTTACAGCCTATTAAAATGCTACTGCTGAACATAGACCTCCCTTATAGATTAACTCAAGCAATGGCAACTATGCCAAAGATCTCCATTATAATTGCCACGCTTGGCAACCGCAGATTTTATTTTTTATTTTTTTTAATTAGGCTCGAAGGACCAAAATGTTTTATTTATATTTTATTTATTTCATTTATGAAGGACTAGAAGTACCAAAATATTTATTATTATTTCTTATTTAATTTAGGCTCGAAAGGCTAAAATGTACACTGCGTTGAAAGTCAAAACCTTTTCATGTTTAGCCACCTCATTAGAAACCCGTTGTTCGCGCCAAGCGCTAATGTCAATAATTGACGTCAGAGGGCGCGCGCGCCTCTACGATACCGGTTTTGACGTCCCGTCGTGTCGAGGACACACAAGGACAAGCCAGTCCAAATTCATCGCTGCGATAGATAGCACGCGGTCCATTTTGTCGGGAACTCGTAATGGTAGGCGCGTATAGTAAATATACTGACTGGGAATTGTAGCGCGTATTCCTTGCCGAGAGCTTCACCCGGGACTTTTAGGTTTAACGCTGAGTCCGTATAAGTGGATTCGACTGTATTAGTTACTAGTGCGGTATTTGATATTCTAGAAATAACGGTGGCCACGCAAAACGGTAGTGACCGTTGATTCGGTCTCGCGTGTTAAGCTTTATAACAAACGAGAGTTAGTGGCTTCTGTAAGGTAATTAATCGTACAACAGAGTGAAGGGACTGTCGTCGTAGAAACGAAGTGACTGTGGACGGAGAGCAGTGGGAGCGGTGCGGAGGTCCGAACTGCTGCAGATGGTAACGGTCTAATAAGGTCAATAACACTACCAGCCACACCCAGATACACATCACTCACCCTTACTTTCTTAGCACTATACATCCACATGCGACCTGACCGAATCCTGAGGGACCAGTCGCCTTGGGTAGAGGTAAGTAAGCTCCCTTTATTAGAATAGAACGCTCCCCCCCTGATTGTTTATTGTAATTAGAAACTTTCCACTTTAGCCTGTAGCAGGCCCGACCAACACCTGCTTGTAGGTTCTTCGTCTATGGGCCGCGGAGGACCCTACTCCTGCGATAAGCAGCTGCTGGCCGTAACACCCGTTTTGTGAAAAATCATAGATCCCACTTAAAATTTTATTAAAATAACAAAACAGACTTTCTAGAACTATCGACACCAAGTCAATCGTGACCGTTATGTACTCGAACATTCTAGATGTTTCTACAGTAAAAAATTATGGAACTATCTGAAGCTCTATATAAGGCCGGTATAGACCGCGACCGGAGTCAGTATAGAGTTGGCGATACAAGCGAATGCTTCGAAGCGATACAACTGCGAACTAAAGTGATCAGTAGTAAAATTGTGTTTTGTTATTAGTGTGGTTTTAAGTGTAATTAGTGGTTTTGTAATTAAAGTGTCAATTTTGGTAATTCACTCGGCAGTTTTTAATTGTCTCGAACCCCAAATTCGTAACAATAATTTCCGCCTGACACAATACGTTTATTTAAATTAAGAGGAGTGTGAGGCCTAAGCGCTCATACGCACTATGTAGGTAATCTTTGCCGGTTTCTATGGAATGATACCGGCATATTATCATCCCACTAAGCGTAATAGCTTGCCTTGACCATGTAATTCTAAAAACGAAATATCCCACATATACTTTTATTTTATTAACTTCCATTACTGACCACGAACCGGTTCTTTTCTGCATTAAATCCATAAAACAAAATATTAACAATTAAAATAATTTCATTAATAAATTAAATTTCGATAACCTATATAAAGATTGTAAAAACCTAAATTTTAATGAGATATATAATAATGAACTTAATCCAAATCAATCAATACTCTTCATTATTGAACACATACAAAAAATAATTGTTAATAATTCATTAAAAATTAGAATACACCGAAGCAAAATCACAATAAAACCCTGGATAACTTGGTTGGTTTATTAAGATGTCTGCGTTTCTTTTGGTGAGTGCAGGTGGTAGGAGGCCCTTTTTGCTGGAAATGAAGCATTACATCCTAGTCCTCACGGGTGGAATCGCATCTGCATTTTGATCTGTAACAGAGGATAGATGTAGATGTCTATGGGCCGCAGCAACCACTTACCATCAGGTGGACTGTGTGCTCGTTTTTCACCCTTATCCTATAAAAAAAAGATGTATAAGAACCGGAGATAGAATGCATTATAAATTAAATAAAGATCTTCAAAATGAAATTTTAAAATGTACTTATAAGCGATACAGAATTTTTGCAATGATAAAAAACAAAAGAATCATTATGAAAGAAATGAATTCAAAGCTGCTGGAAATGATAATAAAAAAAATTGGAATGTTGTTAAAAATATAAATAACTCTAAAAATATAAATAGCTCTTTTGGTTTATTTAAACCAAAAGAGCTACAAACTGAACTTCTCAAGATTGAAAAACACTTTTTTTGCATATATAGGCTCTAACTTGTTAAATAAACTTAAAACAGATCTTCCGCCTCTTCCTAACACTATAAATCCTATAACAGTCAAAAGTAAGTCCTTTGTCCTACTTAAAACAAGTGAAGAAGAACTTGAACGTCTCATTCTTAATCTTAAGACTGATTGTGGTGCTGGTTGGGATGGTATTACGCCAAAAATTTATGATAGATAATGAAAAGATAATGAAATTCTCTCAAATAGTCAATTCGGTTTCGAAAGAGTAAATCAACTACGGACGCTATACATATTTTTACAGAATTTATTGCGCAAAAATTAGACTCCATTAAAAAATGTATCACAATATTTATTGATCTGCAAAAATCTTTTGACACTATTTTATCTTCTAAACTGATCAAGAAATTTGAAAAAATGGGTATTAGAAATGTACAATTACAACTTTTTAGAGATTATCTACAAAATCGTTCACAACGAGTTAGGATAGGAGAGATTTTTAGTGATGAAAGACCAATCAATTACGGAATACCACAAGGGAGTATTCTTGGTCCAACTCTCTTCCTTTGCTACATAAACGATCTTTGTCAATTAAACATCCCAAATTGTAAAATAATCTCATATGCTGACGACACAACCCTCTCGTTATGCGGATACTCTTGGGAAGAAGTTTTCAAAATTGCTCAGGATGGTTTCAATATAGTCTGCCACTGTCTTGCTCTAAATAGTCTCACTTTAAATTCCGATAAAACCAAATATGTAATGTTTTCCATCCGAAATTCAACCTGTATTACAAATAAATTTAAAATCATAGCACATTCATGTGATATGACCTTTATTTCAAATTGTAAATGTCCTGATATTGAAAATACAAATAACATAAAGTACCTCGGCATAATAATAGACAAGAATCTAACTTTCAAAGAACATATAAACTATTTAGTTCAAAAAATTAGAAAGCTTATCTACATATTTAAAAACTTAAGATATATCGCAAATTGGAATTTAATTAAAACTCTGAAAAAAATCAAATGAATCGTTAGGTAAATCTATCCTGTCCTATGGCATTTCTGTATGGGGAGGGAGGTGTATGGGAAGTTGAAAAGGTACAAAGGATGATATTAAAAATTGCCTTGAAAAAACCCAGGATGTATCCGACTCCGAACTTATACGCAGAAGCCAATGTGTTAACGGTTCGAAAAATTTACATACTCGTATTATCAATAATCTTAAAAAAAAACATAGTTGTATTGATTTGTTGGATAATATAAGGAACTCTGGTACAAGGAGTGATTATGAAGTTTGTGAAATTATTCCGGTAAAAACATTTATTGCTGAAAAGTTTTTCAGATTTAAAGGTAGTAGATTATATAACAAAGCAAACAAATTACACTGTATCGTTAACCTAACAAAATTAAAATGTAAAAAGAAAATTTCAGATGGGCTGCTTAATCTTGATTATGAAAAAACAGAACAATTACTGCAAATCACATCTAACATACCACGTACGAGTTAACACAACCCCCCCCCCCCCCGCATCCACGCCCGCGCGCACACACACACACGCAGCACACGCACACGCACGCTCACGCGCACGCGCAGGCACGCACACGAACGCGCACGCGCACGCACGCACGCACGCACGCACGCACGCACGACCGCCCGCCCGATGATGAAATGACGACGGAGATAAAACTACATTCTTCAACAGATTTGTCAGCATACAGGCATATGAACAGACAGATATCGAAATGCATGCGGCGGGACTTACGCAACTTTAATACTGCTCGTATTGAAGAAGCGATCGAGCGGAAACAGGGCTCCAAAGTCTTTGCCAGAGATCTGTCTGTCAGAAAGAGTAAACTGTCGAAGTTGAAGACCGAGTGTGGCAGCGTCGTTTCCGGGACACTGAGATCGGACCGGACCTGACAGGGACCTGAGATTTTGAGTAAGATTGAGAGGTTCTATGGGCAGCTGTACACATCATCGTTGGAGCCACACGCAAGCGTGAGTAACGATCCAAGAGCGAGTCTTATCCGAAACTATTCCGATGATATCCCCCTTATAATAATATATAAGGTCGGGGAAAAAGTTTCTTTGTATATTATATACAAATTCAAGACATTTTTTTTACAAAGTTTAATTACATTTAATTATAATATGTAATATTGCCATTTTGTTCGACAATTTGTTGCCATCTTGTAGGTAGTGACATAATCCCGTTGCTGTAGAAATCTCGGGATTTTTGATCGAAAAAATGCGATAAGTAGTTTTGGGCGTCCTCTCTTGATGTTAACCTAACACTACGAGGGCGACACTGAAAGATAGTAGAACTGGTCACTTGTAAACGAACGATATAATTAATGGCTGGCATTGTCTGTGTCACGTCATCATGAATTTAACGTGAGAAAATTTTCATACAATGATTTTTATGAACTTCCATGTCATTTAAGTCAAAAAGAAAGTTATGATAGACTTCGATTGACCTTTCACGATGAAGCCCCATCCTGTGCCACTATTTACAACTGGTTTTATGAGTTTAAACGTGGTCGCACTAATCTCACCGATGATGAGGGACGGCCTTCTACGGCGACGACTGAAGATAACATCAGTGTTGTGCGGCGTATGATAGAGACTGACAAAAGAGTAATTTATCAGCCGATTCGGACAAGCTTAAGCATCGGTATGAGTTAAGTGCACAAAATCCTCTATAAACATTTAGCGGTCAGGAAGCTTTGTGCCCGGTGGATACCTCATAATTTGAAAAAAGCTCAAAAACTCCGTCGTGTTGATTGGTGTCGTGAAATGGTTCAAAGATTTAACGGAGGTGACTTAAATGCTGTGTTTGGCATACTTACGGGTGACGAAAGCTGCATTTATCGTTATGATCCTGAAACTAAGAGACAGTCTGCAGTGTGGGTGTTTCCTTCCGAGGAGTTGGCAACTAAAGTGAAGAGAGGTCCAAGGGTGGGAAAAAAATATGGTGGCCTCGTTCTTGAGAAGGACAGGTCATTACGTCTTGCATCGACCATGTCTTTGTGCGTAGTGCTAGCCCGAACAGGCTGTTTGCGTATGTATTATTGTGCAGTGTGTCCGATCACTATCTAACGGGACTAACGATGGCGGGAGGGAGACGAGACAAAGTCTCATTCCCCCGTGAAGTATTAGACAATAATGCTATAAAATGCAAACTACGTACTGTGGACTGGAGTGATCTGGCTAAAATCAATAATCCTACTGAGCAATATTATAAACTCTGTGAAATTTTTAGCAACATTTATGTGTGGAGCTGCCTAAATAATTGGTTGGGTAGATCAATGTCAACTCCAGATCATGTCATAGAAAAATACTTTTTAAGAGATAAGGTAACGATGGAACATATCTGTAATAACTTTTGTTTAACTTTTACACAAGAAATTGAACACTTAAAATTAAACCATTCGTGTCATAAATATTTCTTTGATAGAACTAGTTATGTTAAAGATTGTAATGTAAGTTTTTGTTTTAGTAAAGTCGAGGGGAAGGATGTATGTAAAGTTATTGAATCCATGGACCGCAACAAGTCTCCAGGTATTGACGGCATACGGGTACGGGACTTGAAATTAGTAAAAGAGTATATCAGTCCCATTTTAGCTTCATTAATAAATAATTGTATTTGCGAAGGTATTTATCCTGATGATTTGAAAACTGCAATTATCCGACCAATTTACAAACATGGATCACATAGAGACTACACTAACTACAGACCAATAGCAATATTAAGTATCATAAATAAAATATTTGAAAAAATATTAATAAAACAAATCGGTATGTTTCTTGAAAAAAATAAAATTTTAACAGAATTTCAATTTGGGTTTAGATTAAAGAAAAGTACAACGACGGCCTTGACAGCATTTTCAGATGATGTAAATAACTCTTTAAATAATAAAAATATCGTAGTAGCTCTATTTATAGACTTTAAAAAGGCGTTCGATACCTTGGACCATGAGTGCTTGTTACAGGCCATGGATGAATGTGGAATAAGAGGTCCAGTAAAAACTTGGTTCAAAAAATATTTAGAAAATAGAAATATTGTTGTTCGTGTAAACGGAGTGGATAGTAGGATAGGAAAAGTGAAATTTGGTGTACCGACTGGCTCTGTGTTTGGCCCGATCGGATATATAATGCACGTCAATAGTATGGTAAATGTTATTAAGAATTGTAGAATATACATGTATGCTGAAGATACCTGCCTCGTGTATAGTGGAAAAAACAGTAGCCAGATACAGTTAAAAGTACAGCAGGATTTAAATAATTTAATAAAGTGGTCCCATGACAATGGTATTATCATAAACTTGAATAAAACCAAATTTATGGTAATATCATCACCATATAACCGATCTATAAAAACTGTAGATATAGCTCTTATGGGTCACACTTACGATTGCCTGCATACTGATCGCTTTGGCTCTCTCTGCCGCTGCGAAAAACTACAATGTGTAACGAACTATAAATATTTAGGATTGGTTATAGATAATCGTTTCTCATGGGACTTGCATGTTGAATTAGTGTGTAGCAGGCTTAGGGCAGTTTTAGGTAAACTGAATCATATAAAATATGTTGTGAACCGAGGAATCATGTATATGCTGTATTATGCCCTGGCAGACGCAACAATCGGATATGGTTTAAGTGCATATGGACTTACTTTCCCAACTTATCTTAACAAAATAAAGTCTATACAGATAAGATTCTTAAAGATATTAGTTGATCCTAAAACCAAAAATGCTATTGATAAAAATTATGAAACGTTATTTAAAATTTGCAAAATTCTTCCTATAGACAAGAAAGTAAAATCCATCATCATATTAGAACAGCATGGTATGGTAACATTTAAGAAACCTAAGACATATATAATGCCGAAGCGCCAAGTTACGCGAAGAAGGAAATATCTCATACCTAGGGTTGAAAATTACTTTGGACGACGTACAAGGCAATGGATAACTCCGACCTTGTGTAATGAGGTGGCGGGTATTTATGACGAAAGCGCAACTAAGTCGCAGCTCAAAACGATCTTGAGGAAACATTACCTGTCGTTGTGTCCTTAGTAGTGAATGTTTCTTTAATTATGTATGTGTTAATTTAAATATTTATAAGTATTTAATATTGTTATTAAAGAGTGTGAAACGATTAACTGTTACGTTGCCGACAAACTGGCTTACAGTTTGGCAAAATTTAAAATATAAATAATGTAACACTCTTTTTAAGAATAAATAAAAAAAAAAATTACGCAACAATTGTTTTAGAGGATCGAAAATCAGTTACTGCAGAGTGGTACACTAACAATTGTTTGCCACGTGTCTTCGAAAGAGTTCGAGAGAAACGACCTCGCAGTAGGATCGTCCTTCACCACGACAACGCCTCGCCACACACCGCCAAGCAAACAATCGACTACTTGGCGACGTCAGACATGAAATTACTGGGTCACCCGCCCTATAGCCCTGACCTTGCGATTTTTATTTATTTCCGAAAATAAAAGAAAAACTTCGAGCAAAACGTTTTGTGGACGCCGAGGAAGCAGTGGGCAAAGTGCTTTATTTAGTGGTTCCAACGGATGCAGCAATGTATTGATGTAAATGGACACTATTTTGAAAATATATAATAAAACTAATAACTAGCTAGTTTGTTCAGTTTTTGATTTTCTAAGAACTTTCAGTGTCACCCTCGTACCGAAAGAATTCTGAAGAGACAGAAATAGGTTAAAATCTGAGAGTGCAAAGTCCGGACTGCACGGTGGATGCATTAACACTTCCTAACCAAGCTTTCTCGATTTTTGCTTAGCGGCTAAATATAAGTATGGTCTGGCGTTATCATGATGAGAAACCACTCTCTTTCTGTTGATCAATTCCAGCCGTTTTTTCTCAACTTCTTGCTCGAGTCTCATTAGTTGTTGGCAGTAGAGATCAGAATTGATGGTTTTGTCTGAAGATAAAAGTTCATAATAAACGATGCCTTTCCAATCCCACCATACACCTTGCATCACCTTATTGCGTGTTATTCCGGGTTTTGCCCAATTCGAGTTCATTTCATTTTAATAGAGAATCGCAAATGAGTACACGATTCATTAGCGTTCTTCAGTGAGATCGTGTGGTACCCAAATATCGAGCCTTTTTGTAAATTCAAACATTTGCAAATGGCTCAAAAGTGTTTTGAGGTCAATCCTTAATTAAAATTAAAAATTCTCGGCTATGTCGTAACTACTAATATGCCACAGACTTAATCCGTATGAGGGCGACGAGAGCGAGCTGCAACTTTAACATCAAAATTCCCACACTAAAAACGCTTGAACTAACTTTGTGCTGCTATGTGAACACTGCATTAGGTCCATAAACATCACAAATTTTTTTCGCGGCTTGAGCCGCTTTTTCTAATAAAACTTCAGAATGTATCGAATTTCTTCTTTAGATTCACTCATTTTGGCGGACAGGAAAACTATTGACAATGGCGGGAAAGTGCTTTTTCTTTTTCTTTTTTTTTACTATCGTTTTGATATTAAAACCAGCCAGATACGAACAGTACAACCAAAGAGATTTTTCTTCAATTTTATACCTTTATACCTATTGTCTTTAAAATTAGGTATCTTCACATATCCAACACGTTGGAAAGAAAGTAAAATTGTGTAAGGATAGTTCTTATGCGGGATACAAAAAGTTATAAACAAATATCAATTCTATCTAAATTTTCAAAGTATTCGAAAGTATTATCTGCTCTTATCTATAAAACCATGTTTAAATTTAGCTAACAAAGAAGCAGCATGAATTTATCAAAGGTTGATCAACTAACATGAACTTGATCGATTTTGTCGAAACCTTGACGGAATTTGTTGATCAACGCATTCAAATCGATATAATATATTACACTGATTTTAGCATGGCATTTGACAAGGTAGACTATGTAATACTTCTTGATAGTTTGTCTCACTTTGCTATTGGAGGCTCTAACTCACGGTGGCTTGCGTCCTATTTAAAAGACCGCTAATCAATCGTGGATGTTAAGGGACCTAAATTGAAAACATTTGTGGTTATATCAGGTATTCCTCAAGGTTCAAATCATGGTCCACTCTTGTTTTATATATATTTAAGTTAACAAGGTAAATTAATGAACAAGGTGGAAAGATGTAATACCTAAACTTTATTATACATGTGCGCGTTATTCACGTCCTCTAAAAAGTCTGAAAAGTTATTAGTGGGCGCCCAATATGATTTCCCATAGATAAATAATAAGGCTTTTATCGTATGAAACTGATTTTTTGGATTTTATAACGTTTTATTTTTAACTTACGATGTGATCTGGACGTTTTAGTGGGTTGATCACCGGAGGGCTGAGGTGTGTAACGTTGTAACATCCATTTGGAATACAAAAGCTAGTTGTTTCGTATAAATTATATTAAATTCGACTGCCTTTTGTGTTTGCTTTTGGCTAACTTGGTTGATATAAGAACGAAGAAGAGAAATAGGAAAAATATATGTAATGGCCGCAAGTTGTAAATAGTAATATATAATTTATAGAGCAATAACATAATAAATACACGGTTTGCCAGTTGTTGAAGTGCCAGACGTGCGCTAATAGGTTTATCAAATCGCCAGCAAAGGATGGTGATTACGGGATAATTGTCTTATTACAGAAGAGATTCACGTACAATGTTGGTTTTTTTTTTATAGAAGAGGGGGCAAACGAGCCTGCGGCTTACCTGATTGTAAGTGACTATCGTCGCTCATGAACAACTGCAACACCAGGGGAATTGCAGATGCGGTGACGGCCTTTTAGAAAGGTGTAAGCTCTTTTCTTAAAGGTCTCTAAGTTGTATCGGTCCGGAAAAATCGCCAGTGGTAAACAATTCCACAGAGAAGTTGTACGAAGAAGAAAACTCCTATAAAAACGCACAGTCGTGGACCGCCAAACAAGCAGATTGAGCCGATCAGAAAGAACTCGGTCATCGACCGATCGGAGCTGGCACTGGGGAGTCCCTGCCCAGAGACGGGAACAGTATTCTATGTGAGGCCGAACTTGCGCTTTGTAAAGTTACAAGCGATGTGCCGGCATGAAATACTGTCCCACTCTGTTAAGCATGCCAAGCTTTTTAGAGACCAATTTGGCCTTCTTTTTCAAGTGGCCACGACATTGCACACAATTTGATATGTCAACGCCGAGGACTCCGATGCTAGTTGAGGCAGCAAGGGGAGTGGCTTGAAACTGAGGATACGACAAAGGGGTTTAAAGGAGTTTAACGAATTGCACGTTTTACAAGATGGAGAAAATACTTTGATATAGTAGACGTGATTTTTCGCGTCAAAATTATATTCTGGAGCCCGTACTCACATACATCTATCATATTTATGGAGATGCAATTAATGCGATGTTAACTGCATCGATTTATATCTATTTTTACTCCGAATCAAATAATAGAATATATAAAGATATATTCGATTATTTGATTCGGATCCAAAAGAATCGAAATTAGAACTGAGGTCAAAGTTCAAAATGATAATATCGAAGCGATAGTAAGCCTAATGGTATGGTTCGGATTGCAAACTCAGAAAGTCGTGGTTTCGAGTCCGCCATTCGACTGCTGTGGTGAACCACTATTTAACAAAGCAATTATGAGTTTACTTCTCGTGGTGGTAAATATAGAAATGGAGGAGTTAAAAGCGACGCGCCTGCAATGTATCCGCCGGCGGCACCGAAGCTCTTGGTGAAGGTGCCCATGAGCACGTCCACGTCGCCGGGCTCCACGCCGCAGTGGTCGGTGACGCCGCGCGCGTGCGCGCCCAGCGCGCCCACCGAGTGCGCCTCGTCCAGGTACAGCTGCAGCCCCAGCCGCTTCTTCAGCGCCACCACGCCCTGCAGCGGCACGATCGACCCCTCCATGCTGTACACGCCCTCCAGCACCTGCACGTCACCACACATTCAATTCTCTTTTTTCATTCTTAAATTAAAATAGAATATATTAAAAGTGAAAAAAGGGTGCTAAGAATCTCCGGTGGAGGTTCGATTGCCACCTACGACGACTCGACCTGGCAACATACAACGCACGCACCCTGAGGACTGACGAGAAGATCGTGGAGCTGGAAGAAGAGATAGACAAGTTGCGCTGGCATATTATAGGATTATCCGAAGTCCGAAGAGAGGGGGAGGACACGGTAATCCTCGAATCCGGCAACTTGCTCTATCACCGGGAGGGCGACCATCTGTCCCAAGGAGGTGTCGGATTTATCGTCCACAAGTCTCTCGTTAACAACGTTGTAAAGATCGGGAGTGTCTCGACGAGGGTCGCGTACCTTATACTCAGAATCACCAAACGGTATTCGCTGAAGGTCATACAGGTTTACGCACCAACCTCGGCACACCCCGATGAGGAGGTGGAGGAAATGTATGAGGATATCTCTAGAGCCATCCATTCCTCCAAAACCCAATATACGGTGTTAATGGGAGACTTCAATGCAAAACTAGGCACAAGAGAGAACGGTGAGCTGAAAGTAGGAAAATTTGGAATAGGGCAACGGAACCCAAGGGGCCAGCAGCTGGCCGACTTCATGGAGAAAGAGGGACTCTTTATGATGAACTCTTTCTTCAAGAAGCGGCCCCACAGGAAGTGGACCTGGTCGAGCCCCGACCTTTCGACAAAAAATGAGATTGACTTCATTATGACGACCAGACGACAACTGTTCAGTGATGTCTCAGTGATCGCGAGGGTGAAAACCGGCAGCGATCACCGAATGGTTAGAGGCACACTGAACCTAAATGTTAAGTTGGAGAGGTCTCGTCTGATGAAGTCAACGCTACGTCCCCCTCGTGCTCTAATCCAAAGTGCCGAAACCTTTCAGCTCGAGTTACAAAACCGTTTTCAGTGCCTAGAAGACTGCAATGAAGTGGACGATATGAATGACAAGCTCGTGGAAACTGTCCATGCGGTCGGAGCTAAGTTCTGCAAGACCCGCCGCAGAAGAACACAAAAACTCTCCGATCACACTCTTAATCTCATGGTTGTTAGACGGGAGATGAGGCTACATTCTTCAACAGATTTGACAGCATACAGGCAACTGAACAGACAGATCTCCAAATGCATGCGGCGAGACTTACGCAACTTCAATACAGCTCGTATTGAAGAAGCGATCGAGCGGAACCAAGGCTCCAAATTCTTTGCCAGAGATCTGTCTGCCAGAAAGAGCCAACTGTCAAAGCTGAAGACCGAATGTGGCAGCATCGTTTCCGGGGCACCTGAGATTTTGAGTGAGATTGAGAGGTTCTATGGGCAGCTGTACACGTCATCGTTGGAGCCACACGCAAGTGTGAGTAACGATCCAAGAGCGAGTCTTATCCGACACTATTCCCAAGATATCCCGGACGTCAGTCTGAGCGAGATTAGAATGGCTCTCCAGCACCTTAAAAACGGCAAGGCCCCAGGCGAGGATGGAATTACAGCGGAGCTTCTGAAAGCGGGTGGAAGACCGGTACTTGAAGTCCTTCAGAAGCTCTTAAATTCCGCCCTCCATGGTGGCATTACACCGGAGGCGTGGAGCAGAAGTGCGGTGGTCTTGTTCTTCAAGAAAGGTGACAACGCTCTCTTGAAGAACTACAGACCGATTTCCCTTCTGAGCCGCGTCTACGTGCTGTTTTCGAGAGTCATTACGAATCGTCTCGCGCGCAGACTTGACGACTTCCAGCCTCCCGAACAAGCCGGTTTCCGAAAGGGCTTTAGCACCATAGACCACATACATACCCTACGGCAAATTGTACAGAAGTCCGAAGAGTACAATTTGCCACTATGTCTGGCGTATGTGGACTATGAGAAAGCCTTTGATTCCGTCGAAATTTGGGCGGTGCTGCAGTCACTTCAGCGGTGCCAAGTTGAATGTCGGTATATCGAAGTGCTGAAGTGTTTGTACAGTAGAGCTACGATGGCTATCCGAGTACAGAACCAGAGTACGAAACCTATCCAATTGCAGAGAGGTGTAAGACAGGGTGACGTTATATCCCCGAAACTCTTCACCGCTGCATTGGAAGACGTTTTCAAGCTTCTGGACTGGAAAGGATACGGAATTAACATCAATGGCGAGTACATCACTCACCTTCGATTTGCCGACGATATAGTCCTCATGGCAGAATCGCTGGAGGAACTAAGCACTATGCTCAATGATCTCAATAGTGTCTCCCAACGGATAGGTCTTAAGATGAACATGGACAAAACAAAGATTATGTTTAATGTCCATGTCACACCTATGCCGGTAGTTGTTGGGAGCACTAAGCTCGAAGTTGTTGACGAGTATGTTTACATAGGACAAATAGTTCGACTAGGTAAGTCCAACTTCGACCGAGAGGTCAATCGACGGATTCAACTCGGCTGGGCAGCGTTCGGGAAGCTACGACACATCTTCTCGTCAGAAATACCTCAAAACCTTAAAACAAAATTGTACAACCAGTGCGTGTTGCCAGTGATGACTTACAGAACTGAGACGTGGTCCTTCACTGCTGGCCGTATGAGGAAGCTCAAGGTCGCTCAGCGAGCTATGGAGAGGGCTATGCTCGGAGTTTCTCTGCGTGATAAACTTAGGAATGAGGATATCCGCAGTAGAACCAGAGTGACCGACATAGCCCAACGGCTTACTAATACTACTACTAATAACTAGCTTACTAATAAGCTGAAGTGGCAGTGGGCCGGCCATATAGCTCGAAGAACCGACAACCGATGGGGAAGAAAGGTTCTCGAGTAGCAGCCTCGTACCGGTAGGCGAAGCGTAGGGCGTCCCCCCACAAGATGGAGTGACGACCTGGTAAGACATGCAGGAAGTCGATGGATGCAGGTGGCTCGGGACCGTGCTTTGTGGCATTCCTTGGGGGAGGCCTATGTTCAGCAGTGGACTTGTGAAGGGATGTAATGATGATGATGATGATATTAAAAGTATTTTTAAATACAATTTAAATACAATTCAGTGCTCGAAAAATTTTAGGCTCTTTAAAGGATAGTAGTTTATTATTATTACATTAACATCAGATGCGAAATACCGCGACGTTAAATAAAATCAATAATAGGATCCTATTAGTACTACACTATAATTTAAACCATAAAAAAATTTAACAACATTGATCAGATATTTTAGACAAGTGAGTATGTTAACAGTTAAAGTAGCAGCAGTGATATTCGTAAATTGCGACAGATAATATTCTAAAACAAACGTGGAAAGTGCCAGAAGCATTAGTCAGTCCATCGGGCATGCGACAAGCTGTGCATGGAAAGTCAGTCGGTCGAGGTGGCGCAGGTCGTTGTGGCGGAACACGCGCACGAGGAGCAGCGACGCGTGCTCGTTGTGGAACATTATGAGGCGCGGGCAGGCGTACTCACGATGACGATGTTGGTCCAGCGGCGCTCGGCGATGGCGGCGCGCGCCAGCTGCTCGAGGTGGCGCAGGTCGTTGTGGCGGAACACGCGCACGAGGAGCAGCGACGCGTGCTCGTTGTGGAAAATTATGAGGCGCGGGCAGGCGTACTCACGATGACGATGTTGGTCCAGCGGCGCTCGGCGATGGCGGCGCGCGCCAGCTGCTCGAGGTGGCGCAGGTCGTTGTGGCGGAACACGCGCACGAGAAGCAGCGACGCGTGCTCGTTGTGGAACATTATGAGGCGCGGGCAGGCGTACTCACGATGACGATGTTGGTCCAGCGGCGCTCGGCGATGGCGGCGCGCGCCAGCTGCTCGAGGTGGCGCAGGTCGTTGTGGCGGAACACGCGCACGGCGGCGCGCGCCAGGCGCAGCCCGAGGATCAGCGACGCGTGGTTGTTCTCGTCGCTCAGCGCCAGCGTGCCCGGCCCCAGCAGACCCGGCAGCCCCAGCGAATTCGTCGCGAACCCCATGCCCACCACTATCGCCGCCTGCACACACCCACCCACACGATCGTACAAACACGTTTCCAAAATACAAGCGACAGACTAGGATAAATGCGAGTCAAAACATTTTTTGTATAGAATAAAGGTGACAAGCGAACACACAGTCCCACTTGATAGTAAGTATACTGTGGCCCATAGACATACATTTTTCCTCGATTAAGAATCACTATGCAGAAGCGTTGTCACCCCTGAGGACTAAAATGGAATGTCTCGTATCCAGTAAAAAGAGTCTTCAGTTCTCTCACCATACAAAACAGCAGCATTAATCTACTATTTTACGCTGGTATTCTGTGAGAACGTGGTTCTTCCCCGGTCGGAGACGACCCATTCGTGCTATAACCATAATATAGCTACAGCGTGGCGCCAACAAGTACAAAATATCAATGTAACAAATTGAAAAATAAAACAGTAAAAATGGAAGAGACTACAGGCAGAATACCCTATTCTTTAAAATACGTACATCCTGGGCTTTTGTGTCGATCTATAGCGGAGGCCTATGTTCAGCAATTTTATTTTATTGTCTGTTTCAAGTCCAGTAATAGACAATAATAATAGTGATAGTGACCCTTTCTCCGAATACCCCAACAAGCAGAGCTCTGATAAACGAGACGGTTTTAGGCATCTCTCGAAGAAATGAGATTCTCCTGATATACT
The DNA here is from genome assembly GCA_033319125.1 of Parnassius glacialis. Classification (NCBI taxonomy): domain Eukaryota; kingdom Metazoa; phylum Arthropoda; class Insecta; order Lepidoptera; family Papilionidae; genus Parnassius; species Parnassius glacialis. The sequence goes on from JAVANC010000010.1 coordinate 3,591,918, forward strand.
CCGTAGTCAACGAGGGCGACACTGAAAGTTTTTAGAACTAACCACTTATAAACAATATGCTTAAAAATAAGTTCAAATTTTGAAAGTGGAATCTCTTTTCTTTGCCTGTGGAATATTATTGTGTATGTATTTTATTAAATTGTCATTTGTTTACGATTTGGCGGCAAATTGAAAATTGTCTGTGTCACGTCAGCATGAATATAACGCGAGAAAATTTTCGTACAATGATTTTTTATGAGTTTCGATGTCATTTAAGTCAACAAGAAAGTTATGACAGACTTCGATTGACCTTTCACGATGAAGCCCCATCTCGTGCCACTGTTTACAACTGGTTTAATGAGTTTAAACGTGGTCGCACTAATATATAATAATAATAAAATCATCGATGATTTGCGTGAGGGACGACCTTCTACGGCGACGACTAAAGATAACATCAGTGTAGTGCGACGTATGATAGAGACTGACAAAATAGTGACTTATCAGCAGATTGGGAGAAGCTTAAGCATCGGTATGAGTTAAGTGCACAAAATCCTCTATGAAAATTTAGCGGTCAGGAAGTTTTGTGCCCGGTGGTTACCTTATAATTTGACAGAGGCCCAAAAACTCCTTCGTGTTGATTAGTGTCGTGAAACGGTTCAAAGATTTAACGGAGGTGACTCAAATGCTGTGTTCGACATACTTACGGGTGACCAAAACTGGATTTATTGTTATGATCCTGAAACTAAGAGACAGTCTGCTGTCTGGGTGTTTTCTTCCGAGGAGTTGCCAACTAAAGTAAAGAGAGGTCGAATCGTGGGAAAAAAGATGATAGCCTCGTTCTTCGGAAGGACAGGTCATTACGCAACAATTGTTTTTGAGGATCGAAAAACAGTTACTGCAGAGTGGTACACTCACAATTGTTTGCTACTTGTCTTGGAAAAAGTTCGGGAGAAACGACGTCGCGGTAGGATCCTCCTTCACCACGACAACACCTCGTTGCACACCGCAAAGCAAACAATGGACTACTTGGCCACGTCAGACGTGACTCACCCGTAACACCCGCCCTATAGCCCCGACCTCGCACCTTGCAATTTTTATTTATTTCCGAAAATAAAAGAAAAGCTTCGAGGAAAACATTTTATGAAAGCCGAGGAAGCAGTGGCTTCATTTCAAAATGCCGTCGAAGAGACCCTTAAGGACGAGTGGGCAAAGTGCTTTTCTTAGTGGTTCCATCGGATGCAGCGATGTATTGATGTAAATAGACACTATTTTGAAAAGATATAATAAAACTAATAACTTGCTAGTTTTTTGTTTTTTGTTAAGAACTTTCAGTGTCACCTTCATAATTGGACGTAGTTATGCAAAAAGGATCCAACCCGCATTAAGTTAATTTGAGTTTATGATATTTGAAGTACGGTGTTTTCTGTCTGTTTGTAATTTTTCTTCTTATTTGTGTTACGTTTGCTAAAATTGTTACATTACATAATAGTATAGACCACAAACATTATTTTTCAAGTCAACATATTTTGACACAAACTCGGGTTGGATCCTTTTTGCATAACTACGTCCAATTTTACAATATCTCAAGAGCGTGTACGGATAAAAATTATTCTACCGCAACCACCACACGAATCTCTATTGATCTACTGATGTCAAAAACTACGTTTTGATCTTAATCTGACTTCATAAAGAGAGTGTGAGCAAATATTCTAAGTTGTGTACGTCAGCTAGAGCATTCTTATCTTTTATTTTAAAAAGAGTGTAGTCGACGTCATTGTTGTACACGATAGAGCCATGCTGCAGATGTATGCTTTGTATGCTATATGAATAGATCTGGATCTGGATATAGATAGTATTGTTGTGCTTCTTATGGAGTCTAGAAGAACCTTTTCACAGATCAGGAAACATTTCATCTTAATCCTTAGGGGTGCATCTGCATTTTTCGTTTTGATTATATTTCAATGATAGATACCCGTTGGCTACAGAGTCAATTTACCAACAGATGAGCTATATGCTCGTTTGTCAACCTTATCTCGATAAAAAAAAATAGTTGGCCTTCACAAGACACTCGTGGAACATCATAGTTGATGGTAGAATTTAAAATTAATTTAAATCAATAAAGAGATATGGAGTAAAACAAATGTAATAATATTAAAAAGAAATAAAGTGTGTACACCGTGTAGTGACGGTGTAAGAATATCCACTAGCCCATGTCATCCCGTGTGTCGTAAGAGGCGACAGATGGAAACAAATCAGGAGATGCACTGCAGGGTCTTCCTAATAACGATAAAAAATAAAAAACTGCGATTGCCAACCCGCCTGCCAAGCGTGGAAACTATGGCAAATATCCCCCCTATAATAGTCACATATAATAGGGGTTGAGCCTTTTGATAGCAAAAGCACATATAGTCCGTTCGCGTTAAGAAAATAGTGAGTCATCGTTGTCCGCCGGCCTGGCCACGCCCCGCAGCCAATTAAAATGCAAGAAATTAGAAAGTCGAGTTCACAGTGACCAGTTGAAGTTAGGCCTTCGAACAAAACAAAAAATTTTGAAAATGAATACCTCACCTATTCGAAAGAATAAAAGTGGATCAATAATCCATAGCGGAGAGAGACGCGTAATTTCCAATGTTTATAAGTACTTTAAACTGTATGATTTAAATGATACTGTGGAGAGCACAGTAATAAAAACAGCAAGTGCATGTGGTGTGTCCGAAAATACTGTTTATAAAATTATTAAAGAACAAAAGGATACTAACACATTAAAATCACTCGCGAAAAAAAGAACTCGACTATCGACGGTCGTTAAATTAGATGAACTAGACAAATGTGCAATAAGGAGAAAAGTTCACTCAATATATTTAAATAACGACTACTCGACATTGGACAAAATTATGACACTTTGCGAAGCTGACGGAGATATTCCTGTTTTCAAACGTACCACACTTCGTTTAGTGATTTAAGTAATTTTAAGAAAATTTGTTTCCATTAAACTTAATTAAATATTGGGAAAAAAAAAGAATTTTTACTCCACTGTGAATACACCTTTACTCTGTAGTTGCACTGATGACTCACTATTTTCTTAACGCAAACGGACTATACGTACTTTTGAAAGCGTAGCACGGAATCTGGATTTGTGCCCAGTGTCTATACACTGGGCACAAATCCAGATTCTGTACTACGACTGGAAATTTAAATAGTGCAAACTGCAACATACACTTCTCGATAAATCGATTTCAAATTAATCACTAACTATTTATCAAATTGATATGTATTATACACGAACACAATAGGTAATGTTTATTTCGTTACTATAAACTTCAACTTACTCTTTACTCGCAATATATTTTTAATAAACATTAATATTTTTATTTAGATTTTTAGCTTGGATGTTTGTTATTTAAGCTATGTATTCATTTATCTTAGTATCAAGTGATAATAATCTTTTATAGTACACTGCTTCACAGCATGTTGATGCACCACATCACGTAGTTTTTAGGAGATTTTGACGGCCACTTGAGCCAGCAAATAGTTTGTAATAGTATTTCAAGGTGCCTAAGCAGACAGACGCCTTATTTTCCACATCACCATCGAAGCACTTGTTGCACCGTTATCGCTAATAGTTCACATGCGCACACATTTAATATGCAGATTCGAACCACTTTAACATAACAAAATCCACTTGAAACCATTATTTAAACAATAATACAGGAACAGCAATCAGCCGGTCAAGTTCCCGCCAAAACTCCTTTAATAGATAACTATATAAAAAGCACAGATAAGGTTAGACGCTCAAATCCACAGGTTCGATTAGAAATGATAATGACAACTTTTTTTTATTATTAAGTAACGTAAGTAACAAAATCTTTGGATTAGCTCATAAATATTTATTTTGTGTTCAAATTATCCACCAAGAACGACCGGTTGTTTTTGCGTCCGACTACAGCAAAAAAATTAAAAAACTAAAATAACGCAATCAATTTAGGTACTTTATCGCTAGTTCTTGAATCAGAACGATTCGCGAGGTTTTTGGATCGATTCATCGAATCGATGTAGTGTCCCACATCGATCTGAAAATCGATTATAGTATCCTAAATAATTGATTTCAGATCAACATGCTTGGTTTATGGTTTATAGTTATCCGAGTCTGACATTTGTACTGACGCACTAACTAACACTAACGTTGCGTTTGCGCTAGCAAATACGACCGTCTGTGTTTTTGAGAGTTGAGAATAGTTGATTATTGTATTTTATGTTGATTTTTTTATAGGATAAGAGTGACAAACGAGCACACAGTCCACCTGATGATAAGTGGTTGCTGCGGCCCATAGACATCTACATCTATCCTCTATTAAAAATCAAAATGGAGATGCGTTGTCACCATGAAGCAAATACAAAGAGGAGACGTTGTAATTAAATTTCACTATGAAACAACGCGTGACAATTTGCGGGGTGAGGGGATGCAAAGCCCCGCCCACTTTACACTATCTACATCTACCGATAAATTGTAAAACTACTGGAATCTTTGCATATCGATGTTGCAATATAGCTTAGTTACCTTGACGGTAGATGGCGGCATGTACACAAAATGTTATAAACTGAAAAATAATATTTTGGCGATTAAAATTTGTTTATGTCTGAATGAAAAACAAATTTCAGCACATTCGTATGATTATTTTATCATTACTGAGCTCTACGTAGCTTTATATTTTTAGTTCACTGCACACAAAGTGTCGCCATCTAGTGTGGAATATATTTAATTATATTTGAAAGCCGACGCAGAGGTTTTTCTAGAACTATTTTAATAAATTATGTGTAAAATTATTTACAAATGAAATGTGATGCCATCCATAACATCAGAGCGTCTATCTGAGTAGTTTTTACACAATAAAACACAACACTTCATCCTTTTCTTCTTAATACTACGAAAATACATCGATTTGCGATTTTTTCAACACATAAGCGCACAGTACGAATGCTGACAGTATACTAACTAAAGCCACACCCACTATGATGACGTCAGGACCTACTTAGAATCACAGTGCACAGTTGCTTAAGCCGTCTCCCCTTTGTATTAGCTTCATGGTTGTCGCCAATGAGGACTAAGATGGAATGCCTCATTTCCAGTAAAAAGGGTCTCCGGTTCTCTACACTCACCATACGAAACACAGCAGCGTAAAGCTGCTATTTTACGTTGGTATTCTGTGAGAGCGTGGTCCTTCCCCGGCCGAGCCGACCCATTCGTGCTACAACTATACTACTAATATAGTTGCAGCATGGCTCTACCACGTAAAAAACTTATAAGAACTTGTTTGTATTTTGTGAACTTTTTCTGTGTATTTAATTGTGCAAATATGTCCAGTCGTGGGGTTGACCAATTGATACCGTCAGTCACCCAGCTAAACCAAGGTGTATCAATTGTTAATTTTTGATACTCAAAAACCTACCTACACATTGATTAGAACAAGCGTCTACTCCAATGATTAACTTGTTACAGTCCTGGATAACTCCTACTAAGGTAAGCATATCTTATTTTACTTTTGGAATATATGCCTAAGAATGTCAGATCTCCACCACCATAACTTCTTACAAAATATTTTTATAGAATGAAAGAAACATTTATTTTAGACTCGCATAATAAATACTAAAAATTGAACCTGTTTTAGGCCAAAAAAGGCTTTACTCTTGATTACATATAAGTGTAATTTCTGTGAATATGTTACAGAAGATAGATAACGCCACAAAGGGTAAAAACACACTTTTTATTCATGATTTTTATTGCAGTTGTCTTCAGAATGTGTGCTTTGTACAGTGTTTGACACTGCTTCAAGATCGAGTAAACACAATCAATGAAGGATTGTCTGCTTTTGGTCATAGAAAATTATGTGTTTCTTGTCACAATTCTATTATACGTGCAACTAGAACATATCCTGTAAGACAAGATCGATAAGAGAGAAACATTTTAGTTAGACATATTCCGCTGCATTTGGGAAATATTTTTATATATGTTGCAATATAAAAAAAATCTAATTCTTTTTAATGTTCTACTTTTCTCCAATCTTCTATAGTTGATAGTGATAATACTATTATTAGATGTGTTTATAATATTAAGTCCAGATAAGTGAAGGTTTCACAAATAAATAAAGTTGTAGGTATTAGATAATATTATCTAATTTGACACAATTATTGCCTGATCATTATCATATATTTCTAACAGTTACATCACATTACAGTACATACTTTTATCAAGTTTATAAAATATTATGAAATGTTTTGTATTAAATGTTATTTTTTTAGATCTCAAGATTGGAAGAGTATGTGCTGCGTGCTGGAGATTAGCTACAAGAGAAGTGCAGTACGACTCCAATCGCTCAAGTCTGCCAGATGCTGGATCAAGTGGGGATCTCAATATTCCTGAGCCGCCCCCTCTTCCACAACAAAACCTACACACTACACACCAAGTTAGATCAAATCCAACAATTATGTCTTCTATGTATAAGCGTGCCGCTAGCACATCCAATCGCTTTATATTTGTTAATTGTTTCGAAACGGAACGTTTACTGGTACCCTCATCTATAAAGGATCTGTTATTACTTAATTATAAATTCTATGTGCCACCGGCAGCACGAATCTGTGGACACCACCTGGATCATGGCCGTTGGAGTCAATTATCTTCCCAGTTAATTAATATAATGCAGCGATAATTAACTGCATATTACTATATAGATTTCTCAAATATTTTAATCATGCCTACATATTTGTGTCACTTTTGGCTTGGCATGATCTCTGATCAGTTTTATGATTTGTTAAACTGTATCCCAAGTCTAGCAGGACAAGTACCAAATGCCACGATTGCTTTTAGCATTTACTTAGTTAAGCTAGAACTAGGGATAGTTATGAAAGGTTGGCCACTCTCTTTAATAAATCTCGAGAAAACTTAGAACGCTTAATGAATAAGGCCAGAGCGTGTTTAATTAATGAGTTTGTTCCATTGTACTTAGGATTTAATCATATGACTGTTGAAGATGTTGCTCCTAGAAATAGAATAATACTAGAAGGATTATTTGGTAATCTTGATTTGCCACCTAATTCTATACCAGCAAGAGTCATATGCGATACTACTTGTGTATTTATCCAAAGTTACTTATTTCAAAATACAGATTGCAAAAATTGGATAATTTGGTCAAACCATTTATGATAGTGTTATGAGCTTGGGGTTCGAGACAATAAAAACTGCTGAGTGAATTACCAAAATTGACACTAATTACAGAACACTAATCACACTTAAAACCACACTAATAAGAAAACATAATTGTACTACTGATCACTTTAGTTCCCAGTTGTATAGCTTCGAAGTATTCGCTTGTATCGCCAACTCAACACTGACACCGGTCGCGGCCTATACCGGCCTTATATAGTTTCCAGAATCTTCTACCATAGAAACATCTAGAATGTTCGAACACATACCGGTCCCGATTGACTAGGTGTCGATAGTTCTAGAAAGTTCTTCCATGGAAATTTTTAGAAGGATCTTGACTCTCCTAGTTCTGCTACTCGATACTAGAGGGCGCTAGTGGTAATTAGTGTTGCCATGTACCATCCATTGATTGTGGTGCGCAACAATAGTGTCTTGTGATGGTCATATTATTTATCTCGGGTCATACAATGCGACTACTAATGATGCTACTATCACAACTTTAAACTTATGTAATGAATAATCTTGTTTAAGATCATTTTCCCAAACAGGTGACATTTTCATCCTTGATAGAGGATTTAGGGATTTAATTAATGAACTCCAGGGATATGGCTTTGTAGCATATATGCCAGTCTCTACTTGAGAATGAACATCAATTAACAACCCAGCAGGCAAATCGGTTTCGTTCTGTTACTATGTGCCGCTGGGTTGTAGAAGTGGTTAATGGGAGGGTGAAAAGGGATTTTAGATTCTTTAGTCATGTTTTTAACAATAGAGCTGCTTTACATCTAAAGGATGATTTTAGAATCTCTCGTGCCCTAACTAATAAGTTTCATGTTGTTATACAAAACCCACCAGAAGCCTTGGAATATGTAAGAATTGCTAAAGATATGCTTTCACTAGAGAACCATTTGGCAACTTACGTTGAACAGGCAAATCTCAATAGAAGGAGAGTGAATATTCAGATGATTAACAGTAATAATCTACATTTAGATGGATTTCCACAATTGACAATAACTGATTTAAAACCTTTATCTCTTGGGACCTACCAACTCAAACAGGTTACATCTTATTATGGGGAACACATCTGTCAGACTGGTATTTATTCAATTGAGATGAATACTCTCGATGATGATGTACCTTTGATTTTAGGGTTTAATAATTACCTCTTAAGAGCTAGGATTAAATCTAGACATGTCAACAGCCGTACTTATTACACGTATTTATTGATTAGCAGAGATGATGTTGTGGCTAACACAATAGAAACCGTAGTAGGCTATTGCTGCAGCTGCCTCGTCCGTAAGCGAACAGTGGGCTGCTGTGCTCATATAATGACGATAGTGTGGTAATTAAGCTGGGAACGGTATAATGACGTAACTGCACCGGCAGTTGATGATTTTTTTCAGGAGTATGATGAATGATTTAAGTAAATATATATTAAATAAATATTTTTGAGTTTTAATCGCTATTGAAAAACTCAAAACCTATTATTAAAAATGGACTTGTTTGTTTTATTTTTTCTATCGTTTACTTAATCGATTCACGACAACAACATGACCACGAGCAATAGTGTCTGTCATGAATAGTATCTTAAGATTATTAAAGGGTTATTGGTCAAGACGCTCTCTAGACTCGACGAACGTTTTTCTCATTCTGACTGGTCATCTTTATAATAATGTTTTATTGGTATTAGTGTGGTAGTGTAATCACAGTGGCGTCTAATGATACGAGTATATTATTACCCTTAGATACGTTACCAGCTCACAGTATTGGCAATATGTATAAGGGTCGTGCAAATCTCCGAGTTTCAGTCACGCATCTTGTGGCACGGCATATTTTGTTATAACTCGTAATTCTTACTAATATATAGAACTAGTTTTTAGGTTATTTTCGATTTTATAAAATAACTCCAAAACCAAGGTTTTAAAAAAAAATACTTTTGTAGGAGTTAATATGATCAGTGTATGTAGTTTATAAAAAACAAAGTTTGATTTTGATGCAACATGGTACGGTGTTCCATACATTAATGGGTATTCTCCTTTGAAAATGGATCTCTTTGCAAATACTATTTTGTATGTATTTTATTAATTTGTCATTTGTTTACGATTTGGCGGCAAATTGAAAATTGTCTGTGTCACGTCAGCATGAATTTAACGTGAGAAAATTTTCGTACAATGATTTTTTATGACTTTCGATGTCATTTAAGTCAACAAGAAAGTTATGATAGACTTCGATTGACCTTTCACGATGAAGCCCCATCTCGTGCCAATGTTTACACTGGTTTAATGAGTTTAAACGTGGTCGCACTAATCTCACCGATGATCTGCAAAAAGGACGGCCTTCTACGGCGACGACTGAAGATAACATTAGTGTTGTGCGGCGTATGATAGACTGACAAAAGAGTGACTTATCAGCAGATTCGGACAAGCTTAGGCATCGGTTTGAGTCAAGTGCACAAACTCCTCCATGAACATTTAGCGGGCCTCCGTCGTGTTGATTGGTGTCGTGAAATGGTTCAAAGATTTAACGGAGCTGACTCAAATGCTGTGTTCGACATACTTACGGGTGACGAAAGCTGGATTTATTGTTATGATCCTGAAACTAAGAGACAGTCTGCTGTCTGGGTGTTTTCTTCCGAGGAGTTGCCAACTAAAGTGAAGAGAGGTCGAATCGTGGGAAAAAAGATGATGGACTCGTTCTTGGGAAGGACAGGTCATTACGCAACAATTGTTTTAGAGGATCGAAAAACAGTTACTGCAGAGTGGTATACTAATAATTGTTTGCCACTTGTCTTGGAAAAAGTTCGGGAGAAACGACGTCGCGGTAGGATCCTCCTTCACCACAACAACGTCCCGTTGCACACCGCCAAGCAAACAATCGACTACTTGGCGACGTCAGACGTGGAATTACTAGGTCACCCGCCCCGACCTCACACCTTGTTATTTTAATTTCGGAAAATAAAATAAAAATTTCGATTAAAACGTTTTATAATGCGTTTCAAAATGCCGTGGAAGATACCCTTAGGAACGAGTGGGCAAAGTGCTTTTCTCAGTGGCTCCATCGTATGCAACGATGTATTGATGTAAATGGACACTATTTTGAAAAGATATAATAAAACTAAAAAGTTTGTTCAGTTTTTGATTTTTAAATGAAACGACAATGAGTATTACCTCGACGCCAAGGAAACGCGCGGTAGTTTCCTCCAACTCCTTGTGCAGAGCGCAGGAGCCGAGCTCGGCCCTCGGCGAGGCCAGCGCGAGCCCGTAGCGTCGTACCGCTTCGGCCGCAGCATCCGCGCATGGACCTGTCGGCTCCGCGAAGCCCAGGTAGTTGTACGAGCCCAGGTTGATGCAGCGCCGCTCTGTGCCCGTGAACCTGTTATGCCATTCATGGTAAGCATTTAGAATCAACTGTCCCGGACAAAGACTGTAGCTGGCACGCAGTTATATTTTAATTTACGACAGTTATCGTTTTTAGGAAAATACGAAATAAAGTTACATACTTATTTGAAATAAACTTCAACTCACGTTTACAAAATGCGCACATAAATAATGACAGTGTTTTCTTAGTCACATTTAACAAAATCAGTGTTGGTTAACGAAAACAAAGTTCGCAGTTTACAAAACAAAGAACTAATCTTCTCAGCCGCTCGCAGTCGACTAAAGGAGTTAGAGAGAATTGACCGTAGTTTAGTACGCAATGTACCGTGGTACCGTAGCAGTAGTAATACTAGTGGTTGTAACACTACAACTGCCTCGTTGGTCTAGTGGTTGTAGTAGTGCGACTCCTGATCATGAGGTCCCGGGTTCGAATCTCGGGTCGGGCCAAAAAAATCAGTTATTGAGTTTTTCCATCAAGACATTCTCAGTAGCTGCCTTTGGTCCTGCGCCTGATCTCTCTCCGGTCGTGTCAATTTACCGTCCCATCGGGCTATGAGAGTGCACCTGTGCTTGCGCATACACTCAGGCACTGTAATCCTGTCTTGCGCGGATGGCTAGTCTCCGTTGAGACTGGCCGCCGTGGCCGAAATTCGGTCTGGAGGACATTATTATTATTAATACTAGTGGTATACACAGAAATGTTGATCCCGCGTGATCTTACGCAATCAAAAGTTACACGAGTACATACTTAAATGTCCAGTTGTAGTCGTCGGTGTAGCGCTCCTTGATAGTGACTTCTGCTGCAGGCGTGGAGCAGATGGGCCGGTTGAAGCAGTGCCGCACGCGCCGGTACAAGTAGCGCGAGAAGAACTGCTCGAACGAGTTGTACAGCGGCGCGTAGCCCTGGAACAGCACACATATGTCTCGTGACAATACAAAGCAATACATGGGCTTGATAAAGTTTATTTCAAGAACAAATGACACAGCTTCGATACAAATAGCGCAAATCCTTTACATCGAGCAACAATTTACTGGTAGAAGACGTTAACGCAGTGTTTCATATGTGGTAAGAACCATGCTGCAGATATATTATAGTTGTAGTACAAATGGGTCGGCTCGACCGGGGAAGAACGCTCTCACAGAATACCAGCGTAAAATAGCAGTTTAATGCTGCTGTTTCGTATGTTGAGTGTAGAGAACCGGATACTTACCCCTTTTATTGGAAATGAGATATTTCATCTTAGTCCTTAAAGGTCAGGGGTGACTTCGCATCTGCATTTGAATTCTTAATTAAAGATAGATGTGGATGTCTATAGGCCACAGCAACCACTTACCATCAGGTGGACTGTGTGCTCGGTTGTCAACCTTATTCTATAAAAAAGTTTCATTACGTTGTAATGTAGAGATTGTCTAATTTAAAACAGCACATCCCATTCCCTAATATTTATGGAAGATTTTTCACTTTTATCATTTTATATAGTTGTTTCCTTCTGTCGCTTGTTGTAACACCCACGGAACGATATGGGGTAGTAGAATAGAATAGAATGATTTTTATCCAATATAGATTATTACATAATAATTATTGAAAGTCATTTTTTATTTACCACTGGTTCGGAAAATACCTCTGTCCTGAGATTAACCAGCAAGAAACCCAGCGGGACTTTTTAAACATATTTCACTTAACAATAATTTTGTTTGTACAATGTTTAAATGAATTTTCATAGAACCAGCAGGGGTTATTTTCGTTCATGTATTACGTAGTGGAAGCTATACACCACCACTGCAGATATGTTAGGGTAATTACGAATCACGTTCGTAGCGCTAACATAGTACGAAAAATTCGCGTCAGTTATATGCGAATAAAATTGACAATTAACACCTGTACTATAGTCGGTTTTGGTGTTTGGGCGTATGGGTTTTTCGACTAGCACATACTAATATCTCATGTATTATGAATTTAATATTAATTTGATCTGCAGGGTAATACTACTGTGGCGGCGCTGTCGTCGCGCCACAAAGCGAAACACATCGAAGTAAACCAGTATATTATAGGTATAATAAAATAATGTGGTTGACTTCGCATAGTAAGTGTGCCGAAGAATCAAATATATGATTAAATATCATGCGATTATGCAAATAATATCTAATACATAAAAATAGATATTTGTTTATTCGTTGTGTGTTCGTGCATTGCTTGGTGTTCGTAAATCAATCCGATAACGATGAAACCTTGGTAAATTGCATTGCGTGCGCTCTTGAATGTTTCTGAAAAAAAGAGGCATTGCAATTTGCAACGCATGCTACACACAACTAGTGTTCGATATATATTTATAGTGAGTAGCAGTAAAAATCCACAACGCGTTGTTTGCATATATGTACTATTTTTGTGTAAAAAACTTAAAATGACTACATATTGACAAATCATACAATTAACCGACAGTCATATGATGCGGCCGATGACGACACCGCGACAAGAATCACTACAATCAGATTAGATAATCAGCAGCGTTCACTACGCTGTGTAACTATAATGGTCAGTATGTAGGTATGTATGTATGTATGTATGTATGTATGGATGGATGGATATAATTATGGATGAAGGTATGTATGGTAGCTGCGGAGGGCGCATCGCTCTAGTGGTAACTACTCGTATTATTATCAGTGGTCTTTTTTAAGAATAAGGGTGACAAACGATCACACAGTTCACCTGATAGTCAGTGGATGCTGTGACCTATAGACATCTACATTTATCGTCGATTAAGAAATAAAATGCAGATTCGTTGTCACCCCCGAGGACTAAGATTGAAAACCTTGTTTCCAGTAAAAAAGGGTTCCAGTACTCTACACTCAGCATACGAAACCCGGCAACATTAAGCAGCTATTTCTTTATCAGGTCAAGCCCATGCGACCTGTTCATGCTACAACCACAATATGGCTGCAGCATGGCTCTGAAGATTTATTCAATACGTAGTATTTGTTTAAAAAGGAAATCATCGCTTAGCTTAACTTATATAAAATAATATAACGGCTTCTTATCGCAGCGGTTAAGCACGTGGTTGCTGCATCGCGAGTTGCCGGGTTTGAATACTGCACGGAACAAATATTTGTATTTTGTATGGTCTACAAATAATTGTTCCAGTTCTGGATAATCGTCCGTTTACATGTAAAAATTTTTACGTGGTAGAGTCATGCTGCAGCTATATAAATAGTATAGTTGTAGCACGAATGGGTCGGCCCGACCGGGGAAGGACCACACTCTCACAGAATACCAACGTAAAATAGCAGCTTAACGCTGCTGTATTTCGTATGGTGAGTGTAGAGAACCGGATCCCCATTTTACTGAAAAAGAGGCATTCTCTCTTCGTCCTCACGGTTGGCAACGCATCTGCATTTTAATTAGCAAACGAAGATGGATTTAGATGTCTATGGGCCACAGCAACCACTTACCATCAGGTGAACTGTGTGCTCGTTTGTCACCCTTATTCTATAAAAACGGCTCCACTATACAGGAAAATCCTAGTGTAGGGTTAAACGTTCCTAAATCAACAAAAAAGTTGCGATTTTGAGGCATAAGCATCGTTCACAGCCCCGCTAGCTCAGCCGGTAGAGCATGAGACTTAATCTCAGGGTCGCGGGTTCGAACCCCACGTTGGGCGTAACTTTTTATCATAGTTGCTCATGCAGAGGCCGACGTGATATTTAGCAAATATTTTTGTTTATTACTACTATACAATTTGTAAACTAATCATTTTCACTAGCTGTATGCTGTAATCCTGCGACTTGATAGTGTTGCGCGCGCAGTCTATTATATCTACATAGGTACACGTACAAACCGAAGCTCAACTTCTAGCTTACGGAGCGCGCTTCAAGGAGCAGTTCATACTGCATTGAAGTGATATGTATACGTAAGTATACTTCAATGTCATACTGCGATAACTTTTAATGAACCCCACCTCCCCTGCCTCCTAACTAACGACCTACTTGTAGTTTCGCATAAAGTAAATAATTAAACACGAGCTGGTAAGCACTAAGCACTACACTGGCATGCGAATGTTTTAAAGTTTTTTATTAGGGATAATTTATCATAACAAAAAGGATTTATAAAGGGTGGGCTTAATGCCTTGTAGGATTCTCTCCAAAAACGTGATATGTGACAAAAATAAAAAATAAAATGATTACGTTAAATAAGCAACACAACAACGATGTTACGTACTAAACCAATCTATACATATAAATAAAATTCGAAATAACTGCCGTTTATCGAGCTCGCAAGGTTATTTGCAGATCATTACAACAGGAAATGGTTGTTTGTCTGCCCGGGCTAATGTTCGGAATTACTGAATTAAATGTGTTAAAACTTCAAGAACAGATAGTGAGCACTGCCAGGAGTGAAAAACTTTATTATTAATTTTAAGTCTTTATTTTTGTTTTAAAAAATCGGTATAATAAATGGTCATTAAAGCTAGGCGAAGCCGGGGTGAGTAGCTAGTATAACATTAAGCAGATATAGAATGTAAATACGCGAGATATGCATATGCAATACGCACACGTGAGTCACTCGTCACGCCACCCCTTATCTGAATTACCTACAGAACACCAACTGCGAAAGAATTTGCGATATTCAATGCCAACGATTATCATAAATTACACTCGTAAGATGTAGAAAACTAATGCAAACTTCTAAATAGTTTTATAATGTTAGGGGCAAAATCAATTTACTTTGCTACCGCTTTCAAGTGTATATGAGTATGGTTAGAATTTGGTACGTGGTAGAGTGCGGCTACATTATAGTTGTAGCACGAATGGGTCGGCTCGACCGGAGAATGACCACGCTCTCACAGAATACCAGCGTAAAATAGCAGCTTAATGCTGCTGTGTTTCGTAAGGTGAGTACAGAGATCCAGAGACACTTTTTATTGGAAACGAAGCATTCAATTTTAGTCCTCAGAGGTATCGTATACGCATCTAAATTTTGATTCTTAATTGAGGATAGATATATATGTCTATGTGCCACAGCATCCACTTTCCATCAGGTGAACTGCAAGCTCGTTTGTCACTATTGCTCCATAAAAACAAAAAAAATCATTACATTTAAATAACATTTGGCATATAGACCATGTCCCGGGTTACGAAATAGAATTACTTTTTATTACGATTTTTTTTTTGGTTGGAGTTTGTTTTCCTGGCGGAGTCGCGGGTAAAAGTTAGTAAGTACACATCAGGGTCAGACGAATAATATAAAAGTAAAATGAAGTAATTCATTAACAAGGTGAAAGGTCGCTGAGATTACAAACAATTTTTACGAGCATTACTTAAAATACGTTTAAATGCGTTTCTTAGGAAGCTTGTTATTATTCCTGCGGTCAAGGCTACTGCTACGTTTTATAAACAAAATTCACATTGTAGACTACGCTTATAATGGAAATTCAATAGACAATTTTCTATCCACGTACTGACTATGGGCGGAGACAGTAGAGTCCAAAGAGCAGGCCTTGTCGGTTAGTTTGGACATAGCGAAGGCCTTCGATCGGGTTTAGTACAAAGGCCTTGTTTCTAAGCTTCCTTCCTATGGACTTCCCAAGAAATTGTACAATTGGATTACAAGTTTTCTTACAGATCAAAGCATCATGGCGTAGTAGATGATGCATGCTTCGACTGTAAACCTATTTATGAGCTGGTGTTCCACAAGGTTGCATGCTATCACCTACGCTGTTTCTTCTCCATAACAATGATATGTTGGATACCAATAACTCTCACTGCTATGCGGACAGTACTAGTCATACCTCTTTATACTCCGGCTGTGCTATTATTTCTCGGGAACACGTGATCGATTGCCGGAACAAACTTGAGTTTGAAGTAGAGTCTTTATAAAAAAAAGTCTCTGATGGGAACGATTAAACCTAGTACAGTTTAACTCTGTAAAGATACAGGTTTGCGCGTTCACCACAAAAACTAACCTCTATGTATCTCCTCAATATCAACTCCCTTTGCTGCCTCAGCCAGCATCGGAATTCTCGGCATCAACATATCGAATGACGTTCAGTACTGCAGTTACTTGGACGGGGAGGCTAAGTTGATCACTAAAAACTAGGAGTGCTCAGTAGAGCGGGACACAAGGCGCAAGTTCAGCCTCACAAGAAATACTATTCTCATCGTATTTCTTGTGAGTGCGTTGAGTTGGGTATTTATCATGGGGTGCGTCGACCCAAAGGTCGACGCACCCCAGGAACTGCTGATGGTAATGCTGTGCATCCAGCTAAGAGCGGCCCGAATCGCTGACGACCAGGTTCCTTCTGATCGGCTCAATTCACTGACTGTTTGCATATTTATCCCAATCACCACCGCGAGTGCTCAGAGTTTGTTCATATTAATATCAGCTGTCAAATTCCAGCGTCGCACATCGCGACGTAATCCACAGTACCTCGGTAGATACGAGTATTCTATTTATTTATTTAACAATTTATGTACACACAAAATAATGTTACAATTAAGAAAAAAAAAGATATTTTGTACAAAGGCACTGCTTATTTCATATTGAAATTTCTTCCAGCAGGCCTGATACTGGACAAATTAAAAGAGAAGCTATTTGCTCTAATTTATTACATGCTTGTTTCAACACACAAGTTGTTGATTGATAAATACAATAATGACACTAAAATACGAATAAATTATTTTAATTCAATTTTCACGCAATATCATATAATTTATGTGTTCTTTCTGTAATATGTATATTTTCCTATAATTATATCATTTACTTAACTGTCTTTAAAGTAAAAGTTAGTATTTATATTAATAGTAATTAAAAATGTTCATTTTCGGTTTTCGACCTAAAATACAGTTCATACCGAATTTCATTTTAAGGGTTCCGTAGTTACACAACAAGGAACCCTCATAGTTTCGCCATATCCGTCCGTCCGTCCTTCTGTCCGCGGTTGTAATCAGAGACCCTAGGTGCTACAAATCTGTAATTTGACATAGTTATAGATATTAATAACGCCTACAAAACTGTGAAAGAAAATCTTAAAAAACATTTTTATTTGGGGTACCTCTCATACAGGTAAATGGAGGATGATTTTTTTTACCTGTCTATTCCGTGTGTGTGCGGTATCGTTGGATAGGTCTTTCAAAACCACACAGATATGGAACAACATCTTTTCGATTCAGGGGTCCGTTTGCGAAATATTTAGCTTTAATGTGATATTTTTCATTAGAGTCATGTCCCCCCCCCCCCCCCCCCCTATCAATTAAAACCGCTGTTTTTGGAAATGTGAAAAATAGAATTAACAAGTTAACGAGTAATAGTCCACCAGCATATAAAATGCACATGGATTAGTAAAAATTTCGTTACAACTCCATAGAAAATGACCTAAAACTAGCTGCATTATAACTTTGTAACGTTATTGTAAACTATAAAAAATCAAAAGGAGTATCTTTCTTACTTACTAATACTTTTGCTTCTTTTTTAGTTGGTAGTTATTGTAGGCCTCATTCAAAATATTCATATAATCATACTCTTGGTTGAAGCGGGCGACCCTTAGGATAATTTAGGGCAGTGGTGAATTACGGGTAGGTTGGTTACGGTCATATATATGACGGCACCTGCACCGTTGCAGATGCGGCAGTGTCGGTCTAGCTAGACAGAATTCTTGTAAATAACACGTGTTCGTGCACCTGCACCATTGCACCTGCGGTGGTGCCGCCCGTCCTGCTTGTATAAAACGGACGGCGCGGCCGCCGTTAAGACAGTCTTGGCCCTGACGTGGAACGGTACGCTTGTCGTATTCCGTTACTGGTTTATCCTTGACCGTTGAATAAATAATTCGTGTAAACGAATTAATGTTATTCCTAACTACTAAATTAGTCTCTGTACTATACTCAATTACTCATTTCTACATATACATATCTTAGTGTTGCACTCCCGGCAATATATAGATAGATAAAACTTGATAAACTTGAGCGACGTCCAAATTTTTGTATAAGATTCATATTTGGTTTGCGTAAATATGATCATGTGTCAGATTTTCGTAACAGGTTCAAGTGGTCGCCAATTCACCTTCGCCGGAATGCTCATATTCTCTCACTTCTTTATAATATTCTTTTTAATCCTTTCTATCCTTCTTACCTAAAAAATCTGTTTGAATTCCTCCATGACTCTCTTAAGATCATTAGAAAAGTTGATAAAAATTCCAGATCACACTACCACGTTTTTGGACAGATCATTCACAATACAAGCTGTCCCATTATGGAATGACTTGCCGTTATCAGCAAGACGCGCTAATCCCTACCGGTTTTTAAGAAATTACTTTTTTCAACTTTGATTCTATCAAGTTCATTTGTATATAATTATTCTACCTTTATTTAGTTACAATATTTTTTTATATGTATGGCACATTTAAGTTATATGTAATAGTTTTAAAGCATATATTTGTGATTTTATATATTTGACGGGACCAGCACCATTTCACGTGCGGCGCGGTAGCCGTCGGTGCAGTTAGACAGAATTCTTGTAAATAACACGTGTTCCGCACACCTGCACTATTGCACCTGCAGTGACGCTCGTTTTGCTTGTATAAAACGGACGGCGCAGCCGCCGTTAGGACTTAGGACAGTCTTGGCTCTGACGTGGAACGGTACGCTTGTCGTATTCCGTTACTAGTTTATCCTCGACTCGTTGGATAATTAATTAGTGTAAACAAATTAATTATTATTCCTTACTACAAAATTAGTCTCTGTACTATACTCAATTACCCTTTCTACATCAGAAGTGGGATAAAGTCCCCATTTTTGCCCACATTTAATCTTCGAGTAGTATGGGGTTTATTACATTTGTGGAAGACTGTAATGCATTCCACATTGATGAATCTGTTTTTATGTTAAATACCGTAATGAAATTTGCTATGCTACTTACGATATTTTCGTATCATTAAAGTGTAGAAAAATGATAAAGTGAAATTATTTAAGCGATTTTTTTTAATTTGTTCGGTTTGTATTAGAAGTACCCCGCAAGTATTTTCATTATTTCTTGATATATTAACAAATGTCGAAAGAAGTTGGAGGCTTATTTATTATCTTATTCAAGTTATGTTGTAATTTGATAGTTCACGCGAAACATGATTATCATTTGCTATATTTTGAAGTTCAAAACGTTTAAGGGATGTACCAAAATAAAGGATTAACTTTAACACGCTATGAATTGAAAATAATAAGTGACATTTTTGTGTTCTAATGTGTTGATCAGTGTTGCAGTTTGCTCAGAATATTGTGTCGTCGACAAGATTGGGGTTTGATATCGAGGGATTCGTAGAAGTCTCTACAACAATGATCAATGAGGAAGATGTTGTGACGGCTAATCGAACATGGTCAGGTACGGCCGAGCGTTGGTAAGATTGAGCCTACACCACTACAGACGGTAACTTATCGGCTGATCTTACGGCAGGGCAATCTAAGCGGCCGCCGAACAAATAGTGCTTTGGCGCTGTAAATGTACGTCTGAGGTCGGCTTTCGTGGATTTTGCGCAGTTGCCTCCTTCCCTATGAAATATGTTGTGGTATTTGCCTCTACACATAGTTTCCGTTTTTTTTGTAATGTTTTCAAATGTCATACAGTTGCCGTTTCTTAAGAGAATATGTGAAGAATTTTTGAAGCTCTGAATTCCATAGTTCGCAATACATTTATCTTGATTGCTTTTAATTTTGCAAAGCAGTACGACGATTTGCTTGCGCAAGTACGGCGCGACGGCTCGCTAGCGCGAATGTGGCACGGACGCAGCAGACTGAAAGCTGGAGTGCGTTTGCCTGGAGATAGCAATATTGGCGCGTTCATGACTTAAATGAAGTCTGAGATGGTCGACCGTTGTAATATTTAACAAGAGTTAATATCTGTTAGCAGGTGGTGATAACTGATAGACCGCATGCTGTTCACTGTCAACCGCACGAGGACGTGCGACAGTCCAGCCGTGTCTGTGCATCTAGAAAATACTAGAGACGTTGCAACACTCTAGCGAATTAATTATTCTTGTGCAGGAAAGGAACATTGAGTTGCAGGAAGGCTGGTCTGTGCTGCACTGGGATGTGTCGTGTTGCTGTTGGTTTACATACTTAGGTGTTATCATGTCACTACGTCCCCCACGATACACTTTTGTGCGATTGTGACGGGTACATGTTTGCAGTATGGTTGCTCTGTACCTGTTCTATATTGAATTGAAAAAAAAGAGAGTAAGAAAAAAAAAGTGGTTCTTACTATCATTGCAGGGCGTTTGCCGTTCCAATGATATAGCTACAGGGAATAGTGATTCCGGACTAGCAAATAGTACTTGAAAAAAAAGAGAGTAAGAAAAAAAATAGTTCTTACTATCATTGCAGGGCTTTGTGCCGGTCCAATGATATGGCTATAGGGAATAGTGATTCCGGACTAGCGAAAACAGTACTTGAAAAAAAAAAAAAGAGAAAATGGAAAAGCTACAGACTAATCATTCCGATCTCGCATAAAGTTGATTAAAGTTTTGTTAGGGCTTACTGCCGGATCAAAACTGATTTTCACCCAAGTCTGAAGAGTCAATATAGACCGGACCAGACGCTGTTATGTCAGGATAATCGAACGATGTGTTTTTGTCTACAGATAACTAAAATTGTGATGGAGCGCGTGCGAGGACGCACGCATGTCAGTATGGCCGTGACGGGACCAGCACCATTGCACGTGCGGCGCGGTAGCCGTCGGTGCAGTTAGACAGAATTCTTGTAAATAACACGTGTTCCGCACACCTGCACTATTGCACCTGCAGTGGCGCTCGTTTTGCTTGTATAAAACGGACGGCGCAGCCGCCGTTAGGACAGTCTTGGCTCTGACGTGGAACGGTACGCTTGTCGTATTCCGTTACTAGTTTATCCTCGACTCCTTGGATAATTAATTAGTGTAAACAAATTAATTATTATTCCTTACTACAAAATTAGTCTCTGTACTATACTCAATTACCCTTTCTACATATTTATAAAATATATATTTATCTTACCTATCTACTTATATACCATTCTATGTTTCTATTTTATGGCTTTAATAAAAATAATGTTATTTTTGTCGCTAAACCACACACGTTTTTATTGTTTTCTTGCAATCCTGTCCATCCAAAAGGTTGTCTGGAAGAGATCGCTCTTAGCGATAAGACCACCCGTTGTACCACATTTATTTTACAAATTTTTCGTTAATATTTGTTATTTTTTGGCGTACAACTACAATAGTGTTATCTATCTATCTATCTATCAATATATAGTCAACTATGGCCATCTTTGTACGGTCTTCGCATGTAAATGATTTGATGTAAATTGTATTATTTTCAAAACCAAAAAGATTTTTTACTCCTTTTTGAATACTACTACCACTCCCTATAAGTCTGATTTGAAAATAAGTCCTTCAGTTGCAATCTTCCTATTTCGACCCATTTTTAGTCGTTCTAGCGGTCAAACCGCGAACTCACTTATTATGCTCATTGTCAAAGAAGCTCACGTATTGTGACAGGCAACTACGGAACCCTACCTCTACATTGTGCGTGGCCTGACACGATTGGCCGGTTTTTTTCTTTTTTAGTCGGAATTCAGCTTTAGTTACTAGTGAGTTGAGACGCGATGTAACGTTTTCCACTTGTGTTTAAAAGCGTGAAATTCCGTGCGTCTCGCTAACGAGGGGTAATTAAAGGCCTACCACGTGCGCCAGCTCCCCGGCAGTGTTTACCAACATCTCGATAATTGAACTGCACACGTTTATTTCACTATTCTAAGCTAGCGCTTGACTACCATCCCACCTGATGGTAAGTGGAGATGCAGCTGAAGATGGTGAAGTGCACTGACTAAACAAAATCTTAATCACTCTTGCCTTTAAGACACCCATATTGTAATCAGATGAAGAGACCGATGCTCGCAACTTATTCCACTCCTTTGCTGTACGCATGACGAACACAATAACATTGGCAAAGAGTTCCATTTTCAAAATTTGAACTTATTTTTTTATTATATCGCTTACAAGTGGCCGGTTCTAAAAACTTTCAGTGTCGCCCTCGTATTTGTTACGCAGATGGTCACACAGTGTCATCATCATTGAAAAGTTGCGATTTTATTATGTTTTTCGGTTTCTAATGTGTATATATACTACACAAAACAATATCTCATTGCTGTATTTTTAATTTTGAACTTTTTTATATATCCATTTATAATTTAATCTCTTCACTTTTCTAATTAACTTGCTTCTCTATGAAATGTGGCACCGCCCTGGTGGCGAAAAGCGTCGCGGATCATTAACAAGTGTGCCACATTTAAACAGTTAAACATTATCCTTAAAAACGTTGAACAAACAAATATTAATCGGAAAGCATAAAGACATTGACACATCCTGACGAAGAGGCGCGACGACCATTGAAGGCGCCGTAAAACGCCTAATGGCGCCATTATTAGCGCGCGACTTAACTTTAATCATGATACTTGTCCTTTAAATATACAACTGGCTATGCCCGTGACTTCAACCGCGTATTCACACAAAAAACATTAAAATAAAAAGTCAATAAATTAATACATACATTACCCACTCTACATTTTTCGATTAAGTTCATACGTGCCACGCGGCAGCTATATCATGGTTGTATCATGAATGGGTCGGTTCGACCGAGGTACGACCACGTTCTCACAGAATACCATATATATATATATATATATATATATATATATATAAGTAGTTAATAGTTTCATGTGGTAAGTGTAGAGAATCGGAGACCCTTTTTACTGGAAACGAGGCATTCCACCTTAGTTCTCTGGAGTGACAACGTGACAAGATGTGTATGGGTTACAGCTTCCATTTATCATCAGTTGGACTGTGTTCTCGTTTGTCACCCTTATTCTATAAAAAAATATCTGTGTATATAAGAACTAACCGCAAGAGGAAATGAAAACTGCTATATTCATACATCACGTATAAATATGTATGTCGCAAAATCAGGAGTGGGCGTTATGGCCCGACTAACGACGGGCGATTATTACTAAAAGTAATCGAATTAGTCGATTGTTCAGTTTAGTCGATAAAATTCGATAACCATCCATGTTAGTCGATTCTTATCGACAGTGAGCGGCGGGCGACAATGACTGACACGGTTACCGTGTTGAAGCGCAGCGCACCCATTATGCGTACTACTAAATAAGTTGTTACAAAAGATGGTGCGGCGGGCGTGCGGTGCGCTTGCGCTGTCTGTGCGCCACCACTACGTTACGACTGCAGTTATTAGGCATGCGATAGGCGCCAATAGATTATTCAATTGTCTGTTTTGTATTGTAATTAAACCATCGATTTAGGGAACATCCATTCTAGACATGGCTTTAATGGTTAAATTTATTTATTTGTTATTTTTTTATAACAGATAAAATTAACAGTTAAAATATTACTTACTGTTGTATTGAATTTTTATTTTTAAATTGTTGATATAAATTTTAATTCAATAAATATTTCTTCATACTATAGTAGGTACAAAACTCTCTAGTGTTAAAAATTCTTATAAAGCTAAGCGTATTTAAGTTTATTAATTCAATATTTACATTTTTTTATGATTTTTAGGCGTCGCGTCAAGCCGGTCATTCATAACCCGCGCGTGAACTTTCTCTAAAAAAGTCAATAACCAACTAAAGTAAACAAATTAAAATATGTATTAAGTAATACTTAAAAACAATCGACGCATTCAACGCTGTCGCTGTCATGCGTTACATAGCGGCGGATTGGAGTGCGCGATGTGCGTACAATTAGTAGTTTGTCGATTTTTATTCGAATAATCATGGTGAGTAACTACTAAATCGACAATCGAATGCGCAATAGCACAATTTTCGATTCAGTCGATTGTTTTTTTTACAACAATCGCCCATCACTAAGCGCGACACTAGGAGCGGGCTGTAACAGTTACAATAGGATATCTGTTCCGCATGTTCCAATTCCACAGAAATAACAGTTCCAAAAACCTGAAAAATAGCAGTCTGTTACTTAGAGTTTTGGTACGTACTTCTCTTTCTAACTAAGGTGTAGAACCTATACGAGAAAAGAAAACAGCTTGTGACGAGTAACATAATGTCACAGGAACATTTTTTTAATCTTATTCTAACAAAGGTAACTGTCATATGTATGAATAATGAAAAACTTATCTTAACTGTCTTTTACTGGATTTGTTATCTCGTGGAACAAGAGCAGTTATTTCAGTTTGTTTGTCACAGTTACAGTCGGCTATTTTAAGACACCTGTTTTTATCTGTTACAATAAATACGCCTCACTTCTACCCGACACTTAAGATCGGTCACATACATACGGAATTCCGTTTCGATATTCCGATGACCGCCACACACGTACGGTATTTCTCCGATTCGAGATTCCGTATGACCGCCTGTGCGTTCGGAATCCCGAACGGAAAAAAGCCGCTCCGAACGCATGTCTTTCATTTATACGAGTCGCAACACACATACGTGTATTCCGTACGGAACGCGCTCAGTGTTCGTCAGACGACCGAAGCGAGTAGGTGTGTTTATGTATGTTTTTACATTTAATCTTATAGGTGTATAGCTTTTCGTAACCTTTCATCTTATTTTATTTAATAATTCGTCGAAAGAAATAACTCTCACTGCTATGCGGTCAGTACTAGTGATACTTCTTTTTTTCGAGATTCCGAACGCAGCAAGTTCATATAAAATCTATGAACCTTCACACACGTACGGTAGTTTTCCGTTCGAAATTTTGCGGGCAAAACGGGATTCCGTATGTGTATGGCCGATCCATTCGGAATTCCGAAACGGAATTCCGCGTGCATGTGGCGGTCCTAACTCTTTATAGACAGCTGTGTAGTAATCTGCTAAAGCCCGCTTTTCACTATGGGATATAAAATAATATATATTACATCTCGAGATATAAATTAATATCGCTCACCATACATTTTATATGGAACCGTTTACACTGAACTATAATATATATTACATCTCAAGCTATAAATATTTTTTCGATCGACCGAGCGATATTTTCATATTATATTTCGCCCCCTGTACCCCGCACACCGCTCCGCGCCCCCGCAGAACGGTGTACGGGGTAAAGGGGAGTAATTCAATGACCAATGACGAACGCACACTAGTTAAAAGATATATCTCACAGTGTGAAAGCCAATCGCGGGATATAATTTATATTTCAGGATATAATATATATTATATCCCATAGTGAAAAGCCAGCCTAATGCTGTGAACGCGTGTAAACAATTACAATAGTTGAATGCCACGCGCTTTATATTTTTTTCTTGTACAAGTGAAGTTTTTTTTATTCCATTTCAATTATCTCGTTAGGGATTTATTATCTTGTATCACAAAAACAAAACGATGGTATTATGATAATGAACGACTCAGTTTAATTTAATAATGACTGTTGATAATCATACGTATAATCTTATGTTAAATAAAATAAAAAATAGATGAAATAAATGGTCAATGATTATCTTAAATTTAAATAACGCCTCATTAATAGATTTCATCCAAGCAAAGCCGGGGCAAGTCGCTAGTTTAAAATAAATATTGTTAAACAAGTGTTTATCCAAATCCCAAAAATCGAAGTCAAAGGTGTCGTCAGATATGTGGAACTCCGGGACGATTATGACGGAGATGTTTTCTTATGTGATAAGCTAAGTTAGCATTTGTTTCTTATAATATCAACGTGGTCATCGAACTTACAGTACACGTAAAGGTGAGTGGCTGCTGCAGCCCACGGGTCACATATAACCAATTTTAAACAAAGAAGTCCACAAGCGCTCTGTCACCTCTGAGGACTAAGATGAAAGATTCCACAGCCTGTGATTCAATCAATATACAGTGTACGTTAAACTTCTTGGCTATCACCCAGTAAATTAATTAATGCCTACTTATATTAACATTGAAACCCGTATTAATAAACGTTACTCAACTGAAGTACACGCACTTGAGTACAATATTGAGGTTATGATCTTATTAATAAACATATCTCAAGATGCGGTTGAGGTTTACGATATCAGCTGAGTGCCACACTGATTAATAAACGAAACTCGACTCTCAAGTCACAGAACAGTATTCCTAAGTACCTACAGCGTTTTGAGATACTGATTTTATGTGTTTATTAATTAGCAACGATCTTGAGATGCTGATAATGTAATGAGGGCGTATCAAATGACTACGCACTTGAGTTCGTCGTTGAGTAACGTTTATTAATACAGGCCTTAGTGATAACATCACATTAACCATTTTAATCGTGGTTTTCGGCGTTCAATCTGCTTCAATTAACACAAAAATCCTCAATGAGCAACTGTAAAAAAACACCTCCCAGTCTCCACCCCACTATTCCTAGCAGCGTTGACGAGCAAGGAAGAATCTTTCAAAGAATGCCACCTACGACAATTCGACAGTTGGATTGTCTCAGGATGGTTGAGAAGATCTTGGAGTTGAGAAAGATTCAAGTTGCGCTGCTATATTATATACTACTACCGATCGCCCCGGCTTCGCGCGGGTGATTTATGGATTTCGACAACAGCGCCACCTACCGGGACCAATTGTGAATATAAACCATTCTCGAATGAACTTAATCACACATATAAAATTTTATCAAAATTGGTCCAGCCGTTAAGTGGAGTTCAGTCACATGCACGAGAACAGAAGAATTATACATACATATAAAGATAAAAATAGATCTAAAGACCAGGGGTGGTGGTGGTCTTCGAATCTGGCAGCTTCAATTGCAAGAAATGTACACCTGTGGTGGATTTCTTAACCTAAATCAATGAACTCCAGTCGCCCGGAGAGGTGATATCCCGAGAACGACTCTCTTTCAACATTGACAGTTGGTCCTGAAGCCAAACAATGAACCACTGCGTGAACAATTGAAGAATCTAAGTTGACTACATCTTCTAACTAGGAAGTCGGTTAAGTTTACCACAGAGTACCAAAAATATAAAAGCGTGCGATCCTGCGACGCGATGTCCTGTCACAATAGCTGTTACAACAATAGAATACATTAGGATAGAACAGAATGGAATAACTTTTTAAACAATATAGATTATAAATATTATACTTATTGAGTCGTTATTTATTTTTTACCGCTAGTTCGGAATAATACATTAGTCTTAGGAAGGACCAGCAAGAAACCCGACGGAACTTTTTTCCACAATAACAGTAGGTTGTGCAATTATTTACAAAACTCACTTAAAAACAGCTTGGAAGCTACCAGGAGTTATTGTCAACCATGTGATCATGTATATTATAATAATACTTTTTATAAATACTATGTAAAATTTTTAACTTAGCAATATAGACACCTTGTATATTTTCTAGGAGTTTGTTATAAAAGCATATACATTGCTCCATGAATGAATTGCTGACTCTGGTACTGGTATCACTAGTTCTTAGTGTTACCTTCAGAAGAAAAACTGTGTCGCTCCAAAGTAAATATAAAATTATTACCAGAGCAATCGTTTACCGGCCGGAAGCGAGCCTTTTTTGTCATATAACACGTGCATTACAAATATGACAAAACACAATCGGCAACTGACTAATGTTGTATAGTTTTGAAATGGAAGCCAAAGTGCTTACTTAAACACAACTTAACAACAAACTTAGTTTAGCTATAATATTGACCAGTAATTACGATTTTTTTAAAGAATGCCGGATTCGTCCCGCCACTTTCTTCAGTTTCGCGGATTGTGTCCTTAACCATTCAGCTTTTAGCTTAGGCTATTTACGCTTTTGCCTGTACATAATCACACAATGGTGCCAGAACATAGACATAAAAGGTGCGTCTACAGCAAGTAATCGAAAAAACTATGCATTAAAGAAATCCGCTACAGTACCAAGGTCATTGATATAGCCTTGTGTTACAAACGGAATTGAAATTTGGCTAACATCGTCTGTTACGGAAGCAATAACCGTTGCAGTAGACGTGTCATAGAATAAAGACCGCACGCACTTAGGTAAACGAAATGTGGGATGCCACCTGGTTAGATATTACGAAGGTATGCGCAAGGCCACTGGCAGCAAATGGATGCATGAAGACAAAGATCAGGCTAAGTAGCACGTGTTAGGAGAAGTCTATATTAGAATAGAAGACATCCGATGATAGTACGATAAAGGTACGTAGTTGAACACAGACTCTTATCATTCCTCATAGGGTTTTTGAAGCAGACGAGAGAAGAGTTAGCCGCGCTACGTTAAAGCGTGTTGGCAAACTGCATGTTCTTGAAACATTTTTAATTATACAAATACTTTCTAAATCATTCTACGCCATGTAAATCAATCATACATCACCGCCGAGTAAGTGGTAAATCTGAACATGCATGCCCGAGAAATTAAAAAAGATATAGTTCAAAGGCATGTGAGGTGAGTTAAAGTCTACAAACACGCATTGTATCTGCGCGGTGAATACTTCATTGCATTAAAACCCTCTCATAAATGAGCAAAGAACTGTGCTTAGAAGTGGAACGTAAGTAGGCGGGAACTTAACTTTTTTAACTGAAGGTAGCTTCGGCTTGAGCAGCCATGGCTCTAGTAATTCATTTGCCAGTGTCAAGTAACAATAAATTATTCAATATAACATTATTATGTTATCTTCTCCACAAATGCGGATGCGTCACATTGCAGTTTTTGGGGAGAGTCGATGACGATAGGAATACAAGTTCTTAAGTTAAGTTCTGAATAAAATAACTTGAGGTATATCCACATCGAAACACTTGTTTCGACGTTTCCACTAATAGTTCACACGCGCAGATACTTAATACACAAAATAACATAACTTTTACGCATCAAAACCCACTTCAAACTATTATTTAAACGATAAAACTGGAGCAACAACCCGTCGACGGTCAAGTTCCCGCTAAAACTCCATAATATAATTGTAAAATTGTTTGTTATAAATGTTAAAACTGTTGAGGGTTCCGTGGCGCAGTGGCTTAGCAATGAGTTGCTGCGCTGAAGGCCGCGGGTTCGAATCCCGCACGGAACAAGTATTTGTTTGGCCTACAAGTAATTGTTCCGGGTCTGGATGTTTGTCCTTGTGCAATTTGTGTTTGTAAACTGCCTCCACGATACAGGAGAAAATCCTAGTGTGGGGTAACATTTTTTAAAAAAGAAAAAAAAAGAAAAACCAATGACAATAGTTATAGACAATGAAAGTTTTGATGGTGTTTTGATGGTTATATTTTAATATAAGAGAGGGCAAAAGTACACGCGGCTTACTTGATGGTAAGTGACTACCGCCTACCACGGACAACTACAATACTAGGGGAATATCGGGTAGGCTGCCGGCGTTTTAAAAAAAGATAGGCTCTTATTATGAAGAGCCCTTAATTACTGGTTCGGCGAAACTGCTGGTGGTGATCGATAATTCGATATATATGTATATAACATATCCTTTTAACGTAAGAGAATATAAAACATTATCGTCAAAGTCAATAAAGAAAATTCAAAAAGTGCCTAGGTAGCGGTACAATTTTGTGTTCACCATTGCAAGCTGTATCACCCGCTTGCCAAACTTGGCAACTATGCCACCATTCATGAGGTAACATCTATTACAGCTTTAAAACGACCCACGGCTGGAAACGAGCTTCTTCTCATTATACAGAAGGTAATGCAGCGACAAGATGCTGCATTTATACCCATTATATTCCCATTAGACAAGCTTACATTTTTTTTACTATTCTAGATCAGCGCTTAACTACCACTCCACCTGATGGTAAGTGGTGATGCAGTCGAATATGGTTAAGCGCACTGACTTAAAATCCTAATCACTCTTACCTTGAAGACAACCCACATAGCAATCCGATGGAAAGACAGATGCTCGCAACTTAATCCACTCTTTTGTTGTACGATGTATAAAATCTTTGTGTTCGAATACGTGGTAAGTAAACAACGAAAGGGTAGACTGGCCGAACGTCTCATTGGCCGATGATGGAAGGGAGAGGGAAGAATTAAGTTAGGTAATCAACGAAAGGGTAGATACTGGCTGAACGTCTGATTGGCCGATGGTGGAAGGGAGAGGGAATAATTAAGTTAGGTAATCAACGAAAGGGTAGAGAATGGCCGAACGTCTGATTGGCCGATGGTGGAAGGAAGAGGGAGAAATTAAGTTAGATAATTCCCGCGCACACTCTCCGAAATGTATACTGTAGAAAACCGAAAGACTAGGTACTTTGCGTCTGTGTTCGACAAATCGATGGAGAAGAAAGGTTCTCGAGAGGCAGCTTCGCACCAGTAAGCAAAGTGTAGGGCGGCCACTCACTATGGAGTACCGACCTGGTAAGAGATGTAAGAAGTCAATGGATGTAGGAGGACCGTGCTTTGTGACATGCTTAGAGGAGGTCTATGTTAAGATAAGTTTATACTTTATAATTATTAGTATTACATAAGCGATTAAGTATTTCAGGAAACAATGGTATCCACTTTATCTGATAAGGCTCACGCTCGTATAGTATCGTTATTATCTTTGCTGCACGTGTTATTTCATCGGACTGAGGTCACTTAACACGAATTACCAAAAGTGAATGGTAATTTATTTAACGCTAACAAACAACGTCACACAAATTCAGAAACTTTCACTGTGGTCACAGTTTAGTTTCGTATCGCTACCTCTAACACGGTTAAAGGTTAAAACAGTAATTCCAAAAACAGGACTAAGTAAAAGATTTACTGAAAAGAGATTTTTTTTTACACTCGATGCCACATCCACAATTAATACAAATCTAACGACACCCATATGTTAAAATCCATCAATACGTTAAGGCTTCAAGGCGTTCCAAAGAAAATGACATGCATACTTTTCTTTGCAAGAGTACATACCTATATACTCATGAAAACATTATCTTCTTTTTTCTCTCTCTTCTCGGATTTTTTTATAGAATAAAGGGGATAAACGAGCACACAGTCCAGCTGATGGTAAGTGTATACAGTAGCCTAGGTGTCTCTACATCTATCTTTAATTAAGAATCCAAATGCAGATATGAAGTCACCCTGGAGGTCTAAGATGGAATGCTTCCTATAATTCCTAAAAGGGAGACCCTTTTTTATTGGATTCTCGGTTCTCGATCGGTTCTCTACACTCACCATACGCAACACATCAGCATTGAGTTGCTATTTTACGCTGGTATTCTGTGAGGGCGTGTTTCTTCCCCGTTCGAGCCGACCCATTCATGCTACAGCCATAATATAGCTGCAGCGTGGTTCTACCACGTGCTTTTCATGAATATACAAAATTTGAGCTCCGCCAAGTTCAAACTTTAAATTAAACTACAATCTTAATCGAGGATTGATGTAGATGTCTATGGGTCACAGCATCCGCTTAATGAGCTGTGTGGTCGCTTGTAATGTATATTTTTTTAACTAGCTGTTCCACGCGACTTCGCCCGCGTGTTATTTGGGGTTTTAATTTTTTTTTGCGCGAAACCCTGATTCTTTTTTCTAAAATAAAAGTAGCCTAAGTTACTTCTTGTGACATCAGCTATCTGTCAGTGAAAATCCCGTCAAAAATGGTCCAGCCGTTTCGGAGATTAGTCGGAACAAACAGACAGACAGACGGACAGACAGACAGACAGACAAAAACTTTAAAAATTGTATTTTTGTTATTAGTACCGTATATACTTTCATATGTATTTAGTAAAAAGCTGTAATTTTGACATTACAAACAGACACTTCAATTTTATTTATTTGTATAGATATGTATAGATTAAGAAAGAAAAAAAGCGCAACGTGCTTACCTCTCGGTTCCGCTCGGTGGCAACTTTGGGCGTGAACAGCAGCTTGTTGATGAAGCCGAGGAACATGAGCAGGTAGAGGCCGAGGTGCGCGAGCGCGGCGGTCCACAGCGAACACTTCTCGAAGTCCCCGGGGAACGTGTCGTACTGCGACCAGTCCATCGGCGGCAGCCCCGCGTAGTTGCCACCCATCTTCTATATAAACGACACAGAAAATCAACATATAAGAAGAAATGCGTAGCATTTTATTTCAATATAATTTACGTAGGAAATCTTTCAAAAGGCAATTACAGAACCGATAACTCAAATTCAAAATTTAAAAAACCCCCGAAAAAAAAACAGCTGATGACCTTCAAACGGCTGAACCGAATTTGATAAAACATATTATCTGAGAAGCGCACTCAAATCGGTTCATCCGTTTAAGCGCTACGGTGCCACAGACAGACAGACAGACACACATAGCGGTTAAACTTATAAGCTTATAACACCTCTTTGCGTTGGGGTTTAAAAAACGCGCACATACAACTACAGCTTTAGACGTAGATGTAGTTAAGTTCATAGGCGGCAAGTTCATAAAATCGTCGGCGCGACGCCAGCGCCATAAAGAAATAAAAATAAATTACAGTTAACAAACTAAAGAAACAAGCTAAAGATAAAATTATTTTATTTTATCCTGGTGATCCTGATCTGAATCAGGTTACTAGGTTAAAGTTATTAAATTATTGTATTGTCCTCGTAATTTTCAATGGTGAATTTTCGGTCTTACTTCAGATTTATTATCAGCAGTACCTTTCTGAACATCTAATGTTTCATTTCCCTTTGTTGTCTCTCATGACACCCACGGAATGAAACTGAACCTACACAATAATTAATTATATCATAAATCATTATTTTAAAAAAATATTGAAAGTTAATTTCAAAGACACGGTGACTATGAAATAAAACTCCTAACTAAAACTAAATCTGTC
Organism: Parnassius glacialis; assembly: GCA_033319125.1. Classification (NCBI taxonomy): domain Eukaryota; kingdom Metazoa; phylum Arthropoda; class Insecta; order Lepidoptera; family Papilionidae; genus Parnassius; species Parnassius glacialis. The sequence goes on from JAVANC010000010.1 coordinate 3,625,192, forward strand.
AAGCATGGCAACTTTTTTTTATAGGAGAGGGTGACAAACGAGCACACAGTCCACCTGATGGTAAATGGTTGCTGTGGCCCATAGACATCTACATCTATCCCCGTTTGCGAATCAAAATGCAAAAACTATTGGAAAAGCAACACCAGTGGACTTTGATGGGCTGTAACGATGACGATGATCTCTTAACTGGTGGTTTTCATATCAAAATTGAAATTTAGGGTTCTATCAGACCATGATCTCATGGCGACATGGAGAGAGCGAGAGCGACTGTCGCAACCCCGTGCTGGGCACGCCACTATAGCGGCGATAAGACCCCTTTTTGAGGAGTGGCTTGAGAGACGCCACGGCGTCCTCACCTTCCGCCTGACGCAGGTCCTCACCGGACACGGTGTGTTCGGGAGGTTCCTGCACCGAATCGGGCGGGAGGAAACGCCCGGGTGCTCCCACTGTGAGGATCGACCGGAGGACACGGTGGAGCACACCGTGGAGGTGTGCCCTGCTTGGGCGGAGCACCGCCGTGTCCTCGTAGCGGCGATAGGCGGCGGCGACCTCTCGCGTCCGGCCCTGGTCGAAGCCATGGTCCGGAGCGAGACGGAATGGGATGCCGTCACCACCTTCTGCGAAGCAGTGATGCTAGCGAAGGAGGTGGCGGAGCGGGAGAAGGAAAGAGCAGCAGCTTTCCTTCCCGGCCGCCGCGGGAGACGCCCCGGGCGTCGGGGGCTACGTCGTGGCCCCCGGCCACCGTAGGCGCGGGCCTGTGGACGGCGAGCAATGGGTAGCTCGCCGTCCGTCCGTCTAACGACGACAGGCCGTGTCGACGGCGCGTTTTGTTCCACGCGCGCCTCAAAGAGCTGTCAGCAGCGTGAAGGGGCCCGCAAGGGCCGACGCCTGCCGGGGCTGCGGGCTGTTCGAAAGAGATACCGCGGCTCCGGAATGTAAGGGCACTGAAGGAACACGGATGGTTTTTAGTCAGTAAAAGTCTGACACTCCCTTCCGCTCCACCCACAGCGAAAGGAGTCATTAGATGATTTTCCAACCGCAAAAAAAAAAGGATTCTATCAGACAGGAAGCGGTCACGCGTTCAAACGCTCTGCGTTCGCGTTCTACGTTCGAGCGTTCAGTTGCTCACAAATCCCGCTGTTAGACGGTCTACGCGGTGCCATTACAGTCACCATGTTTTTTAACTATATTTCTTTCATCGAAAGACGAATAATTGATATTGTGGACATTAGCAGCATTCAAGCGGAAAAGGAAACATTGAGTGCGCCCAATAAATAACAATAGAGAACAAGAGGCAAAATTTCATAGACTGTTTTGTAAATGGCTTACTGATAAAGAAAATTTTATAATTCATTTTCGGTCCCCATGTCTGTCAATTTCTAACTATGCTTCTTCTACTTTTCCTAGGTTTTTATTATCATCATCATCATTCTCGTACAAACATAATACAACTTCTTAGTCTCCATCTTTATTCCGATGTGAACACCGAAACAGCAGTGAACGTGCGAACGCGTGCGTTCTGGTTGGTCAACGCGGTCAGAATACCTGCTGTCAGCGGGGCTAGCATGAGCAGGAGACAATTTTATCCCCAGGGAAAGGAGAAAATGTTTACCCCCTCGCTTAGTTTTATCCACCCTTCGAGCATGGGCACACCATTTGATATAATATCCACATTAGATAAAATGGGAGAGATTTTTTTGTAGGAATATAAACTTAAACCCACGTCCAATGAACTAGGATAAAATTGTCCCGTTCAAATGTAAAGCCAAATGAAAGATATTTTTTTTATCTTTAATTTGGCTCCATGCTACGGACAGGGGATATGTCTACTCGTTATGTCAAACGGGAATACACTTCTCCCCGTTGCAGTGCTTTGGCATAGGGACAAGACAATTTTATCTCTTGTCAGTGGATATAATCGGGGGATAATTTTTTTGTCTCCAGCTTATGCTAGCCCTGCTGAGTATGTCTTTAAAATATAATACAACACAACGAACGCAGAACGCAAACACGGAACTCTTGAACGCGTGAACGCCTTCTGTCTGATAGATCGCCTAGGTAACGTATGTGGGCGTTATACACTAAGTAATAGAATTTACGTCGATGATATAATTTCAAGGTTTCAGTATAATATACAGAAATTGAAACCCAATAAAATTATTGGAGAGCTTGATAATTAATAATATATAAATGATAGTGACTATTGCCAAAGATGCGAAACTTCCGGCAAAGTTAGTCTTCAATACGCTTGTTATGTGAGGTTATATAACAAATCCTCCCTTTTATGTGAAAGCCATATTTTTATGGAACAAGAGTGCAACGAACAAACAGACCACCTGATGGTAAGTGAATGCAGTAGCGCATAGAAATCTACATTTATCCTAAATTAATAATCAAAATGCAGATTCGTTGTCACCCCCGAGGACTAGGATGGAACGCCTCATTTCCAGTAAAAAGGGTCTCCGGTTCTCTACACTCACCATACGAAATACAGCAGCATTAGGCTGCTATTTCATGCTGGTATTTTTTGAGAGCGTGGTCTTGTCCTGGTCGAGTCGACCCAATCGTGTTACAACCACAATATAGCTGCAGCGTGGCTCTACCACATAATATATAATAATATATAAATGCCCACGTTACTTTATAACTGGAACTGTGTATTTCACAGCAATATTGTTTTCCTCGTGTTAAATCACTGTTGCCAGTACGTCAATAAGGACAATGTTACATATTATGTTATTTTCGTCTATCCAGACTTCGAAAAACGTAATTGACCAAGAGTACAGTGTACGTGACTACATGAAGCGTTGGTGCATGGTGGCTATTTAAAAATAGGACTTACAATTAACTAGCTGTTCTGCGCGATTTCGTGCGCGTGGAATTTATTACGATTAGATTACATGGGTTTTAATTTTTTGCGCGGAACCCTAATTTTTACTCTAAAATAAAAGTAGCTAAGGTTACAACGTATAAAATCAGCTATCTACAAGTTAAAGTCCCGTCAAAATCGCTTCAATTTTATTTATTTACATAGAATAGATAGAATCAGGCGTTATTTTCTGAAATCCATAATCTCTCTTACAAAGCAATAAGGACCGTGGCCGAGCTCACTTGACTACTCTAGCGCCATCTATTATCTGTCTACGGAAGCGGTTGCGATGTATATCGATATGAAAATTTGACGCGCTAAATACATCGTTCTTTATTTAATACATTTCCATAGATGTCGCTACATGGTACCGCTAAGTAAGATTGACGAAGTCATTGGGCTCTAGTAATATACATAAATGAAAGATTTCAAAAATTAATTAGTTAGGATCCGCATAATAAAATAAAATGGATGTGTCATAATTGTGAGCACTATCCCCGTCACCACTAATCCCAGCACAACTAATCACTCCTAACACCAATATACTATGAAAGACACCATCGTCGATAACACGACACGTGTTTTCCTAGGCGAATTAATTTTTAACATCTTTATTTACGCGTTACTGTATTATGCGGATCTTGACTAAATAATTTTTAAAATCTTTAATGGGACTTGTGTTTTTTTCTTGAAGGTTGTCAAACGGGCACACACTTTACCTGATCGGTGGAGGCCCACATACATCTACATCTATGCTCTGAAAATAATCAAGATGCTTAACAACCCTGAGGACTAAAACAGGATGTCTGGTAATCAGTAAAAAGGTTCTCTTGTCTCACCATAAGAAACAGAGCAACTTTGTGCTCCTGCCTATTTCACGTTGATATTCTGTGCAAGCATGGTACTCCCCCAATCAAGCCGTCCCGTTCGTTCTGCAGACATACTCGTAATACAACTGCAGCATGGCTACCTCTACCGTCTACCACTACGAGTACTTCTCTTTTTTCAGATGGCCTTTGTATAACAAGATTAAAATCAAATCTACTAATATCATTCTATAGGTTAACTTTTTTTATACGATAGGGTGACAAACGAGCACACAGCCCATCTGATGGTAAGTGGTTGCTATGACCCATAGACATCAACATCTATCCTCAATAAAGAATCAAAATGCAGATGAGTTGTCACCCGTGAGGACTAAGATGGAATGCCCCTTTTCCAGTAAAAAGGGTATCCGGTTCTCCACACTCACCATACGAAACACAGCAGCGTTAAGCTGCTATTTTACGCTGGTATTCTGTGAGAGCGTAGTCCTTTCCCGGTCGAGCCGATCCATTCGTGTTACAACTATACTACTAATATAGCTGCAGCATGGCTCTACCACGTAAAGAGAGTAAAGAGTTTATAGATTAGGGTGACAAACGAGCACATAATCCACCCGATAGTAAGTGTATGATGTGGCTCGTGGACATCTACATCTATGGGAGATTTATAATCAAAATGCAGATACGTTGTCACCCCCGAGGTCGAAAATAGAATGCCTCAATTCCCTTTAAAGGTTTATTATACATTTACCATACGAAACAGCTGTTATTTTACTCTGGTATTCTATGAAAGCGAGGTCATTCTCCGATCGAGCCGACCCATCCATGCTTCAACCATGACATTGCTGCATACATAGGTAATGTAAATTGATTTTTCGTTTATTCGTTTCTAATTATTTGTGCATTTGACGCAAACAAATAAAAAGAGCTCTGCGTTCGTTGTCGGGTTGCGACTTTCTAGTTATCGTGTAGATTACTGATCCTTGCAGAATTACATGGTGTCATTTTTAAACTTAATTATGCATATTTTGTCGCTTAGTAGCGGCAGTGGAGGAAAAATCAATAAAGTTGTTTCCTTACATAGCTATCTAATGGGAATATCCATACCTATCCAAAACTTCCCAGAATAGAATATAATTATATAATATATTCAATAATAATTTAAAATTAAAAATTTTGTACAGCCGACTTCAATATAAGTTAAGTTATTTAAGAATAACTCAAAAACTATTGGTCTGACCTTGATAAAATTCATATGGGACCACACGAGACGTATCAGCTTTCATATAAAAAAGAATCATCAAAATCGGTCCACCCAGTACAAAGTTATGAGGTAACACACTTAAAAAAAACATACGCGTCAAATTGAATACCGTCTCCTTTTTGGAAGTCGGCAGATAAAGATTATAAATAATTCTTATTGTAAGTCATTTTACCACGTTTTTATTAAATCGCTTTTGTGTAAGTACGTCTGTTCGGGTCAGAATTATGTACTACCTTCCCGATGAGCTAGAGTAGACACCCAATTTTGAACATGGCTCTGAATCGAATGACAATGTAAAAATATAAAAAACGAAGTATATTAAATAAATACATAATTTTCCACCAAATACCATACTTAAGCCCCAAGTTTTTGAATTAAATAAATAAAATACCAAATACAAAGACGTGCGACACTTTTGGTACTAAGATCGGTAATCCGTATGCCACAATAACATGTTATATAGAACGGAGGAGGCAATGTTCAGCAGGCAACTGTTACATCATAAAGAAGATCAAATGCGGAGGAAATCGTCTCCTACAGTAAGCTAATTGTACCATGCCTATAATCTTTAAAAAGTTGACAGTTTTACCGCAATCTGATGAATGGTATCGCAGCGCATAAAATACGAACAAACGAACGTTAATTTTTATATAAGATATAGCCAAAATATAGCCTGTGTTGCATATTACGGAAAAACTCTACATAGCTAGTGCAAGCGTGCTAGGTGGTCTTTGTACGACGTAACACGTACTTACAATGACTTATAGTTGCTGTGGCCCACAGACATCTACATCTATCCTCGATTACGAATCAAAATGCAGATGCGTTGTCACCCGTGAGAACTAAGATGGAATGCCTCGCTTCCAGTAAAACGGGTCTCCGGTTCTCTACACTCACCATACGAAACACAGCAGCGTTGAGCTGCTATTTTACGCTGGTATTCTGTGAGAGCGTGGTTCCTTCCCCGGTCGAGCCGACCCATTCGTGCTACAACTATACTACAAATATAGCTGCAGCATGGCTCTACCACATTAGTAAACTATACATCTGTTGAATTATAAGTTCGTTGGACAGTTCAGTTTTAAAAATATAAAAAGCCTAAAGAACCATAACATTCAACGGGATTTTAAATTAAAAAAAAATGGATTACCTACCTTAAAGGACGGGGTTTTCACAAAACAATACGCGAATTAGATTACCGTACCGCCCAGTCACCGCCTCGAGGTTAACAAGAGTAATGACATTATATAGAATTAAATGGCAAAGTTTCCTTCAAGTTATCCTGCTGGAGGTTGAGGATGCGAAGAGGCAAGCGATAAGCGGATGGGGGAAGCGGGGTGTGCGTCAACGAGGAAACCCATCTGTTTACCAATGTAAGCTGACCGCACTGCTCTTCAATCTTTATTAATACATAACTAATGCTTAATAGACTGAACATAGATCAATTTTATTGTATTATTTTTGAAAGTAACCAGGTACTTCGGTTTCACCTTTTTAGCCGACTTGAAAAAATAAGGTTCTCATTTCATTTTCGTCAAAAGTGAACTGATTTTTATTTTATTAAATAGGCTAAAATTAAATATTAAAAACAATAAACTTTAAATAAAAATCGACTTTAAAGATCTTCAAAGAATAAAATATTTCTACGTAATAAGCTTCTAAAGTAGAAGCTAAAACATAATTACTATTAACCGACAGACTCTCGAGAACCTTTTTTTGCCATCGGCTGTCGGTTATTCCCCACATTGCCACTTCGTTGGCTCTATACGTGGAAGAGCCACGCAGTAGCTATATTATGGATGTAGCAATGGGTCGATGCGACCGGGCAAAGACCACGCTCTCACAAGATACCAGCAACAAATAGCAGCATAATGCTGCTGAGTTTCGTATGGTGAGTGTAGAAAAGAGGATACCCTTATTAATGGAAAGGAGGCATTCCAATTTTGTCCTCAGGGGTGACAACGCATTTGCATTTTGTTTCGTAGTCTAGGAAAAATTTAGATGTGTATGAGCCACAGCATCCACTTTACCATCAGCTCGTTTGTCAACCTTTTTCTATAAAAAAAATCACAGTATGCACAGCGATTCCAATTTATTTGAGTCGCTCAGCGATGTCATCTATTTCTGACTTAATAAAAATGATTTATTTATTTCATTTATTTATTCATAGGATACCAGCAGTGAACAAATTATTACATTTTATTGAAAGTGGGCTTAATCTAGGGTCTGATGTGAGCACCCCTACAGGTGACACAGCATTACAAAATACTATAAAAATTCATCATTCATCATCAGTACAGCCCTTCACAAGTCCACTGCTGAACATAGGCCTCCCCAAAAGAATGCCACAAAGCACGGTCCTGAGCCACCTGCATCCATCGACTTCCTGCATGTCTTACCAGGTCGTCACTCCATCTCGTGGGGGGACGCCCTACACTTCGCCTACCGGTACGAGGCTGCCACTCGAGAACCTTTCTTCCCCACCGGTTGTCGGTTCTTCGAGCCATATGGCCGGCCCACTGCCACTTCAGCTTACTAATCCGTTGGGCTATGTCTGTTACTCTGGTTCTACTGCGGATAACCTCATTCCTAAGTTTATCACGCAGAGAAACTCCGAGCATAGCCCTCTCCATAGCTCGCTGGGCAACCTTGAGCTTTCTCATACGGCCAGCAGTGAAGGACCACGTCTCAGTTCCGTAAGTCATCACTGGCAACACGCACTGGTTGTACAATTTCGTTTTAAGGTTTTGAGGTATGTCTGACGAGAAGATGTGTCGTAGCTTCCCGAACGCTGCCCAGCCGAGTTGAATCCGTCGATTGACCTCTCGGTCGAAGTTGGACTTACCTAGTCGGACTCTTTGTCCCAGGTAAACATACTCGTCAACAACTTCGAGCTTAGTGCTCCCAACAACTACCGGCATAGGTGTGACATGGACATTAAACATAATCTTTATTTTGTCCATGTTCATCTTAAGACCTATCCGTTGGGAGACACTATTGAGGTCATTGAGCATAGTGCTTAGGTCCTCCAGCGATTCTGCCATAAGGACTATATCGTCGGCAAATCGAAGGTGAGTGATGTACTCGCCATTGATGTTAATTCCGTATCCTTTCCAGTCCAGAAGCTTGAAAACGTCTTCCAATGCAGCGGTGAAGAGTTTCGGGGATATAACATCACCCTGTCTTACACCTCTCTGCAATTGGATAGGTTTCGTACTCTGGTTCTGTACTCGGATAGCCATCGTAGCTCTACTGTACAAACACTTCAGCACTTCGATATACCGACAGTCAACTTGGCACCGCTGAAGGGACTGCAGCACCGCCCAAATTTCGACGGAATCAAAGGCTTTCTCATAGTCCACATACGCCAGACACAGTGGTAAATTGTACTTTTCGGACTTCTGTACAACTTGCCTAAGGGTATGTATGTGGTCTATGGTGCTAAAGCCCTTTCGGAAACCGGCTTGTTCGGGAGGCTGGAAGTCGTCAAGTCTGCGCGCGAGACGATTCGTAATGACTCTCGAAAACAGCACGTAGACGCGGCTCAGAAGGGAAATCGGTCTGTAGTTCTTCAAGAGAGCGTTGTCACCTTTCTTGAAGAACAAGACCACCGCACTTCTGCTCCACGCCTCCGGTGTAATGCCACCATGGAAGACGGAATTAAAGAGCTTCTGAAGGACTTCAAGTACCGGTCTTCCACCCGCTTTCAGAAGCTCCGCTGTAATTCCATCCTCACCTGGGGCCTTGCCGTTTTTAAGGTGTTGGAGAGCCATTCTAATCTCGCTCAGACTGACGTCCGGGATATCTTGGGAATAGTGTCGGATAAGACTCGCTCTTGGATCGTTACTCACACTTGCGTGTGGCTCCAACGATGACGTGTACAGCTGCCCATAGAACCTTTCAATCTCACTCAAAATCTCAGGTGCCCCGGAAACGATGCTGCCACATTCGGTCTTCAGCTTTGACAGTTGGCTCTTTCTGGCAGACAGATCTCTGGCAAAGACTTTGGAGCCTTGGTTCCGCTCGATCGCTTCTTCAATACGAGCTGTATTGAAGTTGCGCAAGTCCCGCCGCATGCATTTGGAGATCTGTCTGTTCAGTTGCCTGTATGCTGTCAAATCTGTTGAAGAATGTAGCCTCATCTCCCGTCTAACAGCCATGAGATTAAGAGTGTGATCGGAGAGTTTTTGTGTTCTTCTGCGGCGGGTCTTGCAGAACTTAGCTCCGACCGCATGGACAGTTTCCACGAGCTTGTCATTCATATCGTCCACTTCATTGCAGTCTTCTAGGCACTGAAAACGGTTTCGTAACTCGAGCTGAAAGGTTTCGGGACTTTGTATTAGAGCACGAGGGGGACGGAGCGTTGACTTCATCAGACGAGACCTCTCCAACTTAACATTTAGGTTCAGTGTGCCTCTAACCATTCGGTGATCGCTGCCGGTTTTCACCCTCGCGATCACTGAGACATCACTGAACAGTTGTCGTCTGGTCGTCATAATGAAGTCAATCTCATTTTTTGTCGAACCGTCGGGGCTCGACCAGGTCCACTTCCTGTGGGGCCGCTTCTGGAAGAAAGAGTTCATCATAAAGAGTCCCTCTTTCTCCATGAAGTCGGCCAGCTGCTGGCCCCTTGGGTTCCGTTGCTCTATTCCAAATTTCCCTACTTTCAGCTCACCGTTCTCTCTTGTGCCTAGTTTTGCATTGAAGTCTCCCATTAACACCGTATATTGGGTTTTGGAGGAATGCATGGCTCTAGAGATATCCTCATACATTTCCTCCACCTCCTCATCGGGGTGTGCCGAGGTTGGTGCGTAAACCTGTATGACCTTCAGCGAATACCGTTTGGTGATTCTGAGTATAAGGTACGCAACCCTCGTCGACACACTCCCGATCTTTACAACGTTGTTAACGAGAGACTTGTGGACGATAAATCCGACACTTCCTTGGGACAGTTGGTCGCCCTCCCGGTGATAGAGCAAGTTGCCGGATTCGAGGATTACCGTGTCCTCCCCCTCTCTTCGGACTTCGGATAATCCTATAATATGCCAGCGCAACTTGTCTATCTCTTCTTCCAGCTCCACTCTATAAAAATTAATATAATTAATTAAGACAATAAATTAATATAATAAATTAAAATTGTATAATCAACAGACCATAAAGACATTGTTAAAAACGAACTATATGATGTTGCTTTTACGTGGTAGAGCCATGCTGCAGCTATATTAATAGTATAGTTGTAGCACGAATGGGTCGGATTGACCGGGGAAGGGCCACGCTCTCACAGAATACCAGCGTAAAATAGCAGTTCAATGCTGCTGTTTCGTATGGTGAGTGTAGAGAACCGGAAACCTATTTTACTGAAAACGAGTTTTTTTAACGTTATTAAAGAACGTAATAAATCGGATATACAAAAATGTATTAACCTTACTATCTAAATCTAAAAGTACAATAGTTATCCAATTTTATCGATAGATGGTGGTGTTGTACAAATGTAATCCAAAAAGCCAGGTTGTGGTTTTTTCCTGTATATGAGTTTTCATATTTGCTGCTAATCTTTATATTACTCGCTGGCGTACTGCATGTTGACAAACTCATTTATTCTTTAGCGCCAAATACTCTATGTGGTAAATCAAATTTTAAAAGAGCTATTAACAATTTCGTTGATTTCGGCGAGGATCAAACTTTCTTTTTTGCTTACTATGCAGGCACTGATTTATCAGTTCTTTTATGTTTTATAATATAATGTATCAATCGTGACAATTAATCTCTTTTATTTTTAGAATTGATGTTAATAGCGCCATCTCTCTTTAAATCTATACACATAATAAAAATGGTGATAACATGTTGTGTCTGTTTCTGTACATTGTGTAGTATATTTGTGACTAAAATCCTTATGGGGACTGAAAATCATTAAATAAGTACATTTTTATAATTTTTAGAATTGTCTGTCTGCTTGTTTATGAACGCATCACGTCTTAAGTAAACATCTTTTTTTTCAAAGAAATCATTAAGAAAATCATAAAGCATATCTTCGAGTTCATTTAATCTTTGTTTTATTACAATTGGTTAAATCTATCGAAAGTTATAATTATTATTTTGAAATGTAGGTTCGAATTTGTTCAATGGCGCCATAAAATCTCAGAAATAGCAATAAAAGTTTCGTATGTAAAAAAAAAACGTTCTATTGTAATATATTTATACTTAAAACACAAAATCAAAAAAATATGTTTTCCTTAAATTAAAAAAGGATGTTTTCTCACAAATAATGTAATAGATGGCGTTGTACAACTTACAACATTTTCTGAATTGCAGTGTTAAGATTTTTCGCCCGTGAATCGTATTGAGACTCACTGAAGAAATTTATGTCCATGAGATCGATGAAGCTGAATGAGTCGTGTAGACTAACAGCACAAACATCATCAGAAACCAGAAAAAAATGCGTCCTCCCAAGCTATGCACAACGAAATTGATACAGTAATGATATAAATCGTTTAATATTCTCTTACCTAAACGTCAAATTCTTTAAGTAAACCCTATATACGCGAGCTACGCCGCGGGCACAGCTATTGTACTATATATATATCAATGGTCTTATGTAGTTGATAGCTTCTCGCATTGAGAAATTGTCACCGTGACCTAAATTGTCATAAGAATATGGTCATCACCATAATGTTAGAAGAATTGCATATGGCCTATAACAGTTATGACCCGGTGTCTCACAGCCATCATGAACACATTAGATCAGATGCACTCAGAAACACATTTTGTCGAAAGCAACAGCATCGCTTCTTGGAGACGATTATTCTGTATGCCCACATGCGCCATTTTTCATATCGTTTTAATATTAATGCGTGTACACATTAGAAAAATAAAACTCTATCAAAATGCCACTTTTCCTTATGCATATATAAATAGGCATTTTAATATAAATTTATAATACTCGTATTATAATGGTTTATTTAACTGTACTATGTACTTTGTTCGTTAAATTATCAAGCATTTATGTGTATAGGCAGGAACAATTTTCCATTCTGCCGTCCGATTATTAAAAAATGCATAAATATGATTTTTAGATATTTCACCTTTTTAAACGGAAATTTACATCATATTATATTTAAGTAATACCGTGTAATGGTGGTTTAAGAATATCAACTACCTCAAGCCATCCCGTGAGTTTTTTACGTGGTAGAGCCATGCTGCAGCTATATTACTAGTATAGTTGTAGCACGAATGGGTCGGCCCGATCGGGGAAGGACCATGCTCTCACAGAATACTAGCGTAAAATAGCAGCTTAATGCAGCTGTGTTTCGTGTGGCGAGTGTAGAGAACCGGAGACCCTTTTTACTGGAAAAGAGGCATTCCATCTTTGTCCTCGCGGGTGACAACGGATCTGCATTTTGATTCGCAGACGAGGATAGATGTAGATATGTATGGGCCACAGCAACCACTTACCATCAGGTGGACTGTGTGCTCGTTTGTCACCCCTATCTTATAAAAAAAGTGTCGTGAGCTCGTGAGAGATGACAGAGGGAATGAAACAAAAAATGCGCAGCAGCACCTTCCTGACAATAAATCCAAATTATTAAAAAAACTGCGATTGCCAACCCTCCTGCCAGGTATGGCAACTATGGCAAATATTCCCCTATGAGGCATTTTATAGAGGAGGCTTATTTGCAACAGCGCACTTTTGAAAGACTGCAATGATGATGATATATTTGATAGGAGTACTAAGTTGTGTTTTCAAAACCATTTTATGTATACTACATATGTGATATGAGATATAATTGGGGAAAAAGGTTCTCGAGTGGTGGCCTCGTACCGGCGGACAAATTGTAGGTGATGGAGGCTAGATGGAGTGACGACCTGGTAAGACATGCAGGAAGTCGATGGGTACACATGGCTCAGGACAGTGCTTTGTGGCGTTCCTTGGGGAATGCCACAAAGCAGTGGACTTGTGAAGGGCTATAATGATGATGATGACGGATGTGATTCCGAATTTATAACAAACTTCGATCCGTCCCGGCTTTGCACGGGTGAATTCTGGATGTCGACAACAGCACCACCTACCGGGTCCAATTGAGTTTATAAACCATCCAGGGACTCTCAAATACACACAAAAATATTTCATCAAAATCGTTCAAGCCATTTTCGAGTTGAACGGACCGCAATTGATTTTTATATACATATAGATAGACGGAAGATAGAAGATAGATAGATTGATTAAACACTCCAATTATTACTTGTACACGTTGACAGACATGTCGCGTACCATGAAATTTAAGGCTGGCCCTTATCCTGAGCTAAAACGTTCGTACTTTCCACCCGATTTTAGATACTGGCGACCATTTTATCTTTCTTCTTTAAAAGAAGTTACCTCCACACTAGGATTTTCTCTTTTATCGTGCAGCCTGAGCCGTAAACATTTTTACGTGGTAGAGCCACGCAGCAGCTGTATTATGGTTGTAGCACGAATGGGTCGGCTCGACCAGAGAAGGAACATGCTCTCAAGCTGTTATTTTACGCTGGTATTCTGTGTTTCGTATGGTGAGTGTGGAAAATCGCAGACCCTTTTTACTGGAAACGCGGCATTCCATCTTAGTCCTCACGCGTGACAACGCATCTGCATTTTGATTCTTAATTGAGGATAGATGTAGATGTCTATGGGCCACAACATCCACTTTTTTTTATAGGATGAGGGTGACATACGAGCACACAGTCCACCTGATGGTAAGTGGTTGCTGCGGCCCATAGACATCTACATCTATCCTCGTTTGCGAATCAAAATGCAGATGCGTTGTCACCCGTGAGGACTAAGATGGAATGCCTCATTTCTAGTAAAAAAGGGCCTCCGGCCACCTGCACTCACCAAGCGAAACGCAGAGGTAAACCTCTATTTCACGCTGGTATTCTGTGAGGTCGTGGTACCACTCCGGTTCGAGCCGGCCCATCCGTGCGACAGCAAAAGCTGCCGCGTGGCTCTACCACTGTTGAAAACTTATCATCACATGGACTGTGTACGTATTTGTCACCATTATTCTATAAAAAAAAAATCAAAATGCGTGGATCTTTTTTGTATTATTATTAAATACCTAAGCCTATGCTAGTAAATAAAGAATCACTCGGATCGAAACACAATCCGTTGCTGTAATAAAATGCTCGAGGCGAGGCAGCTCCAGTGCCGCAATGCGCCATGAATAGTCTCGAAGAGACATTACACGTACGTATTGTACCTGGGGAATACGGCAGCCGCTGTTCATTAGATGAATCACCTCGATGGAGAATTATTTTAAGCCGACTTCAAAAAAGGAGGTTCACAATTCGAATGTATGTAACGCGATATCTTAACTAATCAAAACACGATTTTAAAAATTATTATTTCATTAAATAGGTTGTTTTTAAATAGGTTAAATTTAGGAGAAAAAAATTTCATCCCTAAGGATCTTAAATAAATAACTCCATTTTTAGCATTTTGAAGCCGACTGTTACTTATTGTGTAAGAGGTATTCATACAAAAAGCGATAACGTTTTTCCTCCGTAAACATGGTATAATTTTCATAATTTTTTGGAAATGTTGTAAATATAACGTAAAACTAGGTCCGTACGTTTTTATTTTAAAGAAATAATGGCTTACGATATAAGTTATTAGCATCTAAATATCTATATTTATTATCATTATTTTAATTAAACTAAACTGTATTACTAAAAAAAAGAACCTACACGTACAGACCTAGATTAAGATGTACTGAATTTTTTTTATAGGATAGGGGTGACAAAAGAGCACAGACTACCTGATGGCAAGTGTTTGCTGTGGTCCATAGACATCTACATCTATCCACTATTACAAATCAAAATGCAAATGCGTTGTCGCCCGTGAGGACTAGAATGGAATGCCTCATTTCCAGTAAAAAGGGCCTCCGGCCACTTGCACTCACCAAGCGAAACGCAGAGGTAAACCTCTACTTCACAGCAAAACCTGCCGCGTGGCTCTACCACTGTTAAATATAATGAGACCAAAATTTTCTAATTGCGCAAAAGGTTTAGGAGGTGAAAAAGTTATCACCCGAAACAATATTTCAAAAAGGAAATGTAGGCAATTCCTTCCAATATTTACAAATCTCTTTCGCATGATACGGCGATACGGAGCAATTGGAATGTAATAGATAGCATTTTTGAAAATATCTACTTGTTATACCAAAAACACTACGAACGAAAACTCTAATTGGTGTTTACTTAATTCGAGTATTGTAGTGATGAGCACTTCATTACTAATTCACCTAAAGCAATTCCCGATCGTACAGCGTACACATTTCATCAGACGTGTATCACGTATCATTGCAACACAATAAGAGTTGCAATTAACTCTACCACTACCACGTAAATACGTTACACCCACAATAGAATTTTCTGCTGTATCGTGGAGACAACATACAAAAATTGCACAAGGACAAACATCCAGACCCGGAACAAAACTTTGTAGGCCATACAAATACTTGCTCCGTGAGGGACTTGAACGTGCAGCCCTCATCACCTCAACTCATTGACGCTAAACCAGTGTCGAATATTCAGCGAAAATATTTGCAATTCGCGCGTAACAGATTAATGAGATCATTATGCGGTGTTCAGTAAAAGCGACAAACTTCCCGAAGATTACTGATGCTATTGATTATTGCTATACGCTGCAACCCTGTTATGGTTGGAGCACTAATGGGGTCAGCTCGACCGGGGAACGCATTCACGGAATATCAGCGTAAAATGGCTGCTGTGTTTCGTATGGTGAGTGTAGAGAACTGGAGAACTGTTTTACTGGGAACGAGGCATTCCATCTTAGTGCTCAGGGGTCACCACGTATCTGCATTTTGATTCTTAATCGAGGATAGATGTAGATGTCTAAGGGCAACAGCATCCACTTACCATCAGGTGAACTATGTGATCGTTAGTCACCCTTATTCAATCAAATAAAAAATAAATAAAATAAAGTATATTTATAAAATGATTTATACAACATCTAACGTTGCCAAAATAGTAAATAAATTATAGTAAGACAATCTATAATAATAGCTTTGTGTGTAAACGGTCGACTTAGACAAAAAAGTTGTAACATAAACACAGTTTTACTTTTAATGACGCTTTGTGGGATTAAAACTTCTTTAAAATGATTTTATCGGAATAGAGCTATTTTTGAACTATCGTAGAGTCACCTTATTTCTGACTTTATTTAAACAAAAAACATTAAAACTTTAAATTATAGTACACAATGGTGTTATGTCCTCCCATTTTTGTTTTTTGAATTTTTGTGAATGAAAAGTTATAACAAATAGGCGAGAAGAAATCAAAAAGTGTTGTAATATGTATGACAGCGGAATTCATAGATGAGATCTTAAATGTAACAACTAACAAGTGAATTTTTTGAAAGTTACGTATTAAAAGTGTTAAATAAACCACGTTTACATATAACAACAACAAACACTCACGCCTGTCACCCAGAGGGGTAGGCAAAGACTACGGACTTCCATTTGACACGATCCTGACACACCTCTCTTGCCTCCTTTACATCCATATGTCTACGCATACACGCTCGTCGGTTAAGAGTACCCCTAATCTGACCCATTTTTAATGTATCGTTTACATATATTCTTACATTGTCATAATATACTCAGCTATGTTCAAAATTTCAAGTCTTAGTACAAAATTAATTACTAAATTCCACCCGAACAGGCATACAAGAAAACGAATTAATAAAAACGTGGTAATGAAAAGGGATAATATAGAAGGTCTTATCCCATTCGAATAATTTACAATGTATTGTTGCAAAACTGATTGAGTTTAGATAAATCTTAGTACCTATTAACTACAAATACGACTGGTGTAGCTAGGCCAGCCATTAAATCCCAACTGAAACGATGAACAGGCTCGCGATATTGAATTTTATTGTTAGAAACATTTTATGTCAAGGCTTTCTAAATAGAAGTCAGTCAATTGTCCGCCATTTTTTTCGCCTACACGCGAGATAGTGTTCCTACGAAATATACGTCACGTTAAAAAAAACAGGAGGCAAGCGGCTTATCAAAAGTTCGAGTTTAATGATAAATACGTAGAGGTTTTGATAATAACAATGGTCGTCCGTAGTAACTACGAATATACTCTCGGATTCGCAAACCGTACGATATATTTAGCTTTTAACGCACTGGGACTTTCAACAGACTGAAAAAAATAAGGATCTCAATTTGTCGGATTTAAAAACAATAGAATATGGGGAACAAAGGAGCACACTGTCCACCTGATAGTAAGTGGATGATGTGACCCATATACATCTACATCTATCTTCAATTAAGAATTAAAATTCAGATGGATTTTTGTGGACATTGAGGACTATGATAGAATACCTCATTTCTGGTGATGAGGGTCTCCGGTGCTCACTATATGAGACAGCAGTATTAAACTGCTTTTTACGCTGGTATTCTGTGATTATAATGTCCTCCAGACCGAATTTCGGCCAGCGCGGCCAGTCTCAACGAAGACTAGCCATCGGCGCAGGACAGGATTATAGTGCCCAAGTGTATGCGCAAGCACAGGTGCACTCTCTATTCCCTCACTCTCATATCCCGATGGGACGGTAAACCGCCACGACCGGAGAGAGATCAGGCGCAGGACCAACGGCTTTACATGCTTTCCGAGGCACGGGGGTGAAACACCGCCAACTTCCCGACTCCGGGCAGCTACTGAGAATTTCTTGATGGAAAAACTCAATAACTGATTTTTTGGCCCGACCCGGGATTCGAACTCGGGACCTCATGATCAGCAGTCGCACTTCTGTGATTATAGTAAGTTATTAAACTTATTCTGTATTTTTATGTAAGTGCAGGGATAATTCTTAACCCACGTCTGACTTCAATTATTCTTTTTTTGTTAGAAAGGGGTACCTCAATGGTGCTAAAGATCTAATAATGACCCATAAGAAAATCACCAAACTTTTCGATTGCAATGGCATAGGAGCGAATAATTCCGTACCATGTCAACAGATTTCGATGATTATATTCGTGATAGTTCTTTGAAGTCTGTTTATTTTTTTTTTAAGTATAATTAAGTATAATTTTACACTTTTCCATATCCGATGTACTTTTTTACCTTTAGTTCGATTATCAACAAAAGCGTGTTTTTTAAAATTATTATTTATTTTATTTTTTAGTGCGGAACTACACACTATTACAACAAAAGCGTTTTTTTTTGGAACGAAGTTCTTTTACGCGGCTTACAGTAGATTGAACTGGCCGAAATCGTAGTTGTTTTATTATTATTATTTGCAATTCCTGAGAATCCCGGCAAGGATAATGGGGCAAACTAAAACATTTAAATTAATGAATTGTCATCGGTCCTTGATAAGTGTGCGAAGTTTCAAATCAATCCGACATTTTAATGGGTATGAAAATCACATTCAAAAATTTCGTCACATAGAAACATATACCAAGCTAATACAAGCGTGTTAAAAAACTAGGGTTGCGCGCAAAACAATTAAAACCGATGAATTCCAATCGAAATAAGGTCCACGCGAGCTATGTCGCGGGGGACAGCTAGGAAGTAAATAATTATGTTTTAATGTTTTACCATGACCGGCATGATTGCACGCCGCTGATTGCGAACGTCGTGGACATAACTTTCGCTCGTGTCTCAGTAAAAGTGGACAGGCGTGAGCTCCGTATCGATATACTTATTTTATTACACTTTCAAATGACAATAAATTTAATGTCGCATAAATTTACTATTCATGATCATGGAAAAGTACTGCGTCTATCTTTACTTCCCTGGCAAAGTTTTTGTTTCTTTGTGTGTTTGTGCGCTAGTTAAGTAAACCGAAACCTATACATATAAATTGTTAATGATAAATTTGTACAATCCAATGATTTGTAGCAGAGCCACGCTGCAGCTATATTATGGTTGTAGCACGAGTGGGTCAGCTCGACCGGAGAAGGACCACGCTCTCACAAAATACCAACGTAAAATAGCAGCTTAACACTGCTGTGTTTCGTATGGTGAGTGTAGAAAACCGGAGACCCTTTTAATGGAAAAAGAAGCACTCCACTTTAGCCCTCAGGAGTGCCAACGCATCTGCATTTTATCCGCAAACGAGGATAGATGTAAAAGTCTGGTAGCAACCAGTTACCATCAGGTGGACTGTGTGATCGCTTCGTTATTAGGAAGACGCTGCTGTCCATCCCCTGATTTGTTTCTCTCTGTCGCCTCTTACGACACCCACGGGGTGACATGGGCTAGTGGATATTCTTACACCGCCACTACCACTCTTCGCCGCATTGCCAGGGCCACGCGAAGCGAGCGCTTAGTCCTTGAGCTATGACGAATTTTATGAAAGGAAATGTGATGCCGATTCCGGCGCTAGCGCCAGCGTCGTGTGATTTGCTTCATAGTGTCCCATACAATACTGACGCCATGACGTGAACCCGGTTTAACGCCGGGCTTAGCTCTGGCGAAAAACCGTCTCGTGGGCATTAGCTCTTAGAATACCAACTACCCCATATCATCCGGTGGGTATTGTAAGAGGCGACAGAGGGAAACAAATCAAGAGATGGGCAGCAGCGTTTTCCTAATAACGAAGCGAGCACACAGTCCACCTGATGGTAAGTGGATACTGTGGCCTATAGACATCTACATCTATCGTCGATTAAGAATCAAAATGCAGATGCAGTGTCACCCTTGTGGATGATGGAATGCCTCATTTTCAGTAATAAAGGTATCCGGTTCTCTACACTCATCATGCGGAACACAGTAGCGTTAAGCTGCTATTTTACACTGGTATTCTGTGAGAGAGTGGTCCTTCCCTGGTCGAGCCGACTCAATCTTGTTCCAACCATAATATAGCTGCAGCATGGCTCTATCATGTATGAAATAAATGAAAGTAGGTCGCCTGAATTGTGTTTTAATGAAATTATCAGTTATTACATAATATGGGTTAATAACATAATGGGTAAAAAACAAAAACCAAGACACAGCAAAAACTATTTTAACCCCCCGACGCAGAGGGGTGTAAGTTTGGGCGCCATGTGTGTCTGTGTGTCTAAGGTGTGGTATTTTTTGTTAGAAATGTGACTTCATCGAGATTGTTCTTAGCTATGATTCAGTTGTTTGAAAATCATCAGCTCTTTTGTTGCTGGGGTTTTAGAAAAATTCAATGCTATGCTATGGAGAGGCCTATGCTTGAGATTTGCCTGCGTGAGACTTAGAAATGAGAATAGAACCAGAGTCAAAGACATAGCACAAAGGATTAGTAAGCTGAGGTGGCAATGGGCCGGCCATATAGCTTGAAGAACCGACAACCGATAGTAAAAAAGAAAGGTTCTCGAGTGGCAACCTGGTACTGATAAGCGAAGGGCGGCCTCCACGAGATGGAGTGTTATACAGCTCACTCCGTACCGCAGCCGTACCGTGCGAAACAAAGTTACAAATCTTGGATGTTTACCCCCCCCCTCCCCGTTTTTCTTTTTTATTAATTCAGTTTAGTTTAATTTTTAAAAATTAAATTACTCGAGGAAGTCTTTAGGTCAAATATTGATGCTAATAACTTATATCTTACGACCCGGAACAATATTTATAGGCCATACAAATACTTGTTCCGTGCGGGATTCCAACCCGCGGCCCTTAGCACTGCAACTCATTGCTAAGCCAGTGCACCACGGAGCCGTCATTCATATATTGGATTTAAAAAATATATAAAGTTTTAAAATTGTCCCACATGTTGGGACATGCCTCATTTATTTCTAGGAGATACTTTCTGGAGCAGTAAGCCAGCTTAACTACTTCAGATTATGTTGTGGGATTTTAAAAAGCATGTGTCCTACCAATGATTCATTTACCTTGACCATTTCATTGTTGCTGTTGATGATAGACACAGCTCTGTTGCAATAGTTTTCATTATTTATTTTTACTTGTTTATCTATCTGTATAAAGTATAATATATGAAGAAACTTCATCTGTTTGAAATAAATAACAGATCTGTGCACTGCAAAAATCAGTAAATTTGGTTAAGTAATGTCCTCCAATAAGTTCTCCTTTTACATAAAGTTGTGGGTATGTTGGCCAATCAGAGTACTTTTTGAGACCTTGTCTTACTTCTTCATCAGTTAATATATCAAAGGTGTCATATTGTACTCCAGTTTCATTTATTATCTGTATAAGGGTCCTACTAAATCCACATCTTGGAGCATCTCTGTTACCCTTCATAAAAATCATCACAGTATGTCTGTTAATGAGTGCTTTTAGTCAAAAATGTGGAACGCTTCACAATTTTGCGTGTCATCCTTGCGCAGCGCTTGTCAAAGTTCCTGTGTAAGATAATATTCAAACATACACCTCACAGATTGTCTCATAGAAGGGGATAATTGCTATAGCAGCATACTTGACATTGGTGACCTAAATTTTTATTATTAAGCTGGTATCAGAAAGATGCTGCTGCCCATTTCCTGTTCAAGGGTCGGATCATGTTTCTTTTTCCATAATATAATACAAAAATATAATGCGTGAATGTCATGGAACACTCGGTTGGAACAAAGTTCCATTTGTAGTCTATTATTATTAATAAACGCATTATATTATTGATTAACAAATACAAATAAATGAATTACTAGCGTCTATTAAAGTGAAGTGTCATTTAAAATAAAATAATATTTCTTTCATGATAAGGTAAGAAAAGTGCGAGGGAGATGGATATTATTCTATCTCGCTTCCTTATAGCCTCCAAAGCCATCTACACTACATCAAAAAGGGTTGTGATGAAAAAATCTTCCACTTTCTTGCCGCCTAGCCCCTTCTGCCAAATTTGTACCTTCCAATAAGGAACTTCGTTCCAAAAATTCACAATTAATAGAATTAGGCGTTACTTTGGGTAAATCCATTATATTAAAGAGTTTTAACATGGTGGAACCATGCTGCAGCTATATTATGGTGGTAGCATGAATTATTTGGCTCGACCGGGGTAGGATCCTGCTCTAACAGAATAACAACATAAAATAGCAGGTTAATGATGCTTTATGTTGTATGGTGAGTGTAGAGAACCGGAACAGTGAAAGGGAATGGCAATTTTTTTCATCTTACTGAGGATTAGGACTTAACAATTTTCGACTTAATGAGATTCCACTGTACTAGCAAAATTTTGTGATCTTAGACTACAATAGAAGCATGTGGGTCGGCTGATTATTATAGAAATTTTATTCTATTTAATTTTAACTAAACCTACAAAATAGTTTAGTTAATTTGTTACAATTATTGTGGACTCTTACTCTACAATTCCAAGTCCACTAGCTAGGGGCCACGTGCACTAGCCAGTAGCTATAGATATTATATTATTGTTAAAACTGAAACTTTAAAAATATTTATATCTCACCTTTGACATTGTATTATAAGTTATAATTAATGCAAATGGAATAAATACAACCATTGTAAAAAAAAAAATTTAAAAAGCCCAAGATTTTGTGTTCATGAAATGGTATAGATTTAGTTTAGACTTAGTTTTCAAAAATTATCACTTAAACTCCAATATTATCAGAAGTGAATGAAATTGTAAAGTATGCTTTATAGATTGAAAAATTATTGTCTAAATTGGCGAACAATACATTGAAATACAAGTCACATACATAAAACATTACAATTGTATAATATTCTACGAAGTGAGTTTAAAATAAAATATATTAACATAACACACATTAAACTAAAAGAATTAAAGAGTTAAAAATTCATAAAGCTACATGACTATGTGCCCACTTTAGTTGATTAATTATTGTAAATATTGTGCATTACAAAAATGTCCCCTAATATTAAATAAAATAATCTTTTAATGGTGAATCCTTTAATATTATAACAGATAAATAAATGGTTTATATCAACGGGAGATTTTTTTATTTTAAATGAAGTAAACTTAATAATACTTAATATGTACCATATCAAACAATTACAAAATGATGAATTTATTTGATTTTAAATACTTCGAAAGGTTAACTGCCTAATCGTACGTAAAATTGTTCTGGCCTTGATAGATCGTTGGTTTAATTTCTAATCGCTCAAGTTTAATGTTGCTTAAATACTACAAAGCAATAGGTCAGAAAGGCATTCTAGTTCGACTTAATAAACCACAGCACGGGCGTGTCATTGGGGAACACCGTACCGGTAGTTTCACCAGACCTAATTTAAAGAGGTTAGTAATATACTACAAAATAAGCAAAATTTACTTACAATAGCGCCATTGTTTAAATTAGTAGCCTTCACGTAGCCATTTTTGCGACTATTTATTTTTTCATTCACTGTTTTTTCTTCATTTCCATTACATTCTTGTGTTTTCGTTAATTCTGTATCGCTCGACCTGACACAACCTCCCATAACAACAGCCGCCATCGTTGTGTGAGTTTTGTGTTGTTACGATTTGTCAATTTTAGCAGGCATAGGTTACAGACCATACAGCCAAGTTTGAAGTATAACTTATTAAATTCTTCGTAATATGCTGAACGTCACATTGCGAAGTTTTTTGGGAAATTACGACGACTGCTCAACCCAACGAACAATTGAAGAATGAACCGAGACCGACGAACGCCACTGAACGCTGCGCTGTTTAAAATTTACTGGTGTTGAAACAATACGTATCTTAGTTATTATTCATTAGATCGATACGTTGTAGTTAAGTAATAGCATATTGGTTGTTTATTTTTTTTTCTTGGAAAATATTTAATAGAATGGGTTCGACCACCCAATTTTGTTAAGAATATCAAAAAATTCTATAAAAAATTACGAATTCAACGATATTCTTATTTTATTTGACCTTTAAAAATGACTGAAATATTAATGAGTAAAGTGGTGTTTTACGGTAAGGGCAACCGCTTTACTCCGCATTGCGATGTGACGTCATAAATCGACACGTTAAAGCCGCCAGTAGTCTTTATTGTTATATTTTTCTTATTCTCTCCATATTTATAACTCCATAGTTTTCTTGTCATGTTATTTATTTATCAGTAACCTTTATTTTCTGTTTTTTTTGTTTTTTAATTTCTTATATATCACGCTCCATGGGAATAAAAGTCCGATATGATAAGATAAAACCCTGTAGATCAAGTTACACCTTAATGCAAAATTTCATCAAAATCAATTTAGTATTACACGCATTGAATGTTTGCGACCATTGCATTTTCAAAACTACCTACGTACCTAAACTAACTACTAACGTAATACCGCATCAGTTTATACAAAAGTAAGTCAAAGTAATCACCTCCTATAACTAGATGTTTGCCCTATATTGTGAGGTCCACAATTCATGTATTTAGTTGCTTTGTTTTTATCCACATTTTCACCTCATAACCGCTAACTCCTTTCCCACCGAAAAGCCTCAAGACAAGGTGTGACAGACCAAAGACCGGACATTGGCAGAATTATTGTGACATAACCACAATACCAACGGCTATTAAAAAAGGCAAAGTAAAACTAGGACCATATGTTTGACGAACTACGTAACCAACAAAGTTTCTTCACGTGTCACTAGATACTAAATAACAGTACGAGTTGATTAATACTCACTGCATTAGTAAGTTTAAGTAAGTTTTTTTCATTTGATGTTGTTGTAAATCATGTGTAACTTCGTGGTTCGGTCAGTTAATACCTACCTATGTATTACTGCCTAATTACTAATCAATGGCAAAGCTGTATACTTCTCGTAATCTTTTATTAGTAACTTACCTTTAGTGCTTTATTTCACGCATTGCTGATGATAAAAAATCATAATTTTCTGAAAACTACTCCGCAACCATAAAACATCCACTTTTGGCAGATTATCTGACTGTCTTTTTTCAAAGCCCGCTTCCATTTTCTTTTTATTTTACAGCACTACACACCGTGACTATACATATAAATATAATCATTTTAAACGTGAAATGTTCAATACTTTAGTTTATAAATCAAATCAAATAGTTTATTTGTGATTCACAGTTTACAAAAAGGTCTTATTAAATACAAAAAAGTTCAGTCTGTGATCAGCCTCATGGGCATACAAATGTCAAATAATATTATTAATAGTTCATTGATTACATTATTCATAATAATAGATTTTTTTTTATAGAATAGGGGGCAAACGAGCATGCGGCTCACCTGATGGTAAGTGACTACCGCCGCCCATGAACAACCGCAACACCAGGGGAATTGCAGATGCGTTGCCGACCTTTTAGAAAGGTGTAAGCTCTTTTCTTGAAGGTTCCTAAGTCGTATCGGTCCGGAAAATTCGCTGATGGTAATTGATTCCACAAGGAAGTCGTGCGAGGGAGAAAACTTCTTCTAAATCGCATAGTCGTGGACCGCCAATCATCCAGATGGTATGGATGGTAACGCGAGTTTTGTCGCGATGTGCGATGGTGAAATTGAGCGGCTGGAATTAGTACGAACAATTCCTCAGAGCACTCCCTGTGATAAATGCGATAAAATACGCAAAGAGATGCAACATCTCTACGCTGTGCCAGTGTATCGAGCCGATCAGAAATAACTCGGTCGTCGACGATTCGAACCGCTCTGCGCTGGATGCGGTCAAGTGGAAGGAGCTGACACTGGGGTGCCCCGGCCCAGAGATGAGAACAGTATTCCATGTGGGGCCGAACTTGCGCTTTGTAAAGTTGCAAGCGATGTGCCGGCATGAAATACTGTCTCGCTCTGCTGAGCACGCCAAGCTTTTTCGAGGCTAATTTGGCCTTCCCTTCCAAGTGACCACGAAACTGCACACTATTCGATATGTCGACGCCAAGGATTCCGATACTGGCTGAGGCAGTAAGGGGAGTGCCTTGAAACTGAGGAGATACGACAAAGGGGTTCTTTTTAGCGGTAAACGCGCAAACTTGTGTCTTCTGGGGATTGAAATGGACTAGATTTAGTCGCCCCCAATCCGAGACTTTGTTAAGCAAAGACTCGACTTCAGACACAAGTTTGTCCCGGTACTCGGCGACGTTTTCCCGAGAAATATTGGCACGGCCGGTATATAAGGCATCACCAGTGCTTTTGTCCGCATAGCAATGAATGCTGCCAGTTAGCAACATATCATTGATATGCAGGAGAAACAGCGTTGGTGATAGCACGCAGCCTTGTGGAACACCAGCGTTGATAGGCTTGAAATCAGAGCATTCACCGTCTACTACAACCTTGATGCTCCGATCAGCAAGGAAACTGGTGATCCATTTGCACAATTTCTTGGGAAGCCCATAGGAAGGAAGCTTCGAAAGAAGCGCTTTGTGCCAGACCCGATCAAAGGCCTTCGCTACGTCCAAACTAACGGCTAATGCCTCCCCCTTGGACTCTACTGCCTCCGCCCATCTATGAGTTAAGTAGACTAGAAGATCACCAGCTGATCGACCCCGACGAAAACCGTACTGGCGGTCACTAATCAGCTGGTGATCCTCAAGGTACCTCATGAGCTGGCAGTTTATAATGGCTTCCATTATTTTGGAGAACAAGGAGGTGATGGCGATAGGCCTGTAGTTGGACGGGTCTGAGCGGTCGCCTTTTTTAGGGATCAGGTGCACCAAAGCTGTCTTCCATGAGTTCGGGACTACGCCTTGGGAGTAGGAGTACCGGAAAAGACGCGTTAAAACCGGTGCCGACTCCGGAGCACACGTCTTCAGCACAATGGGAGGGACTCCATCGGGCCCACTCGACTTGTTGACGTCCAGGGAGAAGAGTGCTTTGCGGACCGAGCGCTGTGTAAATCGCACATCCGGCATGGAGCACTCACATCGCGGGATGGTCGGCGGTGTGTTCCCCCCGTCATCTAGAGTCGAGTTGGACGCAAAAAGAGAGCTCAACAGATCGGCTTTCTCCTTTGCGGCGTGGGCCAGTGAGTCGTCCTCTCTGTGCAGAGATGGAAGAGATGGCTGACAGAAGTTCCCTTGGACAGCCTTGAAGAGAGACCAGAATGCACGGGTTCCCGAAGGAAGGCGAACTAGCTTCTCGCCAATTCTGCCGATGTGCTCAGACCTTGCCTTGGCAATGACGCTTTTGTAGGACCTGGAGGCGGAATTATACTTCTTTTTTAATGCGCTGGTGTTTACATCCCGAGACGTTGATGCGTCAGCCCAGGCCTGGTAGCACTCCTGCTTATAGCGTGATGCTATTTTACAAGAGCGACCAAACCATGGCTAGGATCTGCCTCCGATGGGCACCACAGAGGATGGAATAAAAAGTTCCATACCCTGAAGTACCACATCAGCAACAGAATCGGCAACAACGCTGGGATCTTCCGGCGAGAAGCAAACCCGCCCCCAAGGGTAGGATGCAAAAAAAGACCGCATCCCGTCCCAATCAGCTGGCCTATAGTACCAAACACGGCGGCAAGCTGTAAATCGCAACTGCGATTGGAGCGTGAGTGGCACCGTACTCCGGATCAGACAATGGTCCGAAGAGCCCAGAGGGGCATCGACGGAGACCTGATATCCGTCCGGATGAGAGGTCAGCAGAAGGTCCAACAGGGAAGGTACATGGTCTTCCACATCTGGGATCCGCGTAGGCGAAGTAACCAGTTGTGTTAGACCATATGCCAAAGCAAAGTCATAGACAGATCTACACGCATGATCGGTTAAACGAGAACCAAGCCATTCAGCGTGGTGGGCGTTGAAATCACCGAGTATCACGATCTCTGCGGATGGGACCTGTTGTAGCACGGAGTCTGCAGCCATTTGGACGTGGTCTATGAGTCGGTCTGTGTCGGCATTACCGCTATGGGACCTATAGAGGCACCCGTAGACGCGGGGATGGTCGTCGCTGTCTACGCGCAGCCATAGGATGGACAGGTCCGTACCTTCAAGGCTGCCGAGGCGTCGAAAACAGATGTCCTCTCTGACATACACGCAAACTCCAGCCCGGGGCACAAACGAATGTTCTAATTTGTACCCCGGGTAGGAGAGATACGAAGTATCAGCCGGAGAGGACACCTGTGTCTCGGTTAGAAAGAGCAAGGCCGGCTTATCTATCTCCAGATGGTAGTGGACGGCGTTAAGGTTTGAATGAAGTCCCCTGATATTGCAGAAATCCACGGTAAGCGTGGCAGGGGTTGCCTTTGTCTTCTTGCTCCGCTTGCCCCGATCAGGTTTCGTCTTGAGCGGAATTTCCCCCCCCCCCCCCCCCAGAATACGCGGGGCAGCCGGAGCACCCACGCCCAGGAGTGGAGTAGTTTGGTCGTGGATGCTCAGCGAGGGATTCTCCAGGGGTGCTGGTACCCTCCTGGGGTAGTCTTTTATTTAATTCCACTACCATGTTGATGGGGGGGGGGGGGGGAATTGGGCCTCCGGCCACCTGCACTCACCAAGCGCAACGCAGAGGTAAACCTCTACTTCACGCTGGTATTCTGTGAGGTCGTGGTACCACCCCGGTTCGAGCTGGCCCATCCGTGCGACAGCAAAAGCCACCGCTTAGCTCTACCACTGTTAAATTAGATTATTAGATGAAATTATTCATCTTAAATTATATTGATTACATTGGTTTAGATTATTCATATTAGATTAGATTATTCATAAATTATTAGTTCAAATTTATTATATAGTCGTTGGGTTTATTATAAGTATTATGTCATCTAATACAGTCAACCGGACATTAACTCTGACATTCGATATAATATGTAGGTAAACCACCGTATGCTTCCGAGCACGCGGTTTGGCGCGGTTAGTACTGAACTTGACAAGTACCTACTGCTCGTTTGGTCTGTCGGATTGTGACGTCACGTCACAGAGAATGAGCGGGTAAAAATTTAAAAAAATTGCGAAACTTCAAAACGTTATAACTTTCGTATTTCTGCACCAATTTGGATGAAACAAAAACAATTGTTATTTTCATAAGCATAGCATTAAAGCTATATAGGTTTTATTGTCAAATTAGAACATGTTGGTGTGAACCATTTTTTGTCGTCTTTATGGTATTTAAAATCGCCTGACTATACTCCTCGAATAATGAAAAGTAAGTTAAAAAGACTCTAAAACAATCGGCTGAAAGGCTGAAAAAACTGAGTGGCGTATGAAAAATGTCGCCGTTTTACGAAACAAGTTTTAAAAAATAAAAAATATAATAGCTGATCTAAAAACAAAATATATGATCACTGAAGAAAATAGTTATTTATTGGAATCGATCCGAAACAGGGATTTTATAAAAAAAAAATATTTGGCACCCCGAACCTCGCGCTTTGCCAGAGTTTCATAAGTCCACGAGCTTACAAATACATGCGACAGCAGTTGGTTAAACTATAGACATCCGATACTCACGTATGGGTGTGGTAGGAGGAGGGAGGAGTGGAAGGGTCCAGGGGAAGCCTCCCCTACCCTTCCCCCCTTAAGGAAATGTATAGTTTATGAGTATTTTTTTTGTAAAACCATAACCTCACTTTTTTACACAGGAATATTGACATAAAGTTACTTCTGCGTCGGTTTCGGCGCTGCGGTATGTGCAGCGACTTCGCCCTTGCATAGCATATCACAGGCGCCCATGCTGACCTCCGCAGCTTCGGCTTATTGGTCGCCTTCGGCGACCAGCCTCAGCCGCTACGGCTCGCACAGGGGCCTGCGATTTGCTACAGCGGGCGGGAGCTGCACTCCCTCCACGCCTACGGCTTACAAAACCACTCTAGGGGTAGGGCAAACAAGACTACGTGTATTCGGGGTATTCGGATTCAGTTTTAGTACAGATTCGATCTATTTATTTATTTATTTATTTATTTACTCTTTATTGTACACCAGAAAACAAAACAAAAACGAATACAATTAAATCTAAATTAGAAAAATGTACAAAAGGCGGTCTTATCACTCTGAAAGTGATTTCTTCCAGACAACCTTAGTGTAGAGAACTGATGTAAACAATAGTTAAAAATAGAGAGGGGCGTACAAAAAAAAATAAAAATAAAAAATATGAAAATACATACAAATAAAGGCAAGTGAAGATTATGTATGATATTATATAATAGATTAAATGAAAAGAGTACAAAAAAAGGAAAAGTGATTTATCTAATAGCGTTCTAAGTAATAAGATTTAACAAGACTTTTGAAAGAATGAAGAGATTGAGCACGACGAATGTGGAGAGGTAAAGAGTTCCACAAACGTACAGCAGTTACAGTAAAGGATTTCTTAAAAAAGGAGGAAGAGTGCGAAGGAGTAGAGAGAGAAAGATTGACAGAGGATCGAAGGAACCGATTATGGGTAAGGGAAAGATACTGGAAACGGTCTTTTAAATAATGAGGAGTGGAAGGATTAAACAGCACGCTATACAAAGTGGAGAGAATGTGAGTATTCCTGCGAAGGCGGATCGGGAGCCATTTGAGCTTATTGCGAAATTCAGAGATATGATCATACTCGTATTTGCGAAGCCCAAATATGAATCTAATACATAAATTTTGAATGCGCTCAAGCTTATTAAGCTGCTCCTCGGTAATGTCAAGATAGCATATGTCAGCATAGTCAAGGATAGGCAGAAGTAGAGACTGGGCGAGCGTAACTTTAGTTACTGTGGGAAGAAAATTACATAGTCTACGTAAAGAGCTTAAAGCAGCAAACATTTTTCTACTAACCTCATTAATCTGTGAGTTCCAAGACATACAAGAGTCGAGATACAACCCCAGATTTTTAACCTTGTTGCTGTAAGGGATTAGAGTGCAGTCTAGAAAAATAGGAGGTAGGGAAGACCAGTCAATTTTTCCAATTAATCTGGAACTACCGATGATAATCGCCTGAGTTTTCTTAGGATTAATCATTAAACCATAACGTTTACTCCAATTCGAAATACAAGTCAGATCAGCGTTAATAGTGTCAACTGATTTAGACAAATCTTCAAGAGACGATTGAGTATAGATTTGGAGATCATCAGCATACAAGTGGTAGGAAGAGGACAGATTATGACTTATAGAGTTAATGAAAATTGCAAACAGGAGAGGAGACAACACGCCACCTTGTGGTACGCCAGCTGCTGTAGTAGTCCAGGTGGAAAAAACATCTTGCACCTGAATGCGCTGTCGGCGACCAAACAAGTAACTTCGAAACCAGTCAACTACAGTTGGAGATATGTTGAGAAAGCGCAGGATGCCCAACAAGATATCAAAATCTACTGTATTAAATGCATTACTAAAATCAAGTAACGTAAGAATGGTAAACTTTTGTTTCTCCATTCCATACCGAATATCATCAGTGATTTGTAAAAGTGCAGTAGTCGTACTATGGCCAGGACGGAAACCGGATTGCAAAGGATTTAAAAGATTATGCTTTAAAAGATAGATGCTTAATTGATTGTGCACAAGACGTTCAAGAACTTTGGAAAGCAAAGGCAAGATAGAGATAGGTCTATAATCAGAAAAACTAGACGGATTCGACTTTTTCGGAAGAGGAACAACAAATGCATCTTTCCAAGCTGAAGGGAAAATAGAAGAATTCAGTGAATTATTCAGGATGGAAGTGATTACAGGTGAAAGGAGATCAATGAGAGGGATGACCATTTTCCGACTAATGCAGTCACTACCAATTGAATTTGAATGGATGGACATTATGGCTTTCATAACATCACAACTGTTAAATTGACTAAAATTAAAAGCAGAGGTGTCCGGAGCGGGAGCTTTTGAAAGAGAATCCAAAGTATTGTGTTTTGCTTTATCGTTAATGCAAGACGAAGATGAGAAATGCAAATTAAGTTGATTGAGATCAAAGTTAAGATGAGTGAAATTTTGCCGTAATTTCCCAACTCCTAAAGACTTAAGAAATTTCCAGACCCTAGCAGGGTCAGGATCTTGTACTGATTCATGGATATGGCGTCGTTGTGCTTTTCTACACAGATTGTTGCAACGATTCCGTACTAATCTATACTTCTCTCGATTCCGGTCGCTAGGAACTGACTTGTATTCTATCTTATCTATAAAGTCAGGTTTCCCTAAACTCGGCTATGATAATAGTAAATGAAACAATATAATTTTAAATAAAATCAAAAAAGTTCAAAAACAGGAAAGAAGTTGTTGCAAAAACAGGGAAAACACAGCACTAAGCACATGAGAGAAAATTCGCGTGACCACTTGAGAAACGGAATGACAACTGATATTTGACATCATAGATAATATATATGGAGTGTAGAGTAGAAGGAGGACCATCTCTATATATGAAAAGTGTCCCTAAAAACGTGTCCAATAAGGGTGGCGCTGCAGTAGCATAGGATAAATTTAAAAAAGTGCCAAAATTAATTAGAATAAGATGGAGAAATAAACAAGGACTAACCAATCCGCTTGGTTTTGTACTACGTAAATAGTTGAGATTTTATATACTGGCATTTGACTAACTACTCTAGTCATGATATTTTTTAAAAATTTGAATTCAGCTGACTTCACTCCGTTCACAACAGCTATCTTCATATCGTAGTTTTTCAGACGCCAGCGCTATTGTGGTAGGTTTTGGAACCTCTATTTTCAGTAAATTGTAGGACACTCACACACTCCAACTCCATGGAGTGTAGAGTACAAGGAGAACCATCTTATAAGGGGCGAAAGTTGAAAAAGTGTCCTTTTAACGGCTGCAATGGAGAGCAAAAAGCGAGATAATACAATGTGTGTTTTGTTAACTCTGACGTTGACTGGGTGCCCGGCTAGTATTGCAATGGCAAAGACATTAGGGTGCAATTTTGAAACATCTATAAACATTGTACCATTTTTTATAGTTAAAGGACAAGAAATAGTAATTATTCCTGACCCTGTCCATAAGCTAAAGCTTGTAATAAATACTCTTTTTTGTACGAGCAGCTATACAGGTCTAGAGAGACCAGTATCACAGCGATCTAAAAGATCTATTGTGATCGCTGCTGTCTGATGTCTACAGTTCACTGCTAAGCCCTATGTTCTCTATTAATAGAAGGAGTTGCTTAGTTGTGAGTAATTTCACTTCTTCAGATGAGTGCTGCGTTTGAGCATTAAGGTTTCGCAATTTGTCATCATGTGTAAAGGCGGTTCCCCCTCTAGGGAGCAAAACCTGGCACATCCTTGAGTTGCTTAGTCCCAGGATGGACATGTGCTTTTTAAGACATCAGTGTCCAGTCGGGTGCTCTTACCAGAATGCGCACTTTATTTTTACCTAATCCCAGGGCTTCCGAAACGAATTTACAATTGAAAGCCCGGATTAAGGTTTTTTAATGTTTTAAGCTTGGTATATCAGACTAGATCTTAAGCGGTTTGTTGTGGTAAAGCGTTTCTAGGGTCAATCGGGCGAGGCTTTTTGAGATTCCTTACAAAATGGCTCAGGTCCAAATTGTGTATTCTTTGAACCCTCCCGTGCGAGCTTGTCGGCAGTTTCATTGACTACAATACCCGCATGACCCGAAAACCATCTTAAAACTACTTCTTGTAACTTTTTATTACCTCTCAAAGTGTTTAGGCGGTTCACACAGTCTCCAACTAGCTTCGAGTTCACCAAGTTTGATCTCAGCGCTAGCAGTGCTGTTTTTGCAGATTGATTTCGGCACAGTGAAGTATGGCAAAAATTTCTGCCTGGAAGATAGAGGTGAATCTACCCAAATTCCTACTAAGTTTGAATTTGGGTTTCTCCCCATAAATTCCGAAGCTTACGTTGAGGCCCATTTTTGATCCATCGGTATACCATATAAGGCTACCGACCTCACAGATGACCTGTCCATTCAGCCAGTCTTCTCTGGAGGGTAGTTTCAGTGTATACTTTTGTTAAAAGTATATAGTGGACGCATGATATCTGACATTATGCATAAGACCAGTGTTTCCTTGATAGAGTCTTGATGGAGCCTTGGTAGACGGCTCCGTGGCGCAGTGGCTTAGCAATCAGTTGTTGCGCTGGGGGCCGCGAGTTCGAATCCCGTACGCAACAAGTATTTGTTTGGCCTACAAATAATTGTTCCGGGTCAAAATGTTTGTCCTTGTGCAATTTATATTTGTAAACTGCCTCCACGACACAGGAGAAAATCCTAGTGTGGGGGTGACTTTTTTTAAAAAGAAGAAAGAAGAAAAAGAAAGAAAGAAAGAAGAGTCGAGCATGGATCTCAATCTACAGGAAAGCAAGCTCAAACCACCCTGAGCGTTAATCCTATACAAGCTAGCCTTCGCCTACTTGTCTAAGTAAAGATCAAGGGGCATTAGGCCTAGAATTGCATTAAGAGTCGCTCCAGCCATTAAGCAGGCAGTCCTTTGTAGACTATTTAGTCTGTTCGCAGTCGTCTTTTTGGTTGGTCTTATTAGACCAGACAGTGGAGGCGTAGTCAAAGATCGCCCTCACTATACTGCTGTACAACTATAGGATCATACTGGGACGCAAGCCCCAGTTGTTCCCGACCATGCGGCTGCACGAACCTAAAACAATTTTTGTCTTATGACATGCATTGCTAAGGTGAGATATCTACGTTAGTTTTTGGTCGATTGTTACGCCCAAGTACTTAACTTCAGTGGAGAATGGTACTTCTTTACCATTAAGTTTTGGTGTGGCTAATTGTCTAACCGTCTCTTATTGGTAAAGGTATTATAACAGTTTTATCAGCATTAACCGATAAACTGTTATACCTGCACCAGTTGTTTATGGTGTTTAGGGTTCTTTTAATGTGTGATGATTAAGTATTTTGGAAAAAACCCTTCGCAATGATCACAAGATCATTAGCATAACCCAGTGTGTTAATGCGAAGGTCTACCATCTTGTACAATAATTGGTCAACCGCAAGAGTCCAAAGGAGGGGTGACAAAACACCACTTTGTGGACAGCCTCTTGTAGTTGCAATCTCAATCGAAGTTTGAAACAGCTCTATTTTTGCCTTTCTGTTTGAGAGCATCGACTTCACCCACCTAATGTGGGGGTCACAAAAAAAAGGCACAAAGAGCTATCTCTTTATCCTCCAGCGCCTTTTCGACCCTGTCAATAACACTGATCAGGGCTGTTTCCGTAGATTTGCCTCTGTGGTAAGCATGCTGGTTGTAGTGTATAGGTCTCGTAGCTAGAGCTACATCCCTAATATATCTATCCATAACCTTTTCCAATGTCTTCAGAAAAAAGTAAGATAGGCTTATAGACACAGAATATATAAGTATAGAAGTTGCACTCTTTTGATGTTGACTGCTTGCCGACGTTTTATAATAGCCTACATAGTTATTATTAATCAGATAAATTGCGCACGCAAGCTAAATAAAATTTTATCGCTGCGCGCGAGTGTCCGTATTACTTTGCATCTTTTCTCCTTATTACGTCAGAACGGGCTTTCCGTGGTTGCTAAGGGCTATTAATAAAGAGAAAAAAATACATTTTGAAATGGTAAATTACGTAGGTAAAGTACCTATGCTGACTATACTCGACCATATTATCTACTATGTGAGTTCTGTGATGCCCAACGCATGCAACTTACAAGGCCATTCGTCGGGAATCGCGATGCTTGGTTCGTATCGGTAGATTGCGTAAACAACAAATAAATCCGAAATACGATTCGTAACAGAAATATGATCGTAATCTACTTAGTTGAAAATCTTGTAAAAAAAGTTTTAATCTCAGTATTTTGTGCTATTATAACTTAAAATATTTTAATTACATAGACGAGTATAGGTATGTAAGTAGGTACTTGGGTAGTGAAGTAAATTTCAACTAAGTTTTGTAATAAAGTAGTTAAATTATTACTTAATTATTTTTTCGCTATAAGTACCTATCTAACAAAAAAAATGAAATAAATTTACCTTTCATTATCCTTCGGTAATTCAAAAAATGATATCTGAATTCTTTTAATTGCTTATTACGCATCCATTCCCGCAACAATTATAGTAGGAACGACGTTTTGCCATTATAATTTATCAAATAGATAGGTAATATACATAATATATATTATTCTTGAATTACGTGAAACTATTTTATCCTACAATTAAATATACTAAACATTAAACAAAAACTAATTCGACGAGTATTTCAACACGTATTTATAAAAAAATATTTACGTAAACAGCGTTAAAAAACTTAACTTACAATCAGTTGCCTAGAGCGGGCTAGCTCTGACTGCGATCTACCCCTAGGGCAGCTCGCGATTGTAGGTAATTATTTCACGCAGGTAGCAAGAGTGAAAGAGGCCTTTTATAGGTCTAAAGGAGTTTGGTAAAGCGTAGTCCTTTCTACTAGCCTTAGGTATAAATAGAACTTTGACAATTGTCCATTGCTCTGGAATATATCCCCATACAAAACTTGCTCTGAAGATTTTTACCAGATAAGGAAGAAGGATATCGATACCTCTGTAGATGGATGGACATTATTCCATCCTCCCCACTTGTTTTATATAGTTTAAAGGAGTCAACAGCCCACTGCACCAGGTTTGGCCTTATTATCTTTGTAGCCCTACACCAGTTCTCATTACAAGAAACCTGGAAGAGTTCGAGGTCAGAGTCATATGTGACCCTGGGAAATAGGTTGACGCTAGTGTAGCTCCAGTGTTTCCGTTTCACTATTTGTGAATTTACCATCAGGCTTTTTAAGAAGCCCGATCTGATTAGGTTTAGCTTTCGGTAGCATTTTATGTAGTCTTGCACTGCGAAGCATAGACTCAACTTCCTCGCATAGCTTCCTCCACGATGATCTCTTAGTTTTCCTAATTTCTTTATTATAATCGGTTAGGGCTGCACTATAAATATCCTATTCTTTGTTTTTTTGTCCTATCGAATAGTTTCCTGGTCTTTTCCCTAAGCTGCTTTAGCTTAATGTTCCACCAAGGAACTTTTCGTGTTAAGGTCTTGTTTTGACGGGACAACTGTCTTCGAATGTTTCACGGATACCTACGGTTACCGCCTCCGCCGCTAACACCAGGCTTTCAATCCTTTTTATGCTTTTAAGAAACGGTTCGAAATTCTTCCTTAGGCTATCTCTATGGGGCTCCTAAGCGCATGCTTGGAGAGAGGCCAATTCCCGCTTCGTTGGAAGACGTGGAAGCTGGTCCTCATTTGGAAGCCGGGGCGCCCTGCGGACTCTCCGTCCGCATACCGGCCCGTGGTGCTGCTCGACGAGGTGGGCAAGCTCTTTGAAAGAGTCATTGCAAACCGCCTCGCCGAGCACCTTGCGGGGACGGGGCCGGATCTTGCGGAACACCAGTTTGGCTTCCGCAAGAGGCTCTCTACGGTGGACGCCATCATGCGCGTGAGAGCCCTCACGACGAGGGCTGCAGTGGCCAGGGGGGGGGGGGTTGTTTTGGCGGTGTCTCTCGACATCGCCAACGCCTTCAACTCCATGCCCTGGAGCTGCATTAGGGAGGCACTCCGGTATCACCGGATGCCGACCTATCTCCGTCGTATAGTCGGGGACTATCTGACGGACAGGGCCGTCATCTACCCCGGTCGTAACGGTGAGTGGAACCGGCGAGAGATGTCGTGCGGTGTCCCACAGGGTTCGGTTCTGGGGCCGCCCCTGTGGAACATCGGTTACGACTGGGTGCTGCGCGCCGACCTCCCTACCGGCGTCAGCGTAGTTTGCTACGCTGACGACACGCTGGTACTGGCACAGGGGGGGTCGTACGAGGCGGCGGCGGAAAATATGACACGCGGGGTTGCGATAGTCGTTGAGAGGATCCGGCAGCTGGGTCTTGAGGTGGCTCTGCACAAGTCCGAGGCCATGCACTTCCATGGTCCTCGGAACAGGCCACCACCGGGATCCTCAGTGATGGTAGGAGGGGTATCCGTCGGCGTCGAGTTGACGTTGAAGTACCTAGGACTCGTCCTCGACGGCCGATGGAACTTCGTTGAGCACTTCCGACGTTTGGCTCCCAAACTGGAACGGACCGGGGCTGCCTTCAGGCGGCTCCTGCCGAACCTGGGGGGGCCAAACGCCTCCTGCCGGAGGCTCTACGCGGGGATTGTGCGGTCCATGGCCCTTTACGGGTCCCCGGTGTGGGCGCGTGGTTTGGCGCGGCTTGCCGTCCACCACCTGAACGCGCCCCAAAGGGTGGTCGCCGTGAGAATGGTTCGCGGCTACCGCACGATCTCCCGCGAGGCGGCGTGCCTCCTTGCCGGATTGCCGCCATGGGATCTGGAGGCGATAGTCCTCGCGCGCCTGCACGAATGGCGCACGGAGGCACTATGCCGGGGGGAAACTCCGCTGCCGCGGCAAGTTGTCGTGCAGCGGACAGACTTCCGGCGTGATCTCATGGCGACATGGAGAGAGCGACTGTCGCAACCCCGTGCTGGGCACGCCACTATAGCGGCGATAAGACCCCTCTTTGAGGAGTGGCTTGAGAGACGCCACGGCGTCCTCACCTTCCGCCTGACGCAGGTCCTCACCGGACACGGTGTGTTCGGGAGGTTCCTGCACCGAATCGGGCGGGAGGAAACGCCCGGGTGCTCCCACTGCGAGGATCGACCGGGGGACACGGTGGAGCACACCGTGGAGGTGTGCCCTGCTTGGGCGGAGCACCGCCGTGTCCTCGTAGCGGCGATAGGCGGCGGCGACCTCTCGCGTCCGGCCCTGGTCGAAGCCATGGTCCGGAGCGAGACGGAATGGGATGCCGTCACCACCTTCTGCGAAGCGGTGATGCTAGCGAAGGAGGTGGCGGAGCGGGAGAAGGAGAGAGCAGCAGCTTTCCTTCCCGGCCGCCGCGGGAGACGCCCCGGGTGTCGGGGGCTACGTCGTGGCCCCCGGCCACCTTAGGCGCGGGCCTGTGGATGGCGAGCAATGGGTAGCTCGCCGTCCGTCCGTCTAACGACGACAGGCCGTGTCGACGGCGCGTTTTGTTCCACGCGCGCCTCAAAGAGCTGTCAGCATCGTGAAGGGGCCCGCAAGGGCCGACGCCTGCCGGGGCTGCGGGCTGTTCGAAAGAGATACCGCGGCTCCGGAACGTAAGGGCACTGAAGGAACACGGATGGTTTTTAGTCAGTAAAAGTCTGACACTCCCTTCCGCTCCACCCAGAGCGAAAGGCGTCATTTGATGATTTTCCATCCGCAAAAAAAAAGGCTATCTCTATAGACATCCCAGGAATTCGCTTTTGGATCCCTAAAAGCAACAGTTTCATAAGTTGGTGATACCCTAATCATAAACTTAATGTGTCTGTGATCAGACATCGAGTTTTCACTACTAACATGCCAGTCAGTAATCCGCCTGGATATGTTATTGGTAGCAAAGCTTATATCTAAAACTTCCTGCCTAGCTCGCGTTACAAAGGTTGGTGTACACCCTAAGTTTAGGCTTACCAGGCGATTGGATATGAGAAATTCAAAAAGTAACTCACCTCTTTCGTTGATTTTAGTGCTTCCCCATGCTGTATGGTGAGCATTAGCATCACATCCCACCACAAGTTCGGCGTTGTGCTTACGGGCGAACTCCGCCACTCGCTCTAACTCGATGGCAGGATCTGGGTTCTCTCCGGGAAGATAGGCTGAGCAAATGATTACTCTGGCCCCTGTGCATTCCTTAAGATTTATAAAGATTGTAACCAGGTCGTCATTGGAATACTCTGGAACAGCTAAAAGTTCAATAATTTTATTGTAGATTATACAAGCTCTGGGTCTACTGCCTTTGGTATTGACTAAGATCTTACCGGCAGCCGACAATCTCAGAACTTGACCGTTGGCCACCCAAGGCTCTTGTATGAGGGCGAGGTCGATGTTGTCCTCTGCGAAGTAAACGTCCACCACGGCAGAAGCAACTGCTGCATAGTGAAGATTTGCCTGGAGGACCCTCGTCTTACCCTTAGGATTAGCCATTTATGGGCGTGGGGTCGGGGGGCAGGGGTCGTTTACGCCTGTTTAGAACGAGAACGTCCTTTACCGGCGCTTGACCCCCGCCTACATACTTTTGGGTTTTCCGCTCCCACCTCCCTACCTCCTACCCCCGGCCGACAGCAGCGGAGGCCCTCGGACCGAGGCGAGATTCGCGCCTTGGGTCACAGTCATTCTCTCTGATGTCGTTCCGGTCTCACCCCTCGAGGTGGAGGGCCGGGGGGATTGGAGTTGGGGTGTTTCAGGCTCCGTTGCCGCGTCAAAGCCTCCCCTGACCTTAAAAGTTATCATTTTAAAGACAAGGACGCCGCCCGGAGAAGAGAAAAGGTTCCAGAGAAAAGGTTACCAGGAACCCATTCTCCTCGTCCCTACGGTGGAGGATCCTCCAGAGCTCAGTATGAAGCCCTTGATTTTGTGCCCTCAACAGCACAACCGCCTTCTCTGGAGAGTCAGCTTCGCTGCGGGACAAAAAGGTGATGCCCAGTTGAAGGTTAGGCAGTTCGCTCTCGGGTATTATCGAGAGCTCTGCCTCCAGCCAGGGTTTCAGTTTTCCGATTTCATCCGCAATGCAGTCCTGGCTTGCCTTGTTCAGGCACATTACCAGAATCCAACCTGGCATGTGGGTGAAAGCCGAAAATTTTGGTACCATTCCCGGCTGCGCTTCACAGGCCGTCTTAGCAATAGCCTGCGTTAGTGTTCGGAGGACCAGCCGCATCTGCTCCTCGCTCATAGGATTCGAGTTGCGAATTCCTACACGCACGGAGCCAGCTACAGCACTGAAGCTGAGCTTCTTCTTCCCCGTTGCCAGCATCACAGATTTCCTGTGCTGGTCTTTGGGAGACTCCTCCTCAGACCGACTGCGTTTTTAGCACCATAGACCACATATATACCCTTCGGCAAATTGTACAAAAGTCCGAGGAGTACAATTTGCCACTATGTCTGGCGTATGTGGACTATGAGAAAGCCTTCGATTCCGTCGAAATTTGGGTGGTGCTGCAGTCCCTTCAGCGGTGCCAAGTTGACTGTCGGTATATCGAAGTTCTGAAGTGCTTGTACAGTAGGGCTATGATGGCAAACGTTTAAAAGGTCAGTGGCCGATTCTATAGAGCTTTGTGATAAAGATTTAAATTTGAAATAATATAAAAAAATGAGTGAATTATTTGATATTTTAAATAGTCGAAATTTAAAAGATTATGC
Organism: Parnassius glacialis; assembly: GCA_033319125.1. Lineage (NCBI taxonomy): Eukaryota > Metazoa > Arthropoda > Insecta > Lepidoptera > Papilionidae > Parnassius > Parnassius glacialis. The sequence continues at coordinate 3,666,050 of JAVANC010000010.1, forward strand.
TTATAAAAATCCGATTAATAAAGAAAATGGCAGTCAACTTTTTAAATACTGAGATGAAATGGAAGTTTACATCAAAAGTCTAAAATTTATTATATAAATTCAATAGATTCAAATAGATAGGTCAGTTTTCTCGGTTCCCTTATATGTAAAATAAGTATTAAAAAATATACGCTGATAAAATACTAACAGATGAAGTACAATTTATACCAGTTTATAAACTGAGTCAAGATAATTTAAAGTACTTTTCAGTGCTACCCGGTCAAAAGATGGATTTAATAATAATCCAATAGCAATTCAGTTCCAAAGTGCTTATAAAAGGCTTGTAGTACACGGAGAGATAAAAAGCGGCCAAGTGCGAGTCGGACTCGCCCATGAAGGGTTCCGTAGCAGCAAGTAACATAATTTACGATTTATGACGTATTAAAAAAACTACTTACTAGATCTCATTCAAACCAATTTTCGGTGGAAGTTTACATGGTAATGTACATCATATATTTTATTAATTTTATCATTCTCTTATTTTAGAAGTTAATGGGGAGGGGGGAGGGGGAGGACACACATTTTACCAATTTGGAAGTGTCTTCCGCGCAAACTATTCAGTTTAGAAAAAATGATATAAGAAACCTCAATATCATTTTTGAACACCTATTCATAAATACACCACAATTATGGGCTTGATGAAAAAAAAATTTTTGAGTTTCAGTTCGAAGTATGGGGAACCCCCAAAATTTATTATTTTTTTCTTTTATTTTCAACAGCATAGTTCTTATAGTTTCGGGAAAAAATGGCTGTGACATACGGACGGACAGATGACGAATCTATGAGGGTTCCGTTTTTTGCCATTTGGCTACGGAACCCTAAAAAGTATAACATCCGGGAATTGTTTTCCATTGGAAGAAATTAAAATTTTGACCCACACTGAAGTGAACTACGAACACAATATAAATGCGTATACTAATCATGCAATAGAAACAGATAACCTAGATATGGATGTTATTGATGATAACTCGTGCAGTGACCATGATTATTTAGTTAGCCAGCCATCTGATTTGATATCGTATACAGAGGAAATAATTCCTTATATTGGTGGTTTCGTGGTGTGAAAAATCAAACAGATTTTGAAATGTGAAGATTGCCTTTCGGCGCTCGTAAGCGTCAGATGTGCTGATCTAATATTTAAAAAAGATAAGGGTGGTCTAATATATCCCTCCCAAGATGCCATAACGATTAGTTCTTTAGCAGACAAAAACTTAAGGAAATATCTGCATAAAGGAATTGCATTTTTCGCACAAAAAATATCTTGTCACGGCTCATTCTATTTTAAAGAGATGTCAATCGGTTGTTAATATATGTCTCTTTATCCAACAGCCTTTCATTAGTAACAACCGAATTGTGCTCATCAAAACCATTACAACACGATATTTAAACATCCGCATTAATCACGCCACAAAACCTTTTAAACCAAAAGAGAAAAGTGAGAAACTTGCACAATAAACTAGTTTTGTTCTAGGGGCACTAAAATATGTAAGGTAAATAAAAAAATTGTATTGAAAACTAATTTCTTTTATATTTAATGATAACTTCGATGTTCGCTGGACCTCAATTTGTAATGGATACTCAATTATTGATCACAAACCTATGAATAGAATGTATGTGACAAACTGTTTTGTTGTAACGTTGCAGCTTTTGCTATTGCATGTATGAACCGGCTCGAGCCGGGTTGGTACCACGACCTCACAGAATACCGGCGCGAAGTGGAAGCGCTGCTTCTGTGTTTCGTCTGGTGAGTGCAGGTGACCGGAGGCCCAGTTCCCCCCCGGCCCCCAAAAACATGGTAGCGGAATTAAATGAAAGACTATCCTAGGAGGATACCAGCATCCCTAGAGAATCCCTCGCTGAGCATCCACGACCAAGCTACTCCACTCCTTAGCGGGGGTGCCCGGGCTGCCTCGCGTATTCTGCGGGGGGGGGGGGGGGGTAATTTCCGCTCAAGACAATAACTGCTCGGGGCAAACTGAGCAACAAGACCAAGGCGACCCCTGCCACGCTATCTGTGAATTTCTGCAACATCAGTGGACTTCACTCGAACCTAACCGCCGTCCACTACCATCTTGAGACGGCGAAACCGGCCTTTCTCTTTCTGACCGAGACGCAGGTGTCCTCTCCGGATGATACTTCGTATCTCTCCTACCCGGTGTACAAATTGCAACACTCCTTTGTGCCTCGGGCTGGAGTTTGCATAAACGTCAGAGAGGACATCTGTTCTCGACGCCTTGACAGTCTTGAAGGTTCGGACCTGTCCATCCTTAGGCTACACGTAGACAGCGACGACCATCCGCACACCTACGGGTGCCTCTACAGGTCTCATAGCGGTAATGCCGAAACAGACCGACTCATCGACCACATCCAAATAGCTACAGATTGCTTGCTACAACAGGTCCTATCCGCAGAGATCGTGATCCTTGGCGATTTCAACGACCATTACGCCGAATGGCTCAGTTTACGTTTAACCGATCATGCGGGGAGATCTGTTCATGATTTTGGCTTGGCATATGATCTGACACAACTGGTTACTATGCCTACGCGGATTCCAGATGTAGAGGATCATGCACCTTCCCAGTTGGGCCTTCTGCTGACCTCTCATCCCAACAGATATCAGGTCTCCGTTAATGGCCCTCTTGGCTCCTGGGACCATTGTCTAGTCCGAAGTGTGGTTACTCACGCTGAAATCGCGGTTACTTTCTGCAGGTTGCCGCCGTGTTTGGCAATATAGGTCAGCCGATTAGAATAGAATAGAATCATTTTTATTGAATATTGATTACAAGTAATTCTTATTGAAAGTCATTTTTTATTTTACCACTGGTTCGAAAAAAAATCCTCTGTCCTGGGAAGAACCAAAGATGATTGGGATGGGATGAAGTCTTTCTTTGCATCCTACCCTTGGAGGCGGGTTTTCTTCTCGCCGGACGATCCCAACGTTATTGCTAATTCTGTTGCTGATGTGGTACTTCATGGTATGGAACATTTTATTCCTTCCTCTGTGGTAACCATCGGAGGCAGATCTCAGACATGGTTTAGTTGCTCCTGTAAAATAGCATCACGCTACAAGCAGGAGTGCTACTGGGCCTCGGCTGATGTATCAACGTCCCGGTATGTAAACACCAGCACCCTTAAATAGAAGTATAATTCCGCCTTCAGGTCCTTGCAAAGAGTCATTGCCAAGGCAAAGTCAGAGCACATAGACAGAATTGGCGAGAAACTAGTTCTTCTTCCTTCGGGAACCCCTGCATTCTGGTCTCTCACCATGGCTGTCCAAGGGAACTTCTGTCAGCCATCTCTTCCATCTCTGACAACTCACTGGCCCATGCCGCAAAGGAGAAAGCCAATCTGCTAGGCTCTTTCTTTGCGTCTAACTCGACTCTCGATGACGGGGGAACACACCGCCGACCATCCCACGGTGTGAGTACTCCATGCCGGATATGCGGTTCACACAGCGCTCGGTTCTCAAAGCACTCCTCTGCCCCTGACATCCACAAGTTGAGTGACGGAATCCCCCCAATTGTGCTGAGGACGTGTGCTCCGGAGTTGGTACCAGTTCTAAAGTCTTTTCCGGTACTCCTACTCCTAAGGCGTAGTCCCGAAAACATGGAAGACGGCTTTTGTCAACCCGATCCCTAAAAAAGGCGACCGCTCAGTGCCGTCTAATTACAGGCCTATGGCCATCACCTCCTTGTTCTCCAAAATAATGGAATCCGTTATAAACTGCCAGCTCATGCGGTACCTTGAGGATCACCAGCTGATTAGTGACCGTCAATACGGTTTTCGTGGGGGTCGATCAGCTGATGATCTTCTTGTCTACATAGATGGGCGGAGGCAGTAGAGTTCAAGGGGGAAGTATTGGCAGTTAGTTTGGACATTGCGGAGGCCTTCGATCGGGTTTGGCACAAAGCGCTTCTTTGGAAGCTCCTTTTCTATGGGCTTCCCGAGAAATTGTGCAACTGAATCACCAGCTTTCTTACAGATCAGAACATCAAGGTCGTTGTAGACGGTGCATGCTCCGACTATAAGCCTATTAATGCCGGTGTTCCACAAGGCTGCATACTATCAGCAACGCGCTTTGTCGTATCTCCTCATTTTCAAGGCACTCCCCTTGTTGCATCGGAATCTTCGGCATCGACATATCGAGTGACGTGCAGTTTCGTCGTCACTTGGAAGAGAAGGCCTCTAAAAAGCTTGGCTTTCCGGCAACTTTTCAAAACGCAGGTTCAGCCTCACATGGAATACTCTTCACATCTCTGGGCTGGGGCTCCTTAGTGCCAGCTACTTCCACTTGACCACATCCAGCGCAGAGCGGCTCGAATCGTGGACGACCGTGTCCTTACCGATCGGCTCTATTCACTGGCGCTGCGAAGAAATGTTGCATCCCTTTCGCATTTACCACGGGGAGTGCTCTGAGGAATTATTCAAATTATCCCAGCCGTCAAATTTCACGAACAAACATCGCAGCAAAACTCCCGATACCATCAACATCATCTGGATGATTGGCGGCCCACCACTGTCTGTTTCACTAGGAGTTTTCTTCCGCGTACGACCTCTCTGTTGAATAATTTACCACCGGAGATTCTTCCGGACCGATACGACTTAGGGACCTTCAAGAAAAGAGCTTACTCCTTTTTAAAAGGCCGGCAACGCATCTGCAATTCCCTTGGTGTTGCAGTTGTTTATGGGTGGCAGTAGTCACTTACCATTAGGTGAGCCGTATGCTCGTTTGCCCCCTCTCCTATTAAAAAAAAACATATTTTAGAATAAAATTGACACTTACTTGTTGATTTTAACCAGCAGCTTAACTTTTTTATTGTACTCACGTCGTTGCGACTTTAGGACCTCTTATGTGTCACTATAGACAAAATCACTTTTTTACGTCAGTCTTTTTCATATTTTGAAGCTCTATCGAATGCAAAAACTATCATGTGTATACGACTATTCAATCGTTATTTGTTTACCAATTTCAAGATCTATAATGTGCCTCCTAATTAAAAGTTGGTGCTTAAAATATCTTATGTGTAACTGTACAGTTATGAGTTTTTAGTTACATGTCATACTCGGGACCTTTAGGCAATTATTAGATCAAAATATCTTATGTGCATTATTATGCACGACGAGAATGGCGGGAATATTTAAAATTATTTACCTATGTGACTTTAGAGCACACATATCACGGGGAGAAGCGAGACAGATAAGTCGTGTGATTATTCTCTAATCTTAGATGATAGAAATCGCTAATTTTAGGTATTAATGTATTTTTTCAGTGCATTGCAGGTCGTTAGTTATTCCGCGTTGCGTAAAATTTGTGAGTGTAAGACCATAAAAAATGAGTAAATCGGTCTGTCCAACTGAGATTGAGTTATTAGTTAATCAGCAAAATACAGGTGACTCTGAATTAAGTATTTTTTATGATTTTGGGGAACCTCCTAAGGTGAAGAAAACCTGTTCTAGTGGTTCCCTTATTACGCCAGAAAACTTGGACTTAATGTCTTCAGGATTAAATAATCAAGATGACGTGACGTTAAGGAAGATTTATCTGATCAAAGCATCAGCATGCTCCATGCCGCTGAAGATCAGGGTATTGCGTCTGAAGATGACGTTACAAATGCTTCATCTGATCATAGTATCAGCATACTCCATGCCATTGAAGAACCGGATATTGCATCTGAATCGAAGCAAGTGCTATGACTAACACCTATCTTTGAACAATAAAAGTGATGGTGAGCCAGATTGGGTCCCATTGATTTCGCGGCGGAGGCGGATTCTTTATCCATTGTGGAGTCAGGTTGAAGAACATTTAGACATCAATAAAAATATCAGGTCGTTGTCTGTGCACGATTTACGAAGAAACAGAAACTTATTTTTAAGAAGACGGAGGATCTTGCCTTCTCTGGATAGTGATAATGGTGATAGTGATGTTGATGACAGTGTTAGTGGGGTATCATTTCCCGAGAATATTGATGATAATACCTCTGTATCTGTACAAAGATCACTTCCGTGCACCGTTAAACTGAATAAAGAAGCACGGGTTGCTGGTAAATCGTACTTTGGGTATAAAAAGTTAGCTGACAAATGGACAGCGTGCGTTAAGAAGTCTGAAAGAATTTTGAAACCACGTTGCTTACACACGTGTGTAGTTCCTAAATCTAAAAATTCTTTTCTTTGTACTCTTGTATCCAATGAAGAACGTGAACAAATTCATAAACATTTTTGGAAGCTCAAGACATGGCCTGAGAAAATGGCGTTTATAAAAGCATCAGCAGTGAGAAGGTGTATAAGATGACGACGTAAATCTCAACAGAGGTTTACAAGCAAAAGAACAAAGTGGCCACGATATCTTCATCAATAAATTGGACACAAAATGCACAAGAGTGAGAGCGTGTAAATTATTTTTTCTTAATACTCTTTGCATTGGAGAAGGCAGTTTTCGTCGCTGGACTAGAGAGGTTGATAGTTTCGAAGATAATTTAAAATTAAAAATTTTGTACAGCCGACTTCAATATAAGCGACTTCAATATAGGTTTTTTAATAACATTAATATTTTTTATAAAACAAAATACGCACAAAATACAACTAACTAAACTACTTAGCCTGCTACACAAAAAGAACATTTGTACTACCTAGAGACCATTAAAGGTCTAAAGATAATCCAAATGTTCAAGCCCACTACCAGTTGGCAGCGTACCCAGCATGCTGGCGGCATTACCACGCTGAATGGCAATGCTTATGCGTTGCGCCAAATAAACGCCAGCATTTTGGTCACGCGTCGCGTCAACCAGGCGCTCTGATAAGTCTTGGAAAAGAAGATGAGCTCCCGGTCCCCAAGGACCCAACGTCTCAACTCCAAACGGCTCAAATATGTAACCACTACCGAGATTAGCATATTTGCGCCGCTTGTGCTGTTCCGCTGAATGAGCCGCCGCGCCAGCCTTACTCCGTGTCTCTGAAAGATGTGACGGTGCCATTGTGTCAACGCAAGTCGCGTCCCACACAAGGGGCCGTCCCATCTTCCAGGGCACAAGTGTCATACCGTCAGGCCTTTTACCATCGTCACGTGCAAGGCCACTCGGTTCGAGTATAGCTGCAACATTGGCGGTGGCAAAAGCCCGGCGTATGATGTCATTCAGGCTAGCGTGCCGACCCATTCGCCCAGCACTTCTTGAGCAGGAGAGACCATGGTGACCGAGCTGATCAACTACAGTACCACACTGGCAGCGATGGGCCTCAAAGCACCTTGCACCCAAACGTAAACTGACGGCGAGACGAAATGCAGTCGGGTCCAAAAGGCTACCTGTGTTAAAAGAAGGCATAGCTTGTAACCAAAGCCCAGATTCCCATACAGAGACTGCAAGAATACGGGCACGATCCGCGATACTAGGACACGTATCTAAAAGTGATTTCCGTGCTAGATCGCAGATCGGCCGATCCCACAGTCTCTGCGAAGACAAGGTCCTGGGAAAATCAGTATTTGGACAAGCCAGCCTCCAGGCATTCTTGGCCTCACTTGAATGAGCTACAATTACATCGGAATGGCCTAAAGAGGGTGCAAGGATTTTTTCTATTAATTTATACGAACCATGAATGGAGGACAAGAATGCAGGTAGCGCTACACTGGAAATTTTGCGTACCCCTAAGCCTCCCAACCTCACTGGTAGGGAGGCTTGCGACCACGTCCTGTCATCCATCTCAACATTCAAAACCGATACTAGCGCGTTTTTAACGACATTGTCTAGGCTCGAAAGGAGCTCACCGTGTTTCCACAGTGGACTACATCGTAAAGTGTAAGTAAATTTGGGAACGAACAAACAGTATTTCATAATTGTAAAAGCCATATGGGCGTTAATTTTGAGCAATCTTTCGGAAGCATTCATGAACTTTTGAATTTTTTCCTCAACGAAAGGTGAAAAAGATTCCTCTAATATCGGTGAACCCAGGAGACGGAGGGAACTCCTGTCTACTGATTTGATATTGGGAGCCAAATCATTAAATTTTTTGATAACCGAATCTTTATCTGGACAAGAATCGCAAACAAAGAGTTCGCATTTTGAAAAATTTAGTTCTAAGCCAATCAGACGGAATTCGTCAATGAGAATTTTCAAATCATTGAGCACAGTGCTCACGTCGCCTCCTAAGGTTCCGTCATCCAAGTACCAAACATTAAGCTTGGACTGGAGACGTTGAATAATTGGATGAATGGCCAGGGAGAAAATCGCGGGTCCAAAAGGATCACCCTGTTGACAGCCGACAGATGATAATAAAACATTATTTTTGTATGTTAATTTGGTGGGACTGCCGTAGCATTGCCAAAGAAAGTTGAAAAGGTCCGGAATTTTGTCTTTGACTTGTGTCAACAGGGCACCTCGATCGACTGAATTGAAAGCGTTTTTCACATCCACCTTTAGCAGCACCTCTCCACAATTTTGATCGAGAAAGGTACGAAGTGAATGAACAGCAGCCTCACACCCGCTCCGCGAACCAAAACCAAGCTGCATTGGTTGAAAAAGGCTGCTTAAAAGAGCAGCCTTTTTCCTACAGCCCGCTTTGGCTGCGAGGCGGCGATATGTGGTGCCAACCGCAATAGGTCTGATACCACCGTCTTTTTTTTTAAGTGCGCATAAATTGGCGCCGTACAAAATTTCAATGACGTCACCATTGACCCGCCCCGATAACATGAGATTAAACAGTGCCGTCATGTCTTTCAAAAGGGTCTCGCCCACCTCACCAGAGCTAAAAGATAGAAGATCTTTTAGATGTTGAGGGGTTAGGCCATCTAGTCCTCCAGCTGAGCCACTCTGGAAAGACATAACCGCCGCTGAAATCTCCTGGGCAGTGACTTCAATGGCAACGTCATCTAACTTTGGTGGATCAGGTAGGTGGAGATTCGCCGCTGCAGGTGGATGTTTGTCATGAAGTGACTTAACCGTGTCGGGTGTATAGGGGGCGATAGAGTCGCTAGAAAACAAGACACGTGCGGCGCCTTTGATATCGCCATCGCTAATTTTGTTCTCTACTATTTTGAAAGTGGCCGAAACGTCAGATTTTTTGGAATTTTGATTATTCCGCTTTTTGGGCGGAATAATGCTAGCAAGATCTAAAGGATTTTCCTCCAATGCTTTATACTTTACGCAGTTTTCCTTTACTCTAGTTGTAAGGGATTTTTGGTTTAAGGGATCAAAATGTACGTAAAGAACATTGTATGGAAAAAGAAGGAGATGTTCCCAGGCTTGTTTGGAATTTTTCGAAATAGCATTTTTAATAGCCGATGATAAACAACGGGCAACCGAAATTCGAGCACCGCGCGGAATGCGTTTCAAAACCGGAAAAGAATTTTTGAAAGAGCTTAAAAACTCCCAAAACGGTTTGGAAGGAGTAGCAGCGCTGGTAGAACTGCTACTGGCTACTGTTTCGGAGCCTGTAATCGGAGCCGAAAGAGGAATTTGAAATTTTTTGTGGCATCTTGTGCGATGAATTTTGAGTCCTTTTCGGCCTTTAAAAAGTCGAACCTGGGGACACTCCGGGCACTGTATCATGTCCCCCAGCGACTCCGTCAGAATTTGGGAAGCTGCATTGCTCACCGCACTACTATGGGCACAAAGTGCCATAACAAAATTTTAGCTTATCTTAATAATCTTAGTATTTCTAAGTCGGCGTGATGACCGCCAGACGTCAGGCGTTGACGCCGCCCGAAATGCGCAGGCTCGCCGGGCGGCGTTGACCTCGAAAAACCGACTACCGATGGAGTAGACAGTGAGTCTCGGACGTAGTGTAGGGCGGCCCGTCTTGGTAGTGTTACAACCTTGTACTTTTCATAGATATTTAACTGTGTAGTGGCGTAAGAATATCCATAACTCCATTTCATCATCGGAACTAAATCAGGAGATGGGCAGCAGCGTCTTCTTATCGGTAACTAATAGTTGACGCCGAATACAATGTCTCCAAACGAATATTATTAGTAGTTGAGGCCGCAGTCAGGACAAATAGGTTGCTCAGGACAAGAGCACTTATTGTCAAATATTCGACGCGTACAAATTGGTACACAAAACAAAATTCCAGCAGCACTGATCAGTCCCAACAACGATATGCAAATCATATGAGATTTGAATAAAAGGCCGCTTGAAGCGGAATTTTTTTGGTTTCTATTGATACAGATCGCGCTTGGATGAATCAGGATCTTAAATGATATTGTTTAGCGAGTAGGTTATTTGTTTATATGTATTATTACTGCAATTAACACTTTTTTTAAGGTATTGTTCCAGTTTGTGTACAATTTAGTCTTGATTTATTTACACTGTTTTTTTTTTTTAACACTATTGTACTGAGGTCTTTGATAACATCACAACCGATTTTTTTGATCACTATTCACAGTTTTACAATAAATTTAACTCGGAAATACGATACAAAATATTTTTAAATTAAATTATAAACACATTACAAATTATTGACACATATGGTTGACGTTGACGTTTGATTTTTGTGATGATTAAGATTTTTGATAGGTTATTTAAGAATAACTCAATAACCATCGGTCTGACCTTGATCAAATTCATATGGGACCACACGAGAACTATCAGCTTTCATATAAAAAAAGAATCATCAAGATCGGTTCACCCAGTACGAAGTTATGAGGTAACACACATAAAAAAAAAAAAAAAAAACATACACCCGAATTGAGTACCGTCTCCTTTTTGGAAGTCGGCAGAAAATATTGAGGAACAATCTGCATCAAGTTCAAATATTATTGCTAGGCCAGGAAGGAACTTTGAATTGACAAGAACTGTTAAAACATGGCTGGATATTTTACCAAAACTGCCGAGCCATTACTGTCGGCTCAAAAATATTTATGTTGAATCGACTTTTAGATCTGAACTCCACGTGTATCAGGTTTTTAAGGAGTGGTGTATTGAAAACCATTACAGAGCTGCCTCTAAAAAGACATTTTCGAAGATAATAACTAAAGAAAATATCGGCATTCACCATCCTTGCAAAGACAAGTGTGACACGTGCTGTTCTTATAAAACTGGTAACATTTCCAAAGAAGAATATAATAGCCATATTGTTAAGAAAATTGAAGCCCGTGAAGCTAAAAAGAATGCCGTAGCTATTGCAAACGAAAAGGTTGTGGTTATAACAGTCGACGTTCAAAGTGTTTTGCTTGCCCCAAAGCTATTGGCCAGTGCATTGTACCACAAATTAAAATTGCAATGCCATAACTTTACGATTTATGACGTGCTATCCAAAAACGTGACAATTTACTTTTGGCACGAAGCAGATTTTTTTTATAGGATAAGGGTGACAAACGAGCACACAGTCCACCTGATGGTAAGTGGTTGCTGCGGCCCATAGACATCTACATCTATCCTCGTTTGCGAATCAAAATGCAGATGCGTTGTCACCCGTGAGGACTAAGATGGAATGCCTCATTTCCAGTAAAAAGGGCCTCCGGCCACCTGCACTCACCAAGCGAAACGCAGAGGTAAACCTCTACTTCATGCTGGTATTCTGTGAGGTCGTGGTACCACCCCGGTTCGAGCCGGCCCATCCGTGCGACAGCAAAAGCTGCCGCGTGGCTCTACCACTGTTACATGGTAATGTTACTGTTAATGAATTCGCATCTCGTTTGATAGATTACTGTCAAAACCTGCCACTTTCAACAGAGAGTGTTATCATTATTTCTGATGGATGCGGACACCAAAACTGAAACTAAATTTTGATAAGTGTCCTAAGCGATTTGGCGCAAAGAAGGAAAATTTGTATCGAACAACTTTACCTGGAAAAGGGGCATACTATAATGGAAGTGGCTAGTATTCACTCCACTATTGAGCAATACATAAAACCACCAATTTTCGCTCCTAGTGATTACATCACCCGCATAAGACAAGCTCGACCACAAAAGCCCTATAATGTCAAATCCATTCACCATGATTGTCTTCTAAATTTTGAAGAGATGGAATCGAACCTAAAATCCATACGGCCTGGCAAAAAGAAGGGAGATCCTGTCGTGGTGGACATTATAGGTCTTAAATATTTATCCAATGGCTCAATATTTTATAGGTTAAGACATGTCGATGAGTGGTCTGTACTTCCGCAGCGAAGAAATAATCAAAGAAACGGTCTGGTATCTCCAAACCGATTGTACAGATCTCCGTTAAAATTACTGAGAGCAAGTTTAAACATTTACAGGAACTGAAAATGGTAATAGATCGGGATTACCACCCGTTTTACGATGTATTACAATTTAATCCGGGTACTTAATGCATAATTATATAAGTATACCTCAGAAAATAGTGGTAATTTGATTTGTAATTTTAATTTTATTCTAACTTGTGGTTCAACTGTTACCCTATCTTAATTAGTGTTTCGTGAGAAATATAAAATATTTCAGTAAAATTAATAGTTTATTATTTTAATGTTTATAGGCATTTTTGTTCAAAAGCTCTGATGTTATACATACAGCGCAACCAAAATCTCTTATGTGGTAACTAAAATATTTTATTTTTATTTTTACTATGATACTATTTATAATTTCAACTAAGAATAGCAAAGTAGAAAGCAGGAAATCATGTGGTTCTTATCTATATTTCTTGTTGTAGTTGGTTTCATTATATTTTTTTCGGTAGACGGTTTTTACCGATTTTCTCATAAAATTGATTTTTACACATAAGAGGTCTTAAAGTCGCAACGACGTCATGTTGTGTATCCATTTGATGTGTTTTAGTCGATTCATTCATAAATTTTTGGGCATATACAATAACAAAATTATTTTTTAGTTTTATTCAATACACAGTAGTTAAATTTTTTAATTTTTTAATTACATTCCAACCTTTTTGTACACAAATTGGGTAAATGAAAAAATTCATGTAGTAGCACAAAAATTAAATGTCACTTGATATGTTTTATCTCATATTAAAATTATTTCTTAGTTTTATTCAATACACAGTAGCTAAATTTTTAAATTTTTAATTACTATCCTACCTTTTTTTACACAAAGAACAATGCCCATTTTTCACCTGACAATGTATAGAAATGAAATAAATCTTAAAATTCAGCTAATTGAGTTGTAAATTAATTACGCTTATCACAATGTTAAAAGAAACGCAGGAAAAAAATATATTTACATATTTCTATAAGCTTATTCCACGTCAAGGGTAAACGTACTATACATTTTGAACGCATCTCAACTACCCTTTTTCTAGGTCGTTCCATTTTATACGCTGCTACTTTACTTTATTTAACTCTGTTTCTGAGTTTTATACATTATTTTATGTTTCATTTAATCAGTAAGTATTTATTTATTTGTATTTGTATAGTACATATTAATATAAAATAATATAATAATAAAATAAATTAATCATTCAGTATGTCATCGTGTGCGGACGAATGAAACGGATTTTTTTTGACATTTGACAGTTCAGCAATTTGCATCGGCGTTCGGCGCAGTTCTTCGTTGTTGTGTTTGCATCTCGTTGTGTACTGTGCCATTTTGTTTATGTTACTTCTTTTTACAACCCTATATGGTATCAAGAAAATATTTCTGCTCCAGTAGAATTTTTGGATGACGTAGTGATGAGAGAATTAAGTGAAAATGTTGATAATTAATAAACCATGCCACTTTAACATAGTGTTTTATTTGTTTATCCCATTTTGTTCATCAGGTATTTATGTAAGTATGTACCATAGGCCAATGAAATGTGTTTGGTTGATAAGTGATAATTTTGACAATACAAAATGAACTAAATGTAGTTAGCTAGTTAGTAAGTATTTATGTAAGCTGAAGAAATAGCAGATAGAGCTAGACACTCAATTTATGGTGACAATCATCGAAAGTAAGTGGTGACTTAGGGGCAGTTGGTTTTAAGAAATTCACAAAGTAAAAAAGACGTTTTAGACCATAACTAGATAAGTATTGCTGTCTTAACTTCGAGCGTTAATAATAAGTTATAGCACATTTATTTCTTTATTACCTCTGGTTACGGCAAATCCTAACCTAAAAAGTGACATGGTATTTTTTGGGATTCGTAGCGTTTAAATCGTAAAAATGACTATATGACATTATTTTCTAAGCTTACATGTAGTTTTTCTACTATACTTTATAATTATACATCAACTTTCACTATCAGGTTTTTAAATGTATGGGAAGTGGGTATGATTCTTTGGCAAATAAAAAAATTCATGTAGTAACACAAAAATTAAACGTCACTTGAAATCTTCTATCTCATTATGGAGTGTAGAGTACAAGGAGAACCATCTTATAAGGGGCGAAAGTTGAAAAAGTATCCTACTATTTACTGAAAATAGAGGTTCCAAAACCTACCACAATAGCGCTGGCGTCTGAAAACTACGATATGAAGATAGCTGTTGTGAACGGAGTGAAGTCAGCTGAATTCAAATATTTAAAAAATGTCATGACTAGTGTAGTTACTAAAATGCTAGTATACAAAACCTCAACTATTTACGTAGTACAAAACCAAGCGGATTGGTCGGTCCTTGTTTATTTCTCCATCTTATTCTAATTAATTTTGGCGCTTTTTTTTTAATTTATCCTATGCTACTGCAGCGCCACCCTTATTGGACACGTTTTTAGGGACACTTTTCATATATAGAGATGGTCCTCCTTGTACTCTACACTCCATATATCTCATGCATAGACTATTTCATGTGGCCACGTTAGGCCATCGTCTATACGTTTGTACCATTCTCTGTCAACGTATCCATAGACTTAGAGTATATTCTAGTCTTTGCACGTATCTATAGCATTTAGATCGCGAATTTAAAAGGTTATGGGTTTGACTACTCTCTTTCTTGTCTTTTAAAAAACATACTATTCCTAGTATTTTTTTACACAGTTTTTCCTATTACCTCGGTTTCCTTTTTGTGCTATTCTGGTGAGGTTTTTTGCCCGTCTTGTCATGACGTGAGGGGGGGGGGAGCTTAGTGGCCGTGTCTTGGTCACCCGCGGTGAACAAAGAGGAACCCCTTGGCTGACCCGTGGTGTAGGGCTGGCCCGAGGTGGCCACTCTGAGTGGGCTTGGTGAGCCCACTTCGGATGAGTATCGGTGGGCTGCGGCGAGAGGGGTGCCCTTTTCTCCTGCCCCTAGCTGAGGTGGAGTCGCAGGGGAAGAGGATTGTTAATAAGGCGATGCGCCACTCGCCCTACCCTCCGCGACTCTGACGGGTCCGCACCGTTATTTGATGCGGTGTTGGTGGGGCTGCGAGGGGAGAGGAGTGTTGGTATTGCGAGGCGCAGCTCTCCCTACCCTCCGCAGCCGAATCTTGGCTGGCGGTTGAGCCATAGACCAGATCCGCCGCTGGGATCAGGAAGGCTGGTGCTTCCGAGTGCTAATATTTCCTGGCCCCATGGCTTTCGCGCATTGGACACGGGGGCGTCTGTTGTGCATGTGAAGTTGGAGGCCGCGGAGGAGGGCGCGCTATATGTTCTGCTGGGTCTTACCTGAGAAGGAGATGAGGGAGGAGTAGTCCTCTTCCAAGGAGGGGCCGCCATGGAGCGGCCAGCGCTGGTGAAGCCGCGGATGTGTGCAAAAGCGTTCCCGTGGCCCTGCCAATATGCGACGCAGGTGGAACACCATGGGGTTTTAGGCGGTGCCAATCCGACATAACCAGTACTTACCCCCGAGCGCTTCGGCAGTAATCAAGTCTCCCGCGTCGCATACCCCGTGCTGTGCGCGTGAGTTTTCTCATCGTTGATATAGCTTTTTCGTATATTAATGTTTCTCATTGCAGAATACGAATTGATTTAAATATTAAAGTATGTAACTCCATTATGAAAGTGAATATTGTTGCTATTTTAGTAATTCAGGCGTTATAAAGAGCGTGAATGAATCTTTTATATTAAAAATAAATGAGAATTTCAATTTACTTCGTAATGGATTAGATGAAATACTTTATTGTGAACTAGTAAAACGATACCTTTTTGCGCTTCTAAGTATAAAATTGCTTCGAAATTAGCAACTGCTTCAGCAGTAAAAATGGTGCACTAATATTCCCAATTTTTGCGATATATACTAGTTAGCTGAGCCTTAAGATAATTTTTAAGGTGGTGCTAACAGGAACTTGTGGTACGATTTGACAGTAAGCATGTAGTGATAGTTCCACAGCACACGGTAAAAGAAACAGGACAGATGTAACACACGTCACAGCATAAAGATAGTTCCTATCACAGCTTGTTACAAGTTAATAGACTGTTATTTCGGAACTATACTGAAAATGTTGTTTCAAAGGAGCAGAACTGGTGGAGCTGCTTTCTAACTTTAGCCAGCTTAACCCACTACTACGTCACCTTAACTATAATTATAAGCACAGAATCATTACATCTAGATTGGCAACGGCATTGTTAGAGAAGGATGAATAGACACTATGGTACGAATATGAAAAAACCCTTTATTATTTATCTCTATTTTTTTCAGCCCATAACGTCGTGTCCATTTATATGCTGGATTACTGTCAAATTTGAGAGTTCTAGGAAAAGCAAAAGATCGTAAATAAAATAGTTCTTGTTTTCGAGCGATCATTTATCTGTTGCTGTGTGGGTCGTTAAGGGAACTTGTTAGAAATAAAATTCAAAAGTGTGGTTCTAATGGGCGGTTGTAGCATTTCAGTATTGATCGCGCAGTGAAAGAAAACAAAATTTCACTCGTTGGTAAACATTTACATATTTTTTTACACTTTGAATAATCTTAGTCTTAATTCGTATTATTTATTACTAATAAATCCTTCTTTATTCAGTTCTTAGTTGTTTTAAGCCCATTTTATCGTAGATAGACTATGTCTATGCATTTTATCAAAAAAAAAGAAGAGCATAACCTAGTGTTACCAGTTAATTAAAAACAAACCGCCGATAAATAATGGTGTATGTTTTACACACAGACCTTCATATACCAGTACGCTGAACTGACTATACACTACAAAATTGGCATCCGCAGCAAATTGATTATGATCTCTATAATTCGTGTAATTTATTCTTTAATGTAATTTAAGGTTTGTAAAATTCTAATTGTACCTATAGATATTCTTGATATAGGCATAATATTTTGGCAGCTAAGTGGTAACAATAAATTCTCTACAAAATTATGTATTTTTTTTATTTTGTAGTTTCCTACTCAGAGGACCTTTTAAACCTCTCAAATGAACCTCACAAACCCAGTGGTGAAACTTGGAATAAAACCCGTTCTATAGTTACGAACGAAGAAAAACGTAGATAGACTAACGCAGCGTCGATTTTTGTTTTGACATATATCATATGTGACATAAGAGTATATGTGTTATATGTGAGACAAGTATTAATTGATACATTTATTTATTGTATGGCATTATTTTTAAATATAACATATATAATGGTATAAATACATAAATATAATGGTAGGCCTGGTTATATAATTTTTATCAATATATTTTGTTACACTCTTTTATCTCGATTATTAGTTCCGTAGACGCTCACTTCTGCTATCAGCATCAAAATGGCGAATATCAAATCGCCTCATTATGTCACGGTTATAGCCAGTCCAGCGTACTTGTACAATAAATAGAGGGCAGTGGTTTTACACGTTTCCATCTGATGTTGATATACGAAAAATATGGATAGACGTTTTCGTACTTCAGAATTGGTTATCATCAAAACATGCAAAGGTTTCATAATAAGGTCGAGGAAAAAGTTTCTTCGTATTTAATATACAAATTCAAAACATTTTTTTCAAAGTTTAAATACATTTAATCATAATATATATGTGCTATTTTGTTCGATAACTTGTTGCCATCTTGTTGGCAGTGACAGAATCTCGTTGCTGTAGAAATCTTGGGATGTTTCTCTCTTGAAGTTTACCTAACACGGTTAGTGTTAGGTAAACTTCAAGAGAGAAACATCCCAAGATTTCTACAAAAAGAATAAAGAATTCTGAAGAGACCGAAACAGGTGAAAATCTGACGTCAATCAAGTGAAGATCCAATGCTTATATGCTGTATAACGTATATGTATATATATATATATATATATATATATATATATATATATATATATATATATATGTGTGTGTATGTATAAATAACTGAGAATGGTGGCCGTTTTTTACTCTCACTTGTACAAGAGTTAGTTCTACCCCAAATGAATCTTCCTCATAATAAACGATGACCTTCCAATGTCACCATACACAAATCATCACCTTATTGTGTGTTAATCCGGATTTCGCTACAGTCTGTGGAACTTGACCATGATCTTTTTCGCACGTTCTTGTCGTAGGTGATCCACTTTTCATTGATCTTTTCAAAATGGTTCGGTTTCATTACGTTTCAATAGCGAAAATGGGTTAGTACTGTTTTGTGGTCAATCCTCAATTCTTTGACTATGTCGAAACTACTAATATGCACTTTTTCAAAAATCATCATCAAGATCGGTTCACCCAGTACGAAGTTATGAGGTAACACACATAAAAAAAAAAAAAAAAAACATACACCCGAATTGAGTACCGTCTCCTTTTTGGAAGTCGGCAGAAAATATTGAGGAACAATCTGCATCAAGTTCAAATATTATTGCTAGGCCAGGAAGGAACTTTGAATTGACAAGAACTGTTAAAACATGGCTGGATATTTTACCAAAACTGCCGAGCCATTACTGTCGGCTCAAAAATATTTATGTTGAATCGACTTTTAGATCTGAACTCCACGTGTATCAGGTTTTTAAGGAGTGGTGTATTGAAAACCATTACAGAGCTGCCTCTAAAAAGACATTTTCGAAGATAATAACTAAAGAAAATATCGGCATTCACCATCCTTGCAAAGACAAGTGTGACACGTGCTGTTCTTATAAAACTGGTAACATTTCCAAAGAAGAATATAATAGCCATATTGTTAAGAAAATTGAAGCCCGTGAAGCTAAAAAGAATGCCGTAGCTATTGCAAACGAAAAGGTTGTGGTTATAACAGTCGACGTTCAAAGTGTTTTGCTTGCCCCAAAGCTATTGGCCAGTGCATTGTACCACAAATTAAAATTGCAATGCCATAACTTTACGATTTATGACGTGCTATCCAAAAACGTGACAATTTACTTTTGGCACGAAGCAGATTTTTTTTATAGGATAAGGGTGACAAACGAGCACACAGTCCACCTGATGGTAAGTGGTTGCTGCGGCCCATAGACATCTACATCTATCCTCGTTTGCGAATCAAAATGCAGATGCGTTGTCACCCGTGAGGACTAAGATGGAATGCCTCATTTCCAGTAAAAAGGGCCTCCGGCCACCTGCACTCACCAAGCGAAACGCAGAGGTAAACCTCTACTTCATGCTGGTATTCTGTGAGGTCGTGGTACCACCCCGGTTCGAGCCGGCCCATCCGTGCGACAGCAAAAGCTGCCGCGTGGCTCTACCACTGTTACATGGTAATGTTACTGTTAATGAATTCGCATCTCGTTTGATAGATTACTGTCAAAACCTGCCACTTTCAACAGAGAGTGTTATCATTATTTCTGATGGATGCGGACACCAAAACTGAAACTAAATTTTGATAAGTGTCCTAAGCGATTTGGCGCAAAGAAGGAAAATTTGTATCGAACAACTTTACCTGGAAAAGGGGCATACTATAATGGAAGTGGCTAGTATTCACTCCACTATTGAGCAATACATAAAACCACCAATTTTCGCTCCTAGTGATTACATCACCCGCATAAGACAAGCTCGACCACAAAAGCCCTATAATGTCAAATCCATTCACCATGATTGTCTTCTAAATTTTGAAGAGATGGAATCGAACCTAAAATCCATACGGCCTGGCAAAAAGAAGGGAGATCCTGTCGTGGTGGACATTATAGGTCTTAAATATTTATCCAATGGCTCAATATTTTATAGGTTAAGACATGTCGATGAGTGGTCTGTACTTCCGCAGCGAAGAAATAATCAAAGAAACGGTCTGGTATCTCCAAACCGATTGTACAGATCTCCGTTAAAATTACTGAGAGCAAGTTTAAACATTTACAGGAACTGAAAATGGTAATAGATCGGGATTACCACCCGTTTTACGATGTATTACAATTTAATCCGGGTACTTAATGCATAATTATATAAGTATACCTCAGAAAATAGTGGTAATTTGATTTGTAATTTTAATTTTATTCTAACTTGTGGTTCAACTGTTACCCTATCTTAATTAGTGTTTCGTGAGAAATATAAAATATTTCAGTAAAATTAATAGTTTATTATTTTAATGTTTATAGGCATTTTTGTTCAAAAGCTCTGATGTTATACATACAGCGCAACCAAAATCTCTTATGTGGTAACTAAAATATTTTATTTTTATTTTTACTATGATACTATTTATAATTTCAACTAAGAATAGCAAAGTAGAAAGCAGGAAATCATGTGGTTCTTATCTATATTTCTTGTTGTAGTTGGTTTCATTATATTTTTTTCGGTAGACGGTTTTTACCGATTTTCTCATAAAATTGATTTTTACACATAAGAGGTCTTAAAGTCGCAACGACGTCATGTTGTGTATCCATTTGATGTGTTTTAGTCGATTCATTCATAAATTTTTGGGCATATACAATAACAAAATTATTTTTTAGTTTTATTCAATACACAGTAGTTAAATTTTTTAATTTTTTAATTACATTCCAACCTTTTTGTACACAAATTGGGTAAATGAAAAAATTCATGTAGTAGCACAAAAATTAAATGTCACTTGATATGTTTTATCTCATATTAAAATTATTTCTTAGTTTTATTCAATACACAGTAGCTAAATTTTTAAATTTTTAATTACTATCCTACCTTTTTTTACACAAAGAACAATGCCCATTTTTCACCTGACAATGTATAGAAATGAAATAAATCTTAAAATTCAGCTAATTGAGTTGTAAATTAATTACGCTTATCACAATGTTAAAAGAAACGCAGGAAAAAAATATATTTACATATTTCTATAAGCTTATTCCACGTCAAGGGTAAACGTACTATACATTTTGAACGCATCTCAACTACCCTTTTTCTAGGTCGTTCCATTTTATACGCTGCTACTTTACTTTATTTAACTCTGTTTCTGAGTTTTATACATTATTTTATGTTTCATTTAATCAGTAAGTATTTATTTATTTGTATTTGTATAGTACATATTAATATAAAATAATATAATAATAAAATAAATTAATCATTCAGTATGTCATCGTGTGCGGACGAATGAAACGGATTTTTTTTGACATTTGACAGTTCAGCAATTTGCATCGGCGTTCGGCGCAGTTCTTCGTTGTTGTGTTTGCATCTCGTTGTGTACTGTGCCATTTTGTTTATGTTACTTCTTTTTACAACCCTATATGGTATCAAGAAAATATTTCTGCTCCAGTAGAATTTTTGGATGACGTAGTGATGAGAGAATTAAGTGAAAATGTTGATAATTAATAAACCATGCCACTTTAACATAGTGTTTTATTTGTTTATCCCATTTTGTTCATCAGGTATTTATGTAAGTATGTACCATAGGCCAATGAAATGTGTTTGGTTGATAAGTGATAATTTTGACAATACAAAATGAACTAAATGTAGTTAGCTAGTTAGTAAGTATTTATGTAAGCTGAAGAAATAGCAGATAGAGCTAGACACTCAATTTATGGTGACAATCATCGAAAGTAAGTGGTGACTTAGGGGCAGTTGGTTTTAAGAAATTCACAAAGTAAAAAAGACGTTTTAGACCATAACTAGATAAGTATTGCTGTCTTAACTTCGAGCGTTAATAATAAGTTATAGCACATTTATTTCTTTATTACCTCTGGTTACGGCAAATCCTAACCTAAAAAGTGACATGGTATTTTTTGGGATTCGTAGCGTTTAAATCGTAAAAATGACTATATGACATTATTTTCTAAGCTTACATGTAGTTTTTCTACTATACTTTATAATTATACATCAACTTTCACTATCAGGTTTTTAAATGTATGGGAAGTGGGTATGATTCTTTGGCAAATAAAAAAATTCATGTAGTAACACAAAAATTAAACGTCACTTGAAATCTTCTATCTCATTATGGAGTGTAGAGTACAAGGAGAACCATCTTATAAGGGGCGAAAGTTGAAAAAGTATCCTACTATTTACTGAAAATAGAGGTTCCAAAACCTACCACAATAGCGCTGGCGTCTGAAAACTACGATATGAAGATAGCTGTTGTGAACGGAGTGAAGTCAGCTGAATTCAAATATTTAAAAAATGTCATGACTAGTGTAGTTACTAAAATGCTAGTATACAAAACCTCAACTATTTACGTAGTACAAAACCAAGCGGATTGGTCGGTCCTTGTTTATTTCTCCATCTTATTCTAATTAATTTTGGCGCTTTTTTTTTAATTTATCCTATGCTACTGCAGCGCCACCCTTATTGGACACGTTTTTAGGGACACTTTTCATATATAGAGATGGTCCTCCTTGTACTCTACACTCCATATATCTCATGCATAGACTATTTCATGTGGCCACGTTAGGCCATCGTCTATACGTTTGTACCATTCTCTGTCAACGTATCCATAGACTTAGAGTATATTCTAGTCTTTGCACGTATCTATAGCATTTAGATCGCGAATTTAAAAGGTTATGGGTTTGACTACTCTCTTTCTTGTCTTTTAAAAAACATACTATTCCTAGTATTTTTTTACACAGTTTTTCCTATTACCTCGGTTTCCTTTTTGTGCTATTCTGGTGAGGTTTTTTGCCCGTCTTGTCATGACGTGAGGGGGGGGGGAGCTTAGTGGCCGTGTCTTGGTCACCCGCGGTGAACAAAGAGGAACCCCTTGGCTGACCCGTGGTGTAGGGCTGGCCCGAGGTGGCCACTCTGAGTGGGCTTGGTGAGCCCACTTCGGATGAGTATCGGTGGGCTGCGGCGAGAGGGGTGCCCTTTTCTCCTGCCCCTAGCTGAGGTGGAGTCGCAGGGGAAGAGGATTGTTAATAAGGCGATGCGCCACTCGCCCTACCCTCCGCGACTCTGACGGGTCCGCACCGTTATTTGATGCGGTGTTGGTGGGGCTGCGAGGGGAGAGGAGTGTTGGTATTGCGAGGCGCAGCTCTCCCTACCCTCCGCAGCCGAATCTTGGCTGGCGGTTGAGCCATAGACCAGATCCGCCGCTGGGATCAGGAAGGCTGGTGCTTCCGAGTGCTAATATTTCCTGGCCCCATGGCTTTCGCGCATTGGACACGGGGGCGTCTGTTGTGCATGTGAAGTTGGAGGCCGCGGAGGAGGGCGCGCTATATGTTCTGCTGGGTCTTACCTGAGAAGGAGATGAGGGAGGAGTAGTCCTCTTCCAAGGAGGGGCCGCCATGGAGCGGCCAGCGCTGGTGAAGCCGCGGATGTGTGCAAAAGCGTTCCCGTGGCCCTGCCAATATGCGACGCAGGTGGAACACCATGGGGTTTTAGGCGGTGCCAATCCGACATAACCAGTACTTACCCCCGAGCGCTTCGGCAGTAATCAAGTCTCCCGCGTCGCATACCCCGTGCTGTGCGCGTGAGTTTTCTCATCGTTGATATAGCTTTTTCGTATATTAATGTTTCTCATTGCAGAATACGAATTGATTTAAATATTAAAGTATGTAACTCCATTATGAAAGTGAATATTGTTGCTATTTTAGTAATTCAGGCGTTATAAAGAGCGTGAATGAATCTTTTATATTAAAAATAAATGAGAATTTCAATTTACTTCGTAATGGATTAGATGAAATACTTTATTGTGAACTAGTAAAACGATACCTTTTTGCGCTTCTAAGTATAAAATTGCTTCGAAATTAGCAACTGCTTCAGCAGTAAAAATGGTGCACTAATATTCCCAATTTTTGCGATATATACTAGTTAGCTGAGCCTTAAGATAATTTTTAAGGTGGTGCTAACAGGAACTTGTGGTACGATTTGACAGTAAGCATGTAGTGATAGTTCCACAGCACACGGTAAAAGAAACAGGACAGATGTAACACACGTCACAGCATAAAGATAGTTCCTATCACAGCTTGTTACAAGTTAATAGACTGTTATTTCGGAACTATACTGAAAATGTTGTTTCAAAGGAGCAGAACTGGTGGAGCTGCTTTCTAACTTTAGCCAGCTTAACCCACTACTACGTCACCTTAACTATAATTATAAGCACAGAATCATTACATCTAGATTGGCAACGGCATTGTTAGAGAAGGATGAATAGACACTATGGTACGAATATGAAAAAACCCTTTATTATTTATCTCTATTTTTTTCAGCCCATAACGTCGTGTCCATTTATATGCTGGATTACTGTCAAATTTGAGAGTTCTAGGAAAAGCAAAAGATCGTAAATAAAATAGTTCTTGTTTTCGAGCGATCATTTATCTGTTGCTGTGTGGGTCGTTAAGGGAACTTGTTAGAAATAAAATTCAAAAGTGTGGTTCTAATGGGCGGTTGTAGCATTTCAGTATTGATCGCGCAGTGAAAGAAAACAAAATTTCACTCGTTGGTAAACATTTACATATTTTTTTACACTTTGAATAATCTTAGTCTTAATTCGTATTATTTATTACTAATAAATCCTTCTTTATTCAGTTCTTAGTTGTTTTAAGCCCATTTTATCGTAGATAGACTATGTCTATGCATTTTATCAAAAAAAAAGAAGAGCATAACCTAGTGTTACCAGTTAATTAAAAACAAACCGCCGATAAATAATGGTGTATGTTTTACACACAGACCTTCATATACCAGTACGCTGAACTGACTATACACTACAAAATTGGCATCCGCAGCAAATTGATTATGATCTCTATAATTCGTGTAATTTATTCTTTAATGTAATTTAAGGTTTGTAAAATTCTAATTGTACCTATAGATATTCTTGATATAGGCATAATATTTTGGCAGCTAAGTGGTAACAATAAATTCTCTACAAAATTATGTATTTTTTTTATTTTGTAGTTTCCTACTCAGAGGACCTTTTAAACCTCTCAAATGAACCTCACAAACCCAGTGGTGAAACTTGGAATAAAACCCGTTCTATAGTTACGAACGAAGAAAAACGTAGATAGACTAACGCAGCGTCGATTTTTGTTTTGACATATATCATATGTGACATAAGAGTATATGTGTTATATGTGAGACAAGTATTAATTGATACATTTATTTATTGTATGGCATTATTTTTAAATATAACATATATAATGGTATAAATACATAAATATAATGGTAGGCCTGGTTATATAATTTTTATCAATATATTTTGTTACACTCTTTTATCTCGATTATTAGTTCCGTAGACGCTCACTTCTGCTATCAGCATCAAAATGGCGAATATCAAATCGCCTCATTATGTCACGGTTATAGCCAGTCCAGCGTACTTGTACAATAAATAGAGGGCAGTGGTTTTACACGTTTCCATCTGATGTTGATATACGAAAAATATGGATAGACGTTTTCGTACTTCAGAATTGGTTATCATCAAAACATGCAAAGGTTTCATAATAAGGTCGAGGAAAAAGTTTCTTCGTATTTAATATACAAATTCAAAACATTTTTTTCAAAGTTTAAATACATTTAATCATAATATATATGTGCTATTTTGTTCGATAACTTGTTGCCATCTTGTTGGCAGTGACAGAATCTCGTTGCTGTAGAAATCTTGGGATGTTTCTCTCTTGAAGTTTACCTAACACGGTTAGTGTTAGGTAAACTTCAAGAGAGAAACATCCCAAGATTTCTACAAAAAGAATAAAGAATTCTGAAGAGACCGAAACAGGTGAAAATCTGACGTCAATCAAGTGAAGATCCAATGCTTATATGCTGTATAACGTATATGTATATATATATATATATATATATATATATATATATATATATATATATATATATATGTGTGTGTATGTATAAATAACTGAGAATGGTGGCCGTTTTTTACTCTCACTTGTACAAGAGTTAGTTCTACCCCAAATGAATCTTCCTCATAATAAACGATGACCTTCCAATGTCACCATACACAAATCATCACCTTATTGTGTGTTAATCCGGATTTCGCTACAGTCTGTGGAACTTGACCATGATCTTTTTCGCACGTTCTTGTCGTAGGTGATCCACTTTTCATTGATCTTTTCAAAATGGTTCGGTTTCATTACGTTTCAATAGCGAAAATGGGTTAGTACTGTTTTGTGGTCAATCCTCAATTCTTTGACTATGTCGAAACTACTAATATGCACTTTTTCAAAAATGGCATCGACTTTATTCGCATGAGGGTGAACAGAGCGAACTGCATTTTAGGCATGAAAATTCCCGGACTGAAAACGTTTGAACCAACTTTGTGCTACTCTTACTGACACTGGATTAGGTCCATAAGCATCACAAATTTTTTGCGCCTTGAGACGAATTTTTCCTTTTTTGTAATAAAGCTTCAGAATGTATCGAACTTCTTCGTTGGATTTACTCATTTTGGCTGACAGTGTTTATTACTTTTTATTTTTCTTTTTATTAATGTCCTATATGTATTGATATTAAAACTAGCCAGATACAAACAGTACAACAAAAGAGATTTCTCTTTAATTTTATATAAACAAAATACGAAGAAACTTTTTCCTATTAACCTATTATTTTGGTGCTGTAGGCTGTGATGAAGGAATGAATAAAAACCCTAATGAGTGAGTGATTTTTGACGGCAACACTTATTTTATAAAGCTATACCAAGGAGGTTGTAAAAAGCTATACCATGGACGTAATTGACGTAATCTATACATAATGAAGTGGCTACGCAAGATAGGTTATCTTTCTAGTTCTTAAGACGATATTATTAAATGTTGCGATGTTATTAAAACTATACTCTGTACTAATATATCACATTATGATTGCTTATAACGTAGGTTATTATAATAATAAATAACGTAACATGCAATTTCAAAAATAACAAAAAAATATTAGATCTCTTAAAAAAATATCGGTAAAACTATGTATTTTAATATTACAACCAAAGATGTTTTAATAAGACATTTTTGATTACAACGTACAAAATGCCTTTCAACTATCTTTCAAAATATTTAAATCACATAGATGTGAAAATTGATTTGATTCTAAATTATTTATAATACCTACTTAGCTTAGAACCAGTTGCAATGCGATTTTATTACCTTTATGCAAGTAATAGTGGAAAAACATTAAAATAATTCAGTGTAGGGAAAGTCAAAGAGTATTTAACACTACGCTTTAGTTCTTGTAATATTATTTTATTTACCTAAAACCAGGTTGGTTTTTGGCATAGACTTATATATAGACCATAGACTTAGGATATACTGGCGTAAGTATATCCTAAGTCTATGATATAGACTTATATTTGACATAGAATTTACTTACGCCATCTATATTTCTCTGTCTACGTTACGCCCATATATTAACTAAAACGTTGTAATTATATACTCTTTGATAGCAATGCTCTGTGGTCTCCGTCGGTAAAGTATCATTACTAAAAGTCAATAAATTGTTTTCCTTTTTGCGACTTTATCAAATTTCAATTAAACAAGAAACGTCTATCCAGATATTTGTTTAATTTTAAATTTCTATTTAGGTATTATATTTCTGTAAGCATTAGTTATTTAAATTTTTTGTCTTTAAATCTATAGGCGGTCGAAAAGCGCCGCCCCCGCTCTACATCGCATCGGTAGGGCTGTTGTGCGATGAGTAATACCGTTTCTCGTGCTGAGTGACGTCGTGCAGCGGCAGCCGGCGTACAGCTCGCACTTTGCAGACCTCAGTACGTCACGACGAGGAGGCACGGCAAGACCCCCTCCGTAAATACACCCTATTCGCGCTCCTACCGCACCCACTATCGATCTTCGTCTCTAGTCTTGTTACTTTTTAATATATTTTCAATTCACTATGGATGCCACCGATTCTCTACTCGGAGGATTAGCGAGTGGCGACATGGTTCCGGCAGCCGAGGTTGCGCCAACTCTGAAAAGAGAGCAGGACTCCACTGACGATTTTGAACATTTGGATCGCGAAAGTAAGCGCGACGAAGCTGGCGAATCACCGATCCATCAGCACGGTGCGGCGCGGACCGCGACACAGAGCTTCCTCGATATGGAGCGTGATGAGCTGTTCGTGGACACGCCTCGGGCTCCATCTGTTACAGAGAAGCAGGCCGACCATTTCGCCGACAAATTCACCGACAGCGAGTCTGAAGCTGATACAGCTGGAGAGTCGCCGCTGCACCGACCGGGCCCGCCCCAGCAGAAGTCCAACGCACCTCCCGAACCTTCGATAGTTGTTCCTCAACCGGCGCACGAACCCACGCCGGTGCTAGCACCGACACCAGCACCCACTGCGACCCCTCCGCCGACACCGGCACCTGTACCAACGCCGAGCCCTGTTCCATCAGCGCCTGAGGCTAAAGTAGAGACTCAACCGGAGTCGAAAGTCGAAACGTCGACTGTCACTAAGGATATGTCGCATCCAGCACCTGTAACCGAGTCGAAGCCGCTGCAAGAGCCGATACCCCCGGCCAAGTCCGCGCTGACAGAGCCAGAGCCTAAGCCTGAAGCAAAGCCGGAGCCAGTGAAAGCGCCCACCGCACATGTCATCGAAGCCGAAGTCATCTTCTGCCAGATGGGACTAGGTAAGCATAATTTACCGGTAATTACTAATAACATGCGAATAACACAAGTAGAATATGAATTATTTAGAAGACTCTACATTTACAACGATTATTCCCAATTAATGACAATTTTAACTAAGCAAAGTGAAAAATCCAATATAAATAATATTCCAAATTGTATACGAGCATATTGCAAGTGCATGAAGGTTGGTCTCTATTTGCGTCGGCGTGACTTCATCGCCGCAGAACTCATTCGTTTTTGTGCGAACTGTCTGAACAATGGTTGGTTTCATAAAGTTTCAAATTTAACATATAAAAGTGATAAGTGCTAAATACTATTTCGTTGGATTGTGCTAAAAATTTTAAGCGCTCTCTTCAAGCAACGTTGTATGACGATTCTATCCTATTTGTTAGTAATTCCTTGCTTTGTTGCAGCTGATTTCAACACCCTGTTATTTTTGACTTTTTCACGATCATCCCATCATTAGTTGAAATTATAATTGCAGTTGTTCGTTTGATATTGACTTTTAACAAAAACCACAGCTTCAAAAGATCTAGAAATATTCGTGGTTCTAGATTCGTCACGGCTTGTCCGTGGTGTGAGGGGTTTGCGGGGCGGGGCCGCGGGGTGAGTAGGCAGGGGCTGCCGCAAAGGTGGCGGAGCGTCAAGAGCGTTGACCGTCCGGTAACGGGCCGCCACCGCCAGCCTCTCACCGCGCGCTGAAGCAGAGGATGCCCCAAAAGCGAACCTATCGCCCAAAGAAATCGCCAGACTGAAACGAAATTGGCATCTTATATTAGCATTGTTTCTTTTTAACGGTTACATCCTATTAGAGAAAGTTATTTATTATTTTAATATTTCTGTAACGATATTAATTAAACCAGCGACTCCTAAATTCAAACTTATGGTTTCAATACTGAATTTTAACAACCAAATTAAAATGGACCGTGTCGTGCAGAAATGGCCCCACCCACAAAAACATAGTTATTCAAATTTGTGAGATAAATGCATTTTTCTTGTGTCAAAAAATCTGTTATATTATGTTGTGTATATCATTTTAAAGAAAATCGAATGTATATTTTGGGTTACTTGTTATTTTTCAGAAGTATCTCATAATTGGAAACAAAATGGGAAAAAAAGCATCTGGATCATTATTTTGGCCAGTTTGTAAGTTGGATAATTTCTGTACAACGTGGTCCAAATAATACGTTTTTTTTTTAACTATGGCTTGGTCTTTATTGTCAAGCAAAGGTCCTTTGGTTCATTCAAAGTTTTAAATATAAGTAGTGACTGTATTAAAGTAAAATAAAATCATTCACTTCCTCTAACTGACCGTGAGTCATAGATATCAACCCACGTTCACCGACATTAGTTGCATGGAATAATTAACCAGTCCCAGTCCATCGCGCACTGCTGTATCACAACTCTTATCATGATATATTAGTTATGGTTTCCCGCAGCCGCTTTTTTCAATTTCGCAGATATTATCTACTTTCGTTTCGTTATCTTATCCGAGATCACTCCGCTCTCGGAACCGCCATGTATGATTTTAAATGCTATTGTTATTTTCCACATACTGTAAATGATGGCTGCAGTACCTAATAAAAATTATCGGAAAGTAAATAACAAAGTTACGTCAATGTCAAATAAATTATAGTTTCAAACATTTTAAGAAATACGCTATATCTATACTTAACTTGTAATAAAGACAAAATTATTTTATTTTATCCCGATGATCCTGATTGGAATACTAGGATAAAGTTATTAAATTATAAATTTTCAAGTCAATCGGCCATCTACAAGTTGGTGAACAGTACATTAAAAGATTTCGTTACTTAGATAGATAGGTACACGCGAGTCAAATAAAAGCGTGTTAAAAAGATTGAATTATTACCAATTCTGTTTCATTCTTGCAATACATTATTATCTGAAGCAAGAGCCGCTAAGAGTATTGAATAGAAAAAGTCAAGCCGGTGCGGTGGTGGCAGAGTCAGGGCGCGCGAAGTTGAACCGTGACGTACGGCGGCGATGCGATGGCACCGCGGCTAATTTTAGAGACGGTCGGAAGCGGCCCACTCACAAGTCGCGACTCCTCTGCCGCGAGCTCACGTACTGCTCCCGAAACTCCAGTGCCTTCGGGTATCGAATGAACCGCCCTGTGAAATATATAACTGACAGTGTTTTATTGTGAATACATTACAATGGGATCCGGAAACGACGACGCGTTGACACGTAAGTCATAGGCTTAGTGTCGAAAGGTTATTTAACTGTTGGTCACTGTCGAATATTGCTAAGTCGGATATTGGTTGTTAGAAGAGTTCGATTGACGTGCATCAGCATGACTCGTTCGTTATGAAGTCATCCTCCTATAATTAATGCATCGTTGCTCGGTTCCAGACCCCGATTTTTATTGTATCTTTATCAGAAATAGATAAAATGAAACTGGCTTCGTCACAGTTAATTTAAAGCACTGGACACTGGTTGGTTCAAGGAATCAGCGCGACATATTTCTGTTGCATTCCGCATATTTACAAAGTTGATATTTTTATTCACGAACGGATCTGTTCGTCCGGTTTGACCTCTGCACTGCAGAATTATAGAATAGCATATTATTGGTAAACTGTATAATATGCATCTTCATTAACACCTCTGTTGGAATTCCCTGTTGAAAGGAACAATTTTCAACATACAATATAGACATTACCATTACGAAGGTTCAATATCATTCTTAAAAATTTATTCTCTCTCACTAGACACTAGATCATAACGATTTTGCAATAATCTTAACCCAAAAGAATTTCTATCGGGATCTCTTGTCACCATGATAACTGGCAAGGTATTTTTCATAACGTCCACCTTAAAAATATGTGTAACCCTAAAAATAATTTTCATTTTGTGTTCTTTGTCGCTGTCGTGACTATTTGGTGCATTGACCTAATTTACATGTTTTCTTTTACGAAAGTCACTGACACCAGCCCTTTGTTTATTACCCTCACTCAAGCAGCGTCATTTCAACGTTGCCGCACTTTGCCAGCTTGCTTATTATTGACAAAGGTAACATTTCCATCATTATCGTCGATGGAAATTTTGCATACCTACGCGTTTAAATGCTTAACTTTTAGTGCGTGGTTGCAATTATTATGGATATTATTTAAACGAGCGACTCTAAATACAAAATCAAGGTTTCAATAAATTCAATACTCAACACCGAATACTGGTTATTAATATAATACCTTTTTACAATATAAACGGATGATTAAAATAGTATCTCTGTGTTAGTAATTTACCCGTTGGACCTGCAATGTGTTACATTTACAACCTATCCGATATATTTTTGTCTGGCTGGAGAAAGAAAGGCTAGTTTTTACTGAAGGGCTAAATCTAAGAATCAATCAATTAATTCGAATCAAATTATAACCGGCGTGGAAACTTACTTCACACATTTTGATATTGTAAACAACTGTGTTACATACCATATTTGTACAACCTAATCTTTATAAACCTTTATTCTATATTTAACTATCTACTCGTACTTACGAGTATTATCAAATAAAAAGTATAGTTTTTAGTTTCGTGTACGTAAACAATGTTAGTCAAAAATAATTCCATTTAAAATGTTGCTCAGTATATAATTTGGTATCAAATCTTAGATAACCATCCCTAAAAATTGACAATTGTTTACTTCGCAAACGGACAAGTAAGAAAAATATTCCAAATGTTACATCAAAGTTAGTACATTAATCTTAAAGAAGAAAATTAAAGAAGTTTTGGGAATAATAAAGCTGTTATGACTAGTGACCCGTCCCAGTTTCGCCTGGGTAAGATGTATCAATTTGGCGTTATCTATATTAAAGATTTTTACAATAAAATATGTCCAACTATTTCGGATAAAATACAGCTTAGATCAAAAAATGATTCTTTTTTATTTGAAAGCTGATGCTTCTCATATGGTCCCATATAAATTTGATCAAGATCTGACCAGTAGTTTTTGAGTTATCTTTAATAACGCGTATTTAATTGACGTCGACTACATTGATGATGTTCTCATTTTATTTATATTGAAGTCGATTTTACAAAGTTTTTAATTTTACCGCTTGTATAATACCCAATAATGACAAGTCAAATCGAGCTATGTAATCAATACCGATTTAAACTTCATTATTTATCACATCAACTGGTAATAACCTAACCTAACCTACCTTATGTTAATATACTCGTAGCTCGGTTAACTTATTTTTTTCAATAGATTTATTCATAATTATTGCTTACTCATGTAGAGCTCTAATCACTTGGTGCATAACATATGTACATGTTTCGGTTTGCTTTCGTCATCGTTGCTGGATTTTCCGGGAAAAGTTCAGACACTGAGTCGTAACAAGTAAGGGTGGGAGCGGGCTCGGCAGGCGAGATCGATCGTGGCGCCAGACCACGCCAGACCTACCCACCGTCTGCTGTATCTATAGAGAAATTTTCAAGTGCGCTACACAGCCTTACATGGTTTATGTCAATTTAATGCGGACCCAACTGCGGATGGTTGATCGTCGACTACTTTCTAAACCCTAGTTTTTAACTGATAATGTACAATCGGCACAATGCGCTTTATAATTGCATGGCATTTGATAAACACTTTCGTGACTACAAATATTCTTGCTATTCAAGATTTATAGGACCATTCTAGTTAAAGTTTTGTAACTGCAACAATAAAAGAACGTTATCTGAGCATATGCATTTATGCTTCGGTAAAACAAACACAACTAATTACTTGAACAAAGTTAAGATAACTTATCAAAATGACTACAGAGATCACACTGTGACGGTCTGCTCTTATCTATTGTAAGTACATGATATCATAACTGGGCGAACAATTTCCCAACCTTGTTGAAGTCTTTTTAACAGTGGTAGAGCCACGCGGCAGCATTTGCTGTCGCACGGATGGGCCGGCTCGAACCGGGGTGGTACCACGACCTCACAGAAAACCAGCGTGAAGTAGAGGTTTACCTCTGCGTTTCGCTTGGTGAGCGCAGGTGGCCGGAGGCCCTTTTTACTGGAAATGAGGCATTCCATCTTAGTCCTCGCGGGTGACAACGCATCTACATTTTGATTCGCAAACGAGGATAGATGTAGATGTCTATGGGCCGCAGCAACCACTTACCAGCAGGTGGACTGTGTGCTCGTTTGTCACCCTTATCCTATAAAAAAAAGTCTACACTTTACACGCGTAGGTGAAGTTGCAGTGGGGTTCGCCAGGTGAGTCATGGGGAATTTTATTCACCCTCTACATCGGCTAGGGGTGCTTTCGTAACCACATAACTTAGTCATGTGATGGTTATTACTATGAACACAACGTAATGTTCATTTAATTGTTAAATTTATTATAAACTATTTTCTATATGAAAAAAAATCGCATGCTACCACAAACTACCACGTGTCAACTACCACGTGTCTTTTAACTTCCAGCTACACAATTTCTCATTTTCTAGTTTCCTCTCCTGTCTGCCTCAACAACTAAAGTGCTATACTGTGGTTTTTCAGCAGACTTCAAAAAAAGGAGGAGGTTCTCAATACGCCTGGTGTAATAGAATATATTTATATAGAATTAAAATAATATTAAATACATATTGAAGTAAAATAATAGGTGATTTTGATGATTCTTTTTTAAAATAAAAGTTAGTGCTTCTCATGTTGTCAATAAATTTGATTAAGATCTGACCAGTAGTTTTTTGTAATGCGTATTTAATTGACTTCGCCTACATTGATGATGCTCTCATTTTATTTTGTATATTGAAGTCTGTTCTACAAAATTTTTAATTTACCATTTTTTGGAAATACTTTGCAAGATCACTTATGGTTATTATTATCCATGTATTCCTTAATCTATGTCCCGTAGTCCCGTATATGCATACAAGTTACCTCCAATGTTGTGATCGGGAGCAAGGTTCGGTTTCCATGGACGCTGTTGTTGTACAGTGTGCAAGTCGAGGGCTACGTCAGCGCGCAGGTGGGCTGATGTCACCGGGCCTTCGGTGCTATATTTAATTAGCCACTCGTCACCACATACACGACGTTCATATAGCACGCTTTGTCGCATTGTTTGCCCAGCGTTCTCTGCGACACGCATAGTTCATGCTATAGAAAACAGGTTCACACTTTGCTACTCCACCTAACCTAAAAAGAGGTCACAAGTTTTGAAGGTATTACATTATTTATGGTTAATGAATCTTTATTTTCTCAAAATAAATTCGATATTTCACTTAATGAGAAACTAAAAAATTAAATAAAATTTATTTTTATTATCTTTTTTAATATATAAAAATTAATGTTTGTTTGTTCGTATTTGCCCGTTCATCACATTGCGGTATGACTTTGTCAACTTGTTGCTTGCACTTGCGAGACATAGTACAATTTAACTAACTAGGTGGCGCGTGTATCGTGCCGACTAATTTATTTGAAAGTTATATGTATATAATTTAACTTCAATGAATGTATTATTATACCCAATCTATTACTCTTATAAAACTCTAACTATAGTGACGTTAGTCTATACTAGGGATGTTACAGAAGTGGTTATATTGGAACCGAATTCGGAAGCGGAGTTATTAAATTTTGTTTGTCGGAACCGGAACCGAAATCGGAACTGAAATCGGAGCTGGAGGCAGAAGAGGTGTGTTAAGAGGGCAGGTCTGTTACAATTTTTTTGAATTCTTCAAATTTAGTGGCATGCACAGACTTTAAATGACTTTTTAACGAAATAGTCGTACCTCCCTTTCGTGAATGTATCTTCTCACATAGCTTACACTGCCGTATTCTCAGAAACTTCATTGAAATAACTCCAAATGGCACTTGACTTTGGCTTCATTGTCCGATTCAAATAAATTTGTTACACGTCAAATAAAACACTACTAAAACTAATAAAAAACTCGGATACGTATAAATGAAGCGCGAAACACACAACATGCCAATTACCAAATATGAAACAAAACATTAAGTTAAAGACTAATTAACAGAAGGCACGGGGTATGGAGGTTCCCGGGGCGACAAGTCTAAAATTGTTTGTACACTGTGCATCGACCGAACTTACCGAAATTCCGAACTTTCGGAATCGGAATCGAACCTCCGTAACATCTCTAGTCTATACACGCATCACGCAAAAACCTGTGAACCGATTTGGAAGGGACTTTCACTGGCAGATAGCTGATGTTATAAGGAATAACTGAGGCTATTATTATAAGTATATTACTCATTTTAAGAAAAGAATTAGGGTTCCACGCTAAAAAATTAAAACCCATTCCACGCGGGCGAAATCGCGGGGTACAGCTAGTTAAATAATATAACTGTTTGCCGAGCGTGGCAACCGTGGCAAATTTCTCAGCTTTGAGGCGGATTATAGGAGAGGCCTGTGTTCAGCAGTGGGCTTTTGACAGGCTGCAATTAATGAACAGGTGTACTGTTTGCCCGTTTGTCACAGATCTATAAAGAAACAAGGCCGAAATCGTTATCTATTGTAGCTTTCTTTAGTTGTGAAAAATTAGTTTTGACAGTGGTATAGTCTTCAACATCTTATCCTATTTACCTACTTTATCTAAATTACTAAAATACTAGACTGACAATGACGAACAAATGGCCAAATACTCGACGCTACTCAATTCCAATTGTCACTGTCACTTTGAGTTAAAGTGATAGAGACAGCACGAGATTTAACGCCATCTTAAAATTGAACAGTATTTGAGTATCTGGTCATAAGAAACGCATTTTAATCATGGTTTAAATGAGGCGAATGAACACTCTTTAGTATTGACCTTGTGTCGTGATTTCGAGGCAATAATTATCATTCAAGGTCCCTCGGTACTTATCCAGGAGCCTCGCTGACTCACCGCGTGTTTACGCGGTCGTGTTTACTGCTACCACGTTGTCCTTATGATCTCACATCTAGGTACGGTGTTTCAACTTAATTGCAAGCCTTTTGTAGCTTTGCGTGACTCATACTCGTCGCCTCGTCGCACCATTATGTAAAATACGGCGCAGTAGACACTGAGTCCTTAAAATCAATACAGATTGGAATGCACCACGTCGCCTCTGGATAGTTAAAAAACATATATTTTGTGTTACAAGGAATCAATGCTCCAGTGCGACAAACTAATAAAAGCCAATTAATGTAAGTTGTCTATGATATTTGTTATATTATGTTATATGTCAACGGTTAACTAAATGAGTGTACTCTAGTATGGTGGTGGTAACAAACAGTGCTTTATGTTAACGCAACGCTATGGTTCACTAACAGCATCTTTGCCAGTATCTCAATGTACCTAACTAATGTGGCGCTAATGTCACTACGGTCCGGAGTCACGCTCATGGGGTCGCTGGCTCGCTGGTGATTGCGAGATTGGGGGGGGGGGGGGGAGCGGCGCATGCGCGAAGAACGCTGTGCGGGACGGTCGGAGCGCGGGGCTGCGCCGCGGCCCAGTATTGACGCGATAGTCGGGCGCGGTACGTGTATGTCTGCCGCCTACAGCCGTGTATTACGTAAAGTGTCACCATGCCGGACTCCGGGCCCTCGCTGTGCAGCGTCCTCGACCCCCGTGAGTGTCCCGCGCCGGCTTCGCTTGGCCCGCTTGTCTTTCTGTCGCGACTAACCCGCTAACACGCAGCCTTCTCTTGCAGATGCTTGGTTCGACCCGCAGAGGCTGCACCCAGAAGGTGAGTGGTGGTGGAGTGGAGGGTGGGCGACGATCGATGGCGCGGCTCGGTGCGGGCTCTGCGCACGCACGCGCCATCTCGCTCCCGCTACCTGCAACCTTGACACCTTGTCGCTTCTTGTGCCACTAACCCAACTCGTTTGCTCACACTCTCCACTCTTCACTAACAACATTTACTACGATCACTCGTCATATTCGATTGCGATTAAATCGTAAGATTAACGTAAATAACTGGTAGCAGTTGCCAGAACAACGTATTACTGGAAATAGGCATTCCATCTTAGTCCTAAAGGGTAAAAATTCATCTGCATTTTGATTACTAATTCAAGATACATGTAGATGTCTATGGGCCACAACATTCGCTTACCATCATGTGGACTGTGTGCTCGTTTGTCGTCCATATTCTATAAATAAATAAAAAATAACTATAAATCATATCTTCAGAAATACGTGAACGGGAATAAAGACATCGATTTGTAGTATTCCGTTTACAATTGCATTTCTTTGTCGCCGTATCTACTGTCAATATACGAGTGAATATTTTACCCTCGGCGGCGGGTAGCGCAGGTCGGCTCTGCCAAGCTGGATTTAGATCTGTTGAAGCGGGCAGCCGCGACACGCGCCGCCTTTCATCTCGCACGCACCACCGACTTGTCTACTGTAAGACGCACCTATCGCCCGTTGTCTGTCGTTGCCAAAACTGCATTGCGTTGCCCTTACAGGTAACCTACATCATTAGACATGCATGTTACTTAAGTATTGTCCATTCTAGATTTTCCAACTTTGGTATTCTATATATTGTTAAATCAATTAAATGTGTCAAAGTTCATTTTTAAACATCTCAAGACACTTTTTACTGGAACCGAGGCACTCCCATCTTAGTCCTAACGGGTGACAACGCTACTGTATTTTGATTCTTAATCGAGGTATGTAGATGTCTATGGGCCACAGCATTGACTTACCATGAGGTGGACTGTGCGCCGGTTTGGCACTTTTATTTTATAAAAAAAAAACCTTTTGGAAATCCTGCTTTTGAATTCAATTAGTACATTAATTCACATGTTCGTCCTTGCGAGTGCTTAGTGTCTGTACTCTCTAATGTAGTTAGGCATTCTGCGCAGTCAACAGTTCAGCAACGCAGGTCAGACCCGTCATCACGCCTCACTAATTGTATAGAAGGCTGCATTGTTTTCCTGCTTCGACAGTAATTCGATATACCTAGATTTTTTTAAATTCTTATATACATCGGGAATAAGGCTCACAATCGTGTAGCTGCAGACTGCGCTACTGTGACTTTTTATTTGACGCAACACTAACTCCATTGTTTTCCTTTGACTTGTAACTTTAGATTCGAGGACGTTACGGCTCAAGTTTCTCGTAAAAACGTGTTGACTGTCAATATCATTAAAAAGTACTTAGATAATTATAATAAATTCAATGAAAACTGGCTTTCGTTTAGAGTGTTATCTAAAGATGAGAAAATTAACATAAATAGCTAAGATCCCAGGATTTTGTAACCCCTGTACCACAAATACATTTATTGTTGAACATAGGTTACAAAAGATCTTATTCCATATTATACTACATATTAGTATTACTATCCTAGTCGTAGTCCTGTCCTGAACTAGACGTACAATATTAAGAAAAAGCTATTTAGGCAATTAATTTATCATTCAAATAATCAAATATTCAAATATTTTATCTCTTTTATTTATCAGAGTAGATTTCATACGTACATAGTTTTTTTTTTCTATAGTTCGACTTTGTGTTAATATTTTATCAATAACCTCACAACTGGCTAGACTGATAAATATTTTTTTACGCAAGATACAATAATACGTCTGAAAAATTTAAAACTCGAAAATTACTGATTCACATTTCTGTTTGGTCCAACAATTTTGTTAACAATCGTTTTCTAACAACGAGCTTTAATAAAACTAATTTTGCTGATTTCATCGCGTTTACTTTAACTTGTTTTTTTTTAATTTCCTAAGTTCGGATGCTTTGCAGCACCTATGGTTGTAGGAAGACTTGAGGTAGTGAGGTGTTTGATGTTATGATGTCAAAGTAAACAAGAGTTGCAAGTTATGATATTATGTAGGTATATCTGTGAGATTGTTCCTTAAACGTTGATGCATCACATGTTAAACACGCTTACATACTCAACAACAAGTCCAAAAGTTAAAACAGTAAATAAAAAAACCCTACTGTCTAAAAAAACTTACTGAAAAGAAAAATGAACCAAGACGATTGTAACTACACCCATACATACATACATTCGAAAAACATCTTCCTTCTAGGACAGTCGGGTAATAACATCAATGATCTACTACACTTTCCGAACACAAAAATTCAACATAAACCAGTTCAACAGATAAATAGAAAGTTAACTATTTGACAATGGCTATTATACAAAAAAAAATTTGAAATTAAAATACAAGCATTTGAAGTTAAACTTTAGGCGAGCGAGCATTTAGTATGCTATTAAAGTGAGATACAGACCACGAAGTAGAGTTACACTCGTAGTATAAAATTTTTAGATCATATAGGTTAAATTATATTTTTCATCAAAACCTACTCTTTTATGTTTTTCTCTTATAGGCTTTAGGATCAAATTCTAAAACAGCTCGCCTGTAGGCAAATTCCCACCCCTAACTATTAACAGAGGTCATAATGTTTATTTTTGGATATTTCCGTTCGTAAGGACAGAACATTGTTTACTTCATAATATTAGTACTACCTACATTCGATTCTCGTATAATTGCGCAATCGTCTTGAGTTATTGCGTCTCATGTAGCGAATAAAATATCGAAATGTACTTTTTCATGTTAATATTATACTCGTAGATAGGCAATGTTACGAGTACAGACTCAAAAGAACTGTAATTAATCAGTAGTGTCTTAGACACTACTGATTAATTACAGTTCTTTTCAAAAAACAAAGTCCTGTAACCGGACAGTAAAAAAACTCCTTTTGCTGTGCATCTCGGTTATGTTTTCGTTTGGTACAATAACAAAATCAGTATATAATAATTTTTTTTTATAGGATTAGGGTGACAAACGAGCGCACAGTCCACCTGATGGTAAGTGGTTACTGCGGCCCATAGACATCTACATCTATCCTCTATTACAAATCAAAATGTAGATGCGTTGTCACCCGTGAGGACTAAGATGGAATGCCTCATTTCCAGTAAAAAGGGCCTCCGGCCACCTGCACTCACCAAGCGAAACGCAGAGGTAAACCTCTACTTCACGCTGGTATTCTGTGAGGTCGTGGTACCACCCCGGTTCGAGCCGGCCCATCCGTGCGACTGCAAAAACTGCCGCGTGGCTCTACCACTTTACTGCTCCCCGCGATTTCGCCCGCGTGTAATTTAGGATTTTAATTTTTGCGCGGAACCCTAATTCTTTTCTAAAATAAAAGTAGCCATAAGTTACTCCTTATAACATCAGCTATCTGCCAGTGAAAGTCCCGTCAAAATCGGTCTAGCCGTTTCGGAGATTAGCCGGAACAAACAGACAGACAGCCAAAAATTAAAAAAAAAATGTGTTTTTGCTATAAGTATCGTACATACTTTCATATGCATTTAGTAAAAAGCTGTTATATTAACATTACAAAGAGACACTTAAATTTTATTTATTTGTATATTGGCTATCTTGAATAAAGATATTCTAGATTAAATGGACCTTAACAAATTAATACACTTTTCTATAACTTAGAAAAATTTACTGACTTGTATGTCACGTTGATAGAAAAACTTTATACTGAGAAATATATTATGTCAGTTAAATTGTTGATTATATCACTCATTTATCTGCCTATATCTAAATAGAAATCAAGATTACAGTTAATGAGGAATAAGTTTCACAGAGTCTTAAAGATTAAACTCTTATTCAATTCATGAAGGCATGACTACGATAATCACCAATCGAGTTAGCCGCATGCTTGATTGCCCCCTCTTATATAAGAAACCTCTATTCTATGTAGCAATGTCTTTATTTATTGGAACGTGTGAAGTTATGTTTGTTTATCGTTATCAATGTGTCTACCTCGTTGCCCGTATCGAAGCCCGAGATAGTACGATATATTTCGTAAAAACTGAAAGATAGGTCGTTACTAAGTATTGTTTCACGCACATTGAGAATGTTCAACACAGTCCGTTTTATTGCAAAATGTAGTTTAAAATCAGTCTCAGGTTCAAACTAATCTGTTTTAATAGTCTCGGAAAAAAATATGTGATATAAAATGTAAACGGCTATATAAAATATAAATGTCGACGACTCCGTGGCGCAGTGGCTTAGCAATCAGTTGTAGCGCTGGGGGCCGCGGGTTCGAATCCCGCACAGAACAAGTATTTGTATGGCCTACAAATAATTGTACCGGCTCTAGATGTTTGTCCTTGGGCAATATATGTTTGTAAACTGCCTCCACGACACAGGAGAAAATCCTAGTGTGGGGGTGACGTTTTTTCTTTTAAAAAAAGTATGAAATTTTAAACTTGGCGCCGCTGCTAAGTTATAATAAGACTCACGGGCTCATGGCGAAGATTTTTTTTATAGAATAAGGGTGACAAACGAGCACACAGTCCACCTGATACTAAGTGAATTCTGTTGCCCATAGACATCTACATCTAACCTGAGTTAAGAATCAAAATGCAGAAGCGTTGTCGCCCCTCAAAACTAAGATAGAATGCCTCGTTTCCAGTAAAAAGGGTCTCAAGTAAAAAGTGGCTGCAGTTCTCTACACTCATCATACAAATCACAGCAGCATTAAGCTGGTACTTTACGCTGGTATTCTGTGAGAGCGTGGTCCTTTCCCGGTCGAGCCGACCCATTTGTGTTACAACCATTATATAGCTGCAGCGTGACTTACGACCACGTATAAAAGATGCTACATTGCTATTTTAGATAGAAAGTGTATCCAGTGTACATAACGGTGTAAGACGGATCGACCGCGGTTTACCGGATGGTAATTTCGTATAGTCATCTATATCTATCCTCGATTAAGAATGAAACTGCAGGTGCGCTGCCAAACCCGAAGACCAGCGTGAAATATTTTGTTACCAACTAATGTCTCCAGTTGTCGTCACTCACCATACGAAACACACTAACATTATACTGTTATTTACGTCGATGTTCTATGCGAGCGTTTCTTTCCTCGCTCGAGTCTACTTTCATACTGCTGTCATACTCATAATACTTTAGAGTTTCCACTACCACGTGTGGAGATACTATGTCAGGAATTTTGGGCTCTTGTCAGGAATGCGGTCCCGTTTTGGAAATATCAGGATTTTTCGGTTTTTAGGGTTCCGTAGCCAAATGGCAAAAAACGTAACCCTTATGGATTCGTCATGTCTGTCTGTCTGTCTGTCTGTCCGTCCGTCCGTCCGTCCGTATGTCACAGCCACTTTTTCCGAAACTATAAGAACTATGCTGTTGAAACTTGGTAAGTAGATGTATTCTGTGAACCGCATTACGATTTTCACACAAAAATACAATAAATTTTGGGGGTTCCCCATATTTAGAACTGAAACAAAAAAAATTTTTTTCATCAAACCCATACGTGTGAGGTATC
The DNA here is from genome assembly GCA_033319125.1 of Parnassius glacialis. NCBI lineage: Eukaryota > Metazoa > Arthropoda > Insecta > Lepidoptera > Papilionidae > Parnassius > Parnassius glacialis. Next base: position 3,708,920 of record JAVANC010000010.1, read on the forward strand.
TATGGATAGGTCTTCAAAAATGATATTGAGGTTTCTTATATCATTTTTTCCTAAACTGAATATTTTGCGCGAGAGACACTTCCAAAGTGGTGAAAAATTGGTTTGAACGAGATCTAGTGAGTAGTTTTTTTTAATGCGTCATAAATCGTAAATTATGTTACTTGCTGCTACGGAACTCATGAAGGGCGAGTCCGACTCGCACATGGCCGCTTTTTTAACAAAGTTCAGGTGTTTGCGTGGGAGGGGTGAAATCTGCAACGTGGAATGATCGGGAAAGTGCACAAAACCAATAATTGCTTTTTTTTTCAAGTTTGTCCTATTAACTTTTCCTTTGCATCAAAATATCAGGGCTTTTCTATGAAAATCAGGTAATTTGTCACACCAATTCCATCCAATTTTCCATCTGGTAACCCTAACTCCTTGAGTATATACATAATATGTAGTTTTTCAATAAAATAGCAATAATTGCTGAAAATCATGTTAATGTGAGTTGTTAGCAAGACAATTGCGACAGAGCTTCAAAATATATTTGTTTCTATGCAAAATATTACGTAGCATGACAAAATTATTATTGTGTTTTGTCTCTAATGTTTCAAGGCCCTGTCGGCAAATAAAGTGCTTATCACAGATTTTTTGAACTGAAGTGTTGCCCATCAAACAGAATATTAATTATTATTATAGTTCATTTATTGGCTGTTAGTATGTATGTTACATGAGATACTATTAAATCCTATGTATTACATGCTAACTCACTAATGGAGACATGCAAATTTGTTTATTCATAGAACGTTTTGTTTTATAAAATTAACATACCAAAATCAATCATTAATTCAACAACAACAAACAATTCATTTACAAAGGTGTTATAAAAAAAAAACAAATAAAGAACATTAAATTAAACAATATTATATATTATCATGTCGGTAACAAAAATGTCAAATTATCAGCTATAATCATACAAAAAGTTGTCATTAGTAATTCAAAAACTCGTTTACCGAGTAAAATGTATTTTGAACAAGCCACTGGTATAATTTTTTTTTAAATTTTTGTATAGGAAGATCTCTGATTATTTGCGGTATTTTATTGAATATTATTGACCCATCCAATAACAACTTTTGCTAACGCGTTCACTTTTTGGTATTTCGCTTATTACTATCCTAACTGGGTATCTCGTGCTCATGGATACCACTGTCTTCTTTATTAAGTTTATAAAAACTCTTCCCGCGTTGTTTTACAAACTTAGCAACTTCTTATACAGTGCAACCTCGTAATAACAAATCGGAAGGGAACAAGTAAATATTCGTTGTATCAAGTAGGTAATTCGTTGAACTGATGTTTGTTATGTTGAGGTTAGGTTGGTCTAAAATTCGTTATAAAGAGGTAAAAAATAATAGAGATAAATGATAACACATTTTTATCAAATTACTGTATGTATTTTCTATTTAAAAACAATAACAAAACTAACAAATGTAACAAAACTTTTTTCTTACATTAATAATCAAAATTAAATGCAGTAAAATCCGTAAAAGTAGGTACATACATATCTTAGTGGGTGCATACGTTATGTAGGTAATTTAATGTTAGGTACTTTTAAAGATTCGCATAACAAAACTCACGAACGATGGTAAAGAATCAACAATGTGGTTATGGTAGCTTAATCTCAATTTTGTTTATCTTGATAGCTCAGCTCTGCCAGTTTGTCTTTTCAATCATCACATACTTTTTCCTTAACACTACTACTTTCACAACAATTTTTTCGAAAAACAATTTCGTTTCGTTTTTTGAAATTTTGAAGCCACCCGTTGCTAGCACGGAACTTCACATGTCCCAATTCTACTGCAAACTGTTGAGCCTTTTCCTGAAGGATAGGGCCTCCAATAGTGACCTTTTTGTCTCGGCACTGTTTAACCACTTTAACACACATTCCTCTACGTCTTTGAACTCGCATGATTTTAATATTCTACTGTTTACAGGCAAACCACTTTCTTCAGAAAACTTATCTTTAAATTTTAAAATTGTAGCCAATGTACTTGAGGAAATCCCGAATTTATTAGCTATGTCTAATTTAGGATTTTTTGTTAACATAATTAATGATGGTTCGTCGATGTATATATATCTTTTATAGGATAAGGGTGAGAAACGAGCACACAGTCCACCTGATGGTAAGTGGTTGCTGTGGCCCATAGACATCTACATCTATCTTCAATTACGAATCAAAATGCAGATGCGTTGTCACCCGTGAGGACGAAGATGGAATGCCTCGTATCCAGTAAAAAGGGTATCCAGTTCTCAACACTCACCATACGAAACACAGCAACGTTAAGCTGCTATTTTACGCTGGTATTCTGTGAGAGCGTGGCCCTTTCGCGATCGAGCTGACCCATTCGTGCTACAACTAAACCAGTAATACAGGTGCAGCATGGCTCTGCCACGTATAAAATGCTGAGTCGATGGCGCTTCTTGTAAGTATGATATGGTATGGTTCTATAGTTATGGATGAATGTATTATAGTTGTAGCACGAATTGGTCGACTAGAACGGGAAAGGACCACGCTCTCACAGAATACCAGCGTAAAATAGCAGCTTAATACTGTTGCGATTCGTATGGTGAATGTAGAGAACTGGAGACCCTTTTTACGGGAAACCTGGCATTCCATCTTAGTTTTGAGGGGTGACAACTCATCTGTATTTTGATTCTCAATCGAGGATAAATGTAGATGTCTATAGGCCACAGCATCCATTTACCATCACATAGACTATGTGTTCGCTTGTCGACCTTATTTTATAAAAAAAAAATTATAATTGGTGGAACAACTAATTGGGGTGGATGTGTCGGTGCTAGGCATGAAACGTTTACAAATTAATATATAATATAATATATATTAATTTGTAAACGTTTCCGCTTCGTAAGTTGTCATAAATTGAACCGTCTTATTATTTTCTGTTCTGGCTGCATCAACGTACCCGAGGTAAGGTCATAACTGCTACCTGCTACGTATAAAATGCTAAATGAATGCAACTTGCACGCGCCACACTGAGAACCAAAAACGTGATAATATTTAAACCAAACAAGTGGTAAAATTAAAAACTTGTAAAATCTACTTTAATATAAATAAAATGAGAACATCATCAATGTAGTCGAAGTCAACTAAATACGCATTATTAAAGATAACTCAAAAACTACTGGTCAGATCTTGATCAAATTTATATGGCACCACATGAGAAGCATCAGCTTTCAAATAAAAAATAATCATCAAAATCGGTTCACCTAGAAAAAAGTTAAGTCGTTTATAATAATAAATAATAATAGTTAATCGCATAATCCAGTCTAATCCATTAGTCATTAGTATTTAATTAAATTTTGTATGTATTCAATAAAACTTTTGGCATTTTATAATAGATTAAAATATTTCTTCGGGAATTTGAAAACATACAATACAATTTGATAACATAGATTTTTCCAGTTCTGTCGGAGCTCTGAGAGAATTTTTATGAAAAATCAATAATTAACTTTAAATATAAATTTAATATAAAATTAAATATATTTTTATATCGCTCCTCTTTTAATTTAAGTTCTTTTCAGTTCTTCTTTGGGAAACATGGTCCTGTAATTAATTAGATTAAGCAGGAGTATTTCCTTTAGTGTATATTACTCTACTCTTTAGGAAATAATGAACGTCATAATATGTGAATTTTTCCAAAATATAACCACAAAATAAATAAAAGTACAAGAAATATAACCACTGAATAAATAATAGGTATAACACTAAATTTAGCAAATAATAAATCAGAATACATAGAATAGTCATACGAAACATTTAGTTTAATATTTGCATGGTGGGATGTAGATATACCATCCAACTAAATTTAAAACTAACTCGTCTATCTAACGTGGTCGATTCGATCGTATTATGGAGACTCCACGCGCCGTCAGCTGTCCCGCACGTGGGTTGTGGTTTTTTTAACTATATACAGTATACCTGTCGACTCCTTCTCCTTTTATCCTGTCCACGTAGATTCAAACACGAAACATTGCATGGATTTTATAAGGCGTGGGCCATTTGAGATTTGGAATTTGAATCGTCTATAAAAAACGAATGAATAATTTTTCAAAGTTATGCGTTTATTAGAAACAGACCTTTCCATTTAGGAATGGAAGACAATATCGTTCAAATGACAGCCACGGCTAGCTTTACAATACCCCATCCGATCAGTCCAATTTTTCAGTACATTTTCGATTGCTTGAGCCTCTATTTCGTCAATGGTAACTACGATTTCATGGTTGAAGTCATCAATCGTCTCTGGATGGTTAACGTGATATTGGTCCTTAACGGCTCCCCAAAAAAAAGTCAAATCGCAGCTTCTAGGTGGCCAATTGGCATTAGCATTTTGTCTGATTATGCGATTTACGAAAACAATGCGCAAAAGATCGATTGTTACTTTGGATTTGTAGCACGTTGCAAAGTCTTGTTGAAACCAAATGTCGTCTATGTTATGCTCTTCAATTTTGGGGAAAAAAAACGCTTTTTATAATCACCATTCACTGTAACAGCGTTTCCTTGCTCAGTTTCGGAGAAAAATGTCCCCATAATGCCGCCAGACCAAAATCCGCACCAGACAGTCAATCGTGGATGCATTGGTTTCTCCACGATGACGTGTAGATTTTCTGAGCCCCCGATACGACAATTTTGCTTATTGACGTATCTTCCGAGGTGGAAATGACCTTCGGTAAAAATGCTCATCTTCGATCAAGCAGTCTTCGGCCCATTGAGCAAACTGAAAACGCATCGGATGGTCATGCGGCTTCAGCTCTTGGACAGAATACTATCGTAATAGCAGCTTAATGCTGCTGTGTTTCGCATGGTGAGTGTAGAAAACCGGAGACCTTTTTTATTGGAAACGATAGATTTCATCTTAGTCCTCATGAGTGAAAAGGCATATGCATTTTGATTATTAATCGAGGATAAATAGAAATGGCTATGGACCACTGCAGTTCGTTTGTTAATCTTATTCTATAAAATAGTGGGAATGAATGAGTAATGCAGAAGGCGGTGCGGCGGCAAGCGCCATGGTACAGGAATAGATGCGGCGAGACGTTCCCTTGTGACGCGTCGGGATGAATGTCTGGAATGCTCACCGTTTGCTACTTCAGCGGCATGCTTGTCCTTGTAGCTGGTGGCAACGCACCCAATGGAACTATAGATATGTATGAACATATCGGACCTTGATTACACGTATAATTTCAATATTCTAAAAGCAGTTTTAAAATTGCCAGTTTCGAGTTTTCTAAAAATAGTTTCAACAACCTTGATAGCACAAAATGTTATTAATTACACTACAATTCTTATTTCTGTCTCATACATTATTCGCAGCTAGATTATTTTTACACTACAAGCCTAACTTAGAATATAATTTATCTTTTATAAATATACTTATCCTTTCCAAATGTTACTGAATAAACATCTCACATTGACAAAACATCCAGATCCGGGTAGGGTTACCAGATCCGAAAATGAGTTTTCCTGCCAAAATCTCCGACTTTCAATAAATTTCCTAACATTGACGCGGAGGCAGCAAAAATATCTAATTGTAAAGCTCGCGCATGTGCTCGATATATGCGCTATATCCATCAATAAAAAGTAGGGACCAGTCAGATGAATGAAACAGTTTAATTGTTGAGATTTGATTCATATATTTTACTATTTTGTGATGTTACTGTTTATTATTATTTTAATTTACATTTTTCATATTTTTCTATATTTAAAAATTGTTGACTATTTAAAATTTTCCTGTTTCCCTGAAAATTTCTGTCATCTGGTAACCCAAGACAAATAATAGTTACATAAAGCTATACATTTGTACCATGCGGGATTTGAGTCCATGTCTCGAAACGCTGCAATCAAACTTTTAGCTACTGCCCTACCAAGCCGCCTGGCATCATGTTGTGTGCAACCTCAAATACCAAAATAACGTAGATTAAAAATACATTACGCACTTTTTGTGTACAGAGCAAACATTTTATCTAGACGACGCTACTCGACGCACGTTTTCCTTTACATGCTGGCCAGCGACCTAGTTGATTGTAGAATGTAATTAAATTGAATTGAAATTTACAATTAATGGTAATATTGTTTGTGCATAAATAATGGAAGGGGCTAGCTCCTGATATACAGAATTCCTAGTTCAGGTGCTAGGGCTCAATCGAAACCTGTGTATCATTTTTATTTGAATCTAACAAACAATAACAACCGTGTAATGGCGGTGCAAGAATATCCACTATCCCATGTCATCCCGTGGGTGTCGTAAGAGGCGACAGAGGGAAAAAACCAGGAGATGGCTAGCAACGCCTTCTTATAGCAACCAGAAAATAAAAATTGCGGTTGTAAACCCGCCTACCAAGCGTGACAACTATGGCAAACAACCTCCTTATGAGACAATCTAAAGGGAAGTCTAAGTTCAGCAGTGAACTTGTATAGACCGTGATGGAATAAAAACTATTATTATTCTTGTTATAGTGCACACACTTACTTCCCGCGCGTGCGTACGAGTCCTTACGGTTCGCAAACTCCGCAGAGCTATATTTATACAACCGCCGCGGCACTTCGTCATTGTATTTCTGTTCCTCCAGTTAGCGAGAGCGCTTTGAAAAAAAATCGCGTTTACTTTGTCATTCCTCTGTGCAAATATATGGCAGCTGACTTTATTGCGTTAGGCTAGTCTGCGATAGACCACGTATCGGAACCTGAACTTAACCTCTAACATGTTGTATTTTTATTGATGATCATCGGAAAAGAAACTGTATGTCTAATTAATCTACTGGCGCTTGTTTTTTATTCAATCTTTTATTTAAGCTGGGGGTTGTCTTTTCTTTTCCCTGACATCTACCCTTTGAAAATTGCCCGCTGCCACTGACACCGTAGGTACTATTCAAACTCGGTAATTTCATTTTTGCACGCAGATCTTAGCTACTTAATGTTGTTAAATCATTTCGACATTGACTTTCCCTGACCACCAATGTTCCCAAATAGATATTATATAATACTCTTACCGCTACCATATTCAATGTAAAGAGATCATGAAGGAGCCCGGTCACCCCGTTACTGTATGCGTTAGTTATAAATTAACTGGTTACCTACTTAAGGTGTTAGATCACTTTCCTGTTTTCTAAAAGCACAGTTGTACTTTAGAGAACAGATAAGTGTTTTATGTTCGTAATCTTTATTTTAATATAACGATTTAGTTGTTAATTGCCCGGGTGTTATTGTAATTTTTAGAACTACTCTCACTTATTTATAAATATCAGTAAAACTATTATTAAGTTTAACCACTTATTCATCTATCCATAACGTATTCAACATAGTAACGGACGTAGGTAGAGGGGAGTAAGGGTGGCCACTGTCCACCCAACAAAACACAATGGCAACCCTTGAAAATAATTGAGGAGCGATATTCTTCTTGCAGAATAGTGATTGGACTCCATTATTACGAGGCATCCCTTGGGTATCTCTCATTAAATTAATTCGTCACTGCCAACTATAAAGTTTTGTCTAATTGGATTACCGAAATTGAAACCTTGTGGTACTCATATGTCCGGCTTCCACCTCCCCCTGTCCTCCTGGCTGAGCCAATGTGTACATGTGTATAGACCTAGTTTGGTCAGTTTTGTTTTCATGTTTTTTATTTACAAATTAGGCTTGTGATGTCATTCATCAATCCAAGAGAAACATTGCCATTTAATACATACATATTATATTACATATTACATACATATTACATACAAATAAATAAAATTGAAGTGTCTGTTTGTAATGTCAGAATAACAGCTTTTTACTAAGTATATATGAAAGTACATACGGTACTTATAACAAAAACACTATTTTTAAAGATTTTGTCTGTCTGTTTGTTCCGGCTAATCTCCGAAACGGCTGAACCGATTTTGACGAGACCTTCACTGTGAGATAGCTGATGTTATAATGAGTAACTAGGCTACTTTTATTTTAGAAACAAAATTAGGATTCCGCTTAAAAAAAAACCATGAAATCCAATCGTTATAAATTACACGCGGGCTAGTTTATAATAAATGTTGCGTTGTTAGGTGGGGACTCTTATAATTTATTTATAGAAGTCGAGCATTGTCAGAAAACATGCTACGGCCTGGCACAATTGAAATGCTAACAAATTTCACACGTTGGTAGGTTCTCATTATTCTACTAGCGGTAACAAGCTCGTGTTACTTGAAGTACTTTTGAGAGACCTTTCGTTACTAATCCGGTCGTTTGCACATCTTCTTCATAGTTATCGGTCCAAAAGTCTGTCGCTGGTCAGGAACCTTCCAGTTGTAGTGAGGTTGCCTTAACCATCACGCTTGGGCGGTTGTACTGACCAACCTAGTATCAGATTTCTTTTATAGGATAAGGGTGACAAACGTGCACACAGTCCAATTGATGGTAAGTGGCCCATAGACATTTACATCTATCCTCGATTTCGAATCAAAATGCAAATGCGTTGTCACCCGTGAGGACAGATGGAATGCCTCGTTTCCATTAAAAGGGGTCTCCGGTTCTCTAGACTTCCATACGAAACACAGCAGCGTTACGCTGCTATTTTACGCTCCTATTCTGTGAAAGCGTGGTCGAGCCGACCCATTGGTGCTACAACTATCCTACTAATATAGCTGCAGCATGACTCTACCACGTAAAGATTTTTTGGCAACTTGACCCTGCTCCCTGGATAATTGACACTATGCAACATTTTGTTATAGGTACTGCCATCTATTGGAAACAATAAGACCTTTATCATATTCTTCAGAGTTGTTTTTTATCTCACCCACGATAATCTATCACCCCGAATTGGGGCTTTCTTACGTGACAAAGCATAGTCAACAATCAATCATCAGAAAGCGAATGTCAACCTTAAAGTAGGTACGTATTAAATTCTTGAAAAATCTGCTTCTATTCATTCCGTTCCCACTGCTTCATAAGGTATCTGAGGTGCTTAATAAATTTTTTAGTTATTTTTGACGTTGTTGTTAAGTTTGCCACATCCCTAGTATGGATACCTCGTGCAACTGCTTAGTGTATCCAAAATTTTCCATTACCGAACAAAGACATTGCATTTTTAGCATCAATAACTCAGAAAGTAGGTATAGGACAAATCATTACATTAATGGAAGAGATAAGCTTGTATTGTACTCGCCTGCTTCGCTGAGCGTAAATTGAACTTTAATAGTATCATTATAAAAGTATCTCGTTTTCTTCCGCGATATTATCGACTTGTTTGTCAAAAATTTTGTCGGAATCTGTCGAGCCGTTCAAGCGCGGTAGAAGGACAAACGCAGACAAACGTCCAGACAAACAAACTTTCACATTTATGATATTAGTGTATGACTGCTGACTGCTGTATCCTTGAAACAGATTCAGATCCAATGCAGATCTTCGATTCAGTATATTATGTTATTAAAGTAGACGCTTACAAGTGAGCCCAAAAACATTCATGGAATAACACTTATGCCATAGAATTTGCGTAATAATTCTATGACTTATGCATTATACTAAATATCTTTTACTGCAATTAAATCTATAAAAATAAATAAAATTGAAGTGTCTGTTTGTAATGTCAAAATAACAGCTTTTTACTAATTGCATATGGAAGTATAATATACGGCACTATTAACAAAAGCATAATTTTTAAAATTTTTGTCTGTCTGTCTGTGACTTTCACTCTTAGATAGCTCATATTACAAGGAGTAACTTAGGCTACTTATATTTTTAAAAAAATAATTAGGGTACCGCGCAACAAAACTAAAACCCTAAATTACACGCGGGCCAAGTCGCGGGGAACAGCTAGTCTATACTAATATTATAAAGAGAGTATGTGAGTTTGTGTACATGTGGAGGGTAATCTATGGAACCACTGCACGTATTTGAAAAATTCTTTCACCATTAGATAAGTAGGTACACTATTACAGATGGACATATAGGCTGTATGTTATATATAGATAATTATTCAGTCCGGGCAAAGCCAGGGCGATCCGCTAGTTATTATTAATATATTATTTCATGCAATAGTATGGAGATTAATTTAAACGGAAATAAACAAGTTATTGACACTAGAATTAGAACGTAATAATAAGTTAGTCACACTCGCACCTCGCAACAAGAACTTTAAATTCAAGTTTTTATGTAGGTATCTCTTCTATTTTGGGAGTTCATGTTTATGCATTATCTCGTGGATTTATGAAAGGCGGTTTCATATTATTATGTCTCAGCACAGCACACATGATGTGAAATGTAATGTAATGATAAATTAGTAACGTCGGAAATTACAACCAAGTTTATTACAACAAAATTTGTTAAATTATTTTAGTTCCATTTGAATAGCAGGTGTGTGGCTGCACTCTTTAGAGCAGTGATTCCCAAACGCGGATCACCAGTGGTCTGCAAGAGCTTAAATATGTTCTGCGGAAGATTTTATACCTAGCTAATCGTTTTAAATAACACATTTATTATTTTCTCGTCACGTGGGCAGTGCAACACCGCGCGTCACGTTACTAAGTATAGTTCATTTCAAATAGGATGGCAGGATTCCACTTGAGACTTAGCAATTACAGCTGTAATGTTAATCTATTGTTGTGTGATTATTTTATTGCTTTAACACTTGAAGTTAAGCATCTGTTGATAATACTGAACCAGTATAGCTGGAATGACGAATTTTGGTACTTGAACATTAAAACAAATTAAATTGTAGATAAAAAACCTTTATTACTTTTAACTTAACTATTTTAAATACTTATAACAACTTGTTAATATTTTGTTTAATCAATCACTCTGAAGAACATTCATCGGTATCTGTGTCCTCACACGTATTTATTATAAAGTATGTGCCATATCGATTGAGAAAAACGGACAATGACCTCAGATATGAGCCGAGTGTCAAAAGGCGTAACTTACAAAATCTCAATTTAGATGTGATAACAATATTTAAATATTGATATTATTCCCACTTCTAGGTCAGCACATATGTTTTGTTTTTTTGTTTCTTAAATAATATTGTCTGTGGTTCCTATAAACATAGTAAAATCTTACGGTACATCGCGAAAAATGTGTTATATTTTATATTTCAATTTATGGTAAGTAACGCAGCAATTCATTTAATAACAGTTTCATATTAAAAAAATATTTGAAGCAATATAATCACCATATTGAGCTTTTGCAAATTCATCCCTTTAAAATAAACAAAACGCGCGTTACGTCAGTTCGTTCTAAAAGAAACGTGACAATGGCAGCCAGAGATGCGTCACCTTTTTTGGGCCGGTCCGCCATTTTGTTTTCATTCGTGTTCGGATAGCGCTTGCGTGTGTACGTCTCGGGTAATTCATAGCATTCATTGCATTGTTTTAGTTGAGTTTTTACTGTTAAATTTGTTATATCGTTAAGTTTTTGTTTTTTGAATCTGTTATATTAGTTTTACTGTGACGGTCGTTACTAAATCGACATGAGTTCAGGAGAATTTGGTGAAGGACCCGGTCCTTCAACATCAAGTGGAAAGAGACGTCGCCGACCCATAATAAACGTAGCAGGTACGTACAAATAGGTACAAATGCGACGACGTAGCCTTTCTATTTCTTAAAGCGCTCTTTTTATGTGACCATGTGGTATTTATTTTCTAAAACAATATGTATTTATGTGATGTAGTACTATGGTAGTATATTTTTGTCATTTATTTACAGGCCCATCTTCTGGAGCACCTTTAACGTCACCAGTAAAAAAGAGAAAACCTACCACTTTGTCGGTCGGGGAACAAGAGATTATCATTAATGTATACAAATATGTCAAAAACACCTGGCCCGAAGACGTGTATCCTTCAAACGTTAATATGGTAGAAAAGGTTTCGGAGATCTCAGGAGTCAGCAAGAGCACTATATATCGCGTATTAAGCGTGTATAGAGATTCCCATAAAATACCAGAAAAGGGAATAATTAATAAAAGAAAAAAGTCTGTAATTGACAAGTTGGACGATTTTGATAAATCGGCTATAAGAGCGAAAGTGCATCAGTTCTTTCTTGCAGGAGAATTACCGACTTTAGACAAAATTTTGCTCAGTATAAATCAAGATGACCAGTTGCCAAACTTGAGCAAAACTTCCCTGCGACGTGTGTTGCGCCATTTAAAATTCAAATATATAAAGAGAAACAGAAAAAGTGGTCTAATAGATCGCCCAGAGATAGTTCTGTGGCGTACCAGATATTTGAGAGAAATACAAATATTAAGAAACGAGGGACGTAACATTTTTTACCTTGACGAAACATGGATTAACGCAGGTCATACTATGGGAAAGGTATGGGAAGACACCACAATTGAATCTTCTCGTCAATCACGGTTAGAAGGCTACTCTACTGGCGCGAAAGCCCCTTCGGGTAAAGGAAAGCGATTAATAGTTGTACACGTTGGCAATGAAAATGGCTTTTTGGAGGGATGTGATTGGGTATTTGAATCATCATCTACTGGTGACTACCATGAGAGTATGGACGCTCTCCATTTCGAGGACTGGTTTAGAAAAGTAATAGAAAAACTGCAAAGCGGCGATGTCATAGTTATGGATAACGCTAGTTACCACTCCAGACGTTTAGAAAAAACCCCAACAATGTCTTGGCGGAAACAAAATATGCAGGAATGGCTAGAATCTAAACAGATCGCATACGTGCCCTCGGACACAAAGACCCACTTAATGGAAAAAATAAAGGCAGTTAAAGATAACTATCGAAGTTACGTCACCGACGAGATGGCAAAAGAAAAAAGCATCACAGTGGTAAGGTTACCTCCTTATCACTGTGAGCTTAACCCCATTGAACTTGTGTGGGCAGATGTGAAAGGGTACGTTGCACGAAAAAATACAACTTTCAAGTTAAAAGATGTTAAAAATTTACTTAAAGATGGTTTAACTCAAATCACGCCAGATAAATGGAAAAACTGTGTTCAGCATGTCCTTAAGGTTGAACAAAAAATGCGTGGCATGGATGATAGAATTGACCAAACTGCAGATCGCTTTATAATTAATGTTACAGATAGTTCATCAAGTGAAGATACGAGTGATGATTGCACCGAATAAAAATAAAGTTCTTATATAATATTAAAAATAAAGTTTTATCTTTTGCATAAGTACGTACTTATTCGGTGTCGTTATCACTCGAATCTTTATATGTGTTATAAATTAATGTTTTTTGTTGTTAAATGAATAAAGTACTTTATAACAATAGATGATTTTTCTTCTACAGCGATCTTTCACATAACTTTTTAATAATAGTTAATAAATATATATTATATCAATCATTATAAAAAAATCATTATAAATAAAGAAAGTACTACATATAAAATGTGCCTATATATTGAAGGTTTGTAACCCCTGGTTAAACGACCGAAAGGTCATTGTCCGTTTTTCTCAATCGATTTGGCACATACTATAAATGATTGTATCCGATCCCTCGAAAATTCGTTTTCCACTCTTATGACATGGTCACAAACATTCTTCCAAAAAATGGGATTTGTAGAATTTATTACATTTCGTACACTTTGGATTACATTTTCCCCTATTGTAGGCGTAACGTTTGACTTGCGGACAGTTTTTTTATTTGACTCCACATTAACTCAATTGAGTTCAATATACAATAATAAGGTGGGAGTCTCATTATCTCATGACCAGCCTCTTGTGCTAATTCATCGACTACATTTTTTTTTCAAAATAATTGTTTTTGACTACTTCCAACAAACTTTTAATTGTTGATTTCTCTGGCACAGAAATGTTATAACTTCTTAAAAAACTTATTATGTCACTTTTCCTAGTGTTTGTGCTGGGAATTTTTTCTATTTGTCGGCTGTGGTATGATGCGTTATCCATAACAATCACACTGCTACTGGGAATATTAGGCAAGAGCTGATCAGTGAACCATTTCTCGAATAATCCAGAATCCATATCTTCATGGTAGTCTGCACTAGAGCTTTTCAAATGTTTGCTAGAGATCAGTAAAGCCCCTGGTATCCAGCCCTGTTCACCACCTGCGTGTAATATTATTAAACGTTTACCCCTAGAACATGGAGCTTTAGTTGTACAACTTGGTGAATTGTCTGTGTACCCTTTTTTTTAGAGTATCGTGAGTGTCAAACCATGTTTCATCTAAATATATTATATTTTTTCCTGCCGACCTTCGTAAACGTATTTCATTAATAAATTTTTCCCTTAGTAATAAAAGTCGGGGACTTTCCATTACAGTTCTTCTTTCATCTAATTTTCCATACTTGAATCTAAGTTTTTTTAATAGTCTCCAGAGTGTAGTTTCTGAATATTCAAAACCAGCTTCACTTCTCATCAATGATTGATAAATCTCACGTAACGTTGGAATCTCATTGTTGAGGTAAAAATTGTAAATAGTCCTTCTCACATGTTCCTCTGTAAAATTATCAATTCTTTTAAAACTTATCTTGGTCCGTTTACGAGGAAGATGATTAGATCCTGCTGACACTATTCTAGGTCTGTGCTGAAACAGTTCTTATAGGCACGTTTGTTAATTCGGATGTCTCTTTAATCACTCCCTTATCACCCATGCGTTTCAAAAGCTTATTGTAAACACTCAAAACTATGTCTTGAGCGTCTGAACTTAAATGTCTTTTTCTACGCTGAACACTATTTTCATCACTTCTAGATGCACTATTTGATATTTCCCATGGTCGAAACATGTTTATTTGTACATCTGTGTAATAACGAAGTTACAAGACGACTGAATTTTTGACAACAATGTCATCGTGTATTTAACAAAAGCATCTAAACTTGTTTGCTGCCACAAAAATACCACGTCAGGATAAGGTCTTCCCAGGTATCGGTTGTAAATACCACTTCTTTTGTTACCGCCTAATGACCGCTTCAAGTACAATCCTGTCATGCTATTTGAAATGAACTATAATAAATACGTGTGAGGACACAGATACCGATGAATGTTCTTCAGAGTGATTGATTAAACAAAATATTAACAAGTTGTTATAAGTATTTAAAATAGTTAAGTTAAAAGTAATAAAGGTTTTTTATCTACAATTTAATTTGTTTTAATGTTCAAGTACCAAAATTCGTCATTCCAGCTATACTGGTTCAGTATTATCAACAGATGCTTAACTTCAAGTGTTAAAGCAATAAAATAATCACACAACAATAGATTAACATTACAGCTGTAATTGCTAAGTCTCAAGTGGAATCCTGCCATCCTATTTGAAATGAACTATACCTACTAACTTTTACAATAAATATACAAACAATACTGTTAACAAATACTCATATTTAGTTTAATATACAATTATGTTAAAAGTTGTGATTATAATTTTTTGTAAGATTAACACAGTTTTTTTTCACCTTGTGGTCCCTGCTAACTACAAAAAAATCAAAGTGGACCCTGGTCAAAAAAAGGTTGGGAAGCCCTACTTTAGAATATACTAATAAGCATAGCTAGCTTATAAATAAGTTGCTTTTAGTGCCAATTTCAACTAGCACGAGCTTCTTGTCATTTATGTGAGGGTTATGGTTATGGAGCACTTACTTCGGGCTGCTCAAGTGTGTGTTGGGAACTGCACATAGGGTTACCAGATAAAAAAATTAAAAGTCCGGAGAAGAGGCCTGATTTCCATTTAAAAATCCTGAGATTTTTTACAGTTTGAGAAGGAAAACCTTACCTAAAAAGGTATCTTCACATATTAAGTATGATAAAACTGTTTAAGTACCTACTTAGATAAATTGATTTTAATTGTGGAATTATTTCCAAAGGAAAATTATTTATAGTTTGTTTAACTTTTTATTAAAGAGATCTTCATAATGTAAGCTGTATTATATTGAAAGTTCTAAAAATCCTGAGATTTCATAAGATTTGCAAAATCCAGCCGCAATCCTGAGAAGAGTCTAAAAATCCTGAAATCTCAGGAAAATCCTGAGATATAGTATAACCCTTTTTTTTTGCGGGTGATAAATCATCAAATGACGCCTTTCGCTCTGGGTGGAGCGGAAGGGAGTGTCAGACTTTTACTGCCTAAAAACCATCCGTGTTCCTTCAGTGCCCTTACGTTCCGGAGCCGCGGTATCTCTTTCGAACAGCCCGCAGCCCCGGCAGGCGTCGGCCCTTGCGGGCCCCTTCACAGATATAGTAACCCTAACTGCACATGTACTCGGTATATTTTATTCACCAGACATGCAGTTTTCCTCACGATGGTTCCTTCACTAAAGTTGCAATTAAGAAATGTATCGGCACCTGCGAGTATCGAACCCGGGTTTATCGCTTACTGAATCATTTACGGCAAGCTGTTAGCCCCTAAGCTACCAAATACCAACGTGGTAGAGCCGTGCTGCAGCTATATTGTGCTTGTAGCACGAATGGGTCGGCTCGAAGGACTAGGTACGCTCTTACAGAATACCAGCTTAAAATAGCAGCTCAATGCTGCTGTGTTTCGTATGGTCAGTGTGGAGAACCGGAGGCTCTTTTCACTGGAAACGTAGCATTCCATCTTAGTCCTCATTTCATCGTTATGCTTTAATGCCAGTTGTAATAATGTGTACCTACCTTCATGTAGGTCAAGACTATTTTGCTGCAAGGAAATTTTATGACTGTAATTTCTGTAAAATCCATTGTTACGTACGGTATTTAAGGCGCGTATAAAGACCAAGAGCTCAAGGACAAGTTGCTGGGTCAGCGCAGCGTT
The DNA here is from genome assembly GCA_033319125.1 of Parnassius glacialis. Classification (NCBI taxonomy): domain Eukaryota; kingdom Metazoa; phylum Arthropoda; class Insecta; order Lepidoptera; family Papilionidae; genus Parnassius; species Parnassius glacialis. The sequence goes on from JAVANC010000010.1 coordinate 3,725,646, forward strand.
GAGATTTGTGAAAACGTTCGAGGTCGAGTTTATTTGGTTAATATGCGAAAGGAATATCAATACTACGAATAATTTCCTACGTTTTTTAAATTTCTCTGTTTGTTTTTTTAACGTTACCCCCACATTGGATTTTCTCCTTTATCTTAGGGGCAGTTTATATATATATATATATATATATATATATATATATATATATATATATATATATATATATATATATATATATATATATATATATATATAAATTTCATAAGGACAAAGATCCTTCAGACCCGGAACAATTATTTGTAGACTTGCTCCGTGCGGTATTCGAACCCGCGACCCTTAGCGCTGCAACTCATTGCTAAGCCACTGCGCCACAGAACCTTTGACTTTATTAATTCGTATTAACTAAATAGTTCTACTAGAAATCTTGAATATTTTTAGTTAAACGTTATTTGAAACTATTTTAAGTTAGTTATAATATGAATGGTAATTATCAGTCATGTAACAACAGTTAAAACCTACATTAAATAACTAAAAATAATGTTATTATCGAACTCTGTTTATTTTCTCATTAATCCCGTCATCAGATCGTGACTAAATTAATTTAATTACTAACAACTTAATTATATGTGTTCCACTGAGGTACCATCAAACAAAGAAAGGATAATTGAAGTCGGACAACAGGGTAAAGATTTATTTCTGAATACATAAAAAATATTCCGACGAATTGAGAACCTTTTTTTAGAAGTTGGTTGATAATATACTCTGTAAATGCTGCACGTAATATACAAGAACATAATATTATGAGACTTCACAAAATAACAAAGTGGCTGTTTTAGAATGATTAATTCTAAGGTGGCTGTGTATTGCACCAGCAAGCAGGACAGCACTGTGAAACTGTGGGTTCAAAATAAATAATAGTTATTATGGGGTAGAGTTCACTTGCACTGCGCCCTAATCTAGCCGCTAATTTGGCTTCCCTTCGACTTCGATACTGTTCCACTGCGACTATATTATGTTAGGGTTTATTTGATCGTGTAACCGATAAGCCGTAATTTCATTGTATGCAACCCGAGTTCCAAGCGCGCCGGCACCACTAAAATAGTTAACTATTATTGAAGTGCTGATTTACCACGTCCTCAACGGCGAATGAAACATAGTGAGGGAACCTCCATATATGACGAATAAAATATTTCGTAGTAGTGAGATGAATAACATCTGTAACTAACAAACTAGTCTTCATAACTAAAAACCTGTACCTCTGGATAGTGACAGCAGTCTAATAGTGATTGCATCTGCTCTTCAACTATTTAACTATTCCTATTTCAGTTTTAAAAACAAGTCTCGTCAAAATAGCATGGTTGCGATTTGACCTCACTATAAACTTTACATTTGGTGATTAATTGTAATTTTTTTATTCCAAAAACAACGTAATATATAATAACTGCATTCAGTATTCATTGTGCAATAATAATTATAAATCGACAAAGCGGAAAATGACTGCTTTACATACATACATACATATAATCACGCCTCTTTCCCGTAGGGGTAGGCAGATACCACTTCTTTCCACTTGCTACGATCCTTACATACTTGTTTCGCTTGGTCCACTTTCATTATTCCCTTCATACATGCTCTACGGTTTAGGGTACTCTTGACCTGGCCTTTTTTCAAGACGTCCCTGATTTGATCTAGAAATGTCCGCCTAGGTCTACCCCTTCCAACACTTTCATTAACACTCGCCTTATACACTTTTTTCGTCAATCGTCATTCATTCTTTCGACATGGCCAAACCATCTCAGCATACCTTTCTCATTTTTTGTCACTACATCTTCTTTCAGACCTGATGACTGGTTTACGAGTCCATTATTTCTTCCCGAGATAGACAGACCTATGCGAAATGAAAAAAAGATTACAGAAATACGAACCTGCGCACATACCTTTTTAAACCATGGTCTCGAACTTTAAAGATATCAAAATTAAACTTTTAATAAAAAGTAGAAGAATAAACAACAATGCAATCATATAACAGAAACTGTTATATGATTGCAATTATCTAATAATTTCAGTTCTTTGAGGTCGGCTTTTACTCAATATTAAAAGTTTACTATTTCACCCTTTTGAGTGGAGTATCGAAAGTCACAAGCTTAAGGTAACAAGGGTAACAATAATGTATATGGAACCTCGCCTGAATTATAACTTTATTTATTAAAAAGGAATCATTTAAATCAATTCACAAGTTACGAAATAGCGAGTAACATACATATAAAAAAGAAATCGCCGAATTGGGAACCTTCTCCTTTCTTTTTCTTTTTAATATGTAGAAATTTGGACACTTAAATGTCGGAGCCTTTTCATGTATTTCCAAATGCGAAGTTAAAAAGTATAGTAGCGATACTTATCTGTCTCGTGGTAGTTTCAGCGAAAGTCTTCCGCGAGAAATTATTTCATGTTACAAAACAGTTACGTATGTTCATGCATGTCGGCGTTTTCACTTATCGACAATCATTTAACAAGTCCATAGCATTGTCATAAGTGTATTGGAGCGACGCGTGAGTTTATTGTACAATCCATTATTTTAACTCTATTGAATGGGCTAATAAGCAAGTTAATCTGTCATTTACCAGGAACTTAGAGATCATTCATAAGGTGGTAGGACTCCATTCCTATTTAAAATTTCGACTGAATAGGTATCACCCTGTTACCTATTTTTGTGCTGCAAAGTAGAATTGTGTGCACTGCTGTGTTCCGAGCTGTTGGGTGTAAAGAGCCAGTATGGTTACAGAAGTTAGTTGCAGGCGTCTATGGACTGCAGTAGTAAGTATAAGGTGTACTGCATTAGGAACAGCACGAAATTATGTCCGTCCTGATAATTGAGCTCAACAAAGATGCTTCTACTTGTTGTTGTCAGTATTTCCAGTACATAATACACACTATACGGTAGCATACGTGAAGCACTGACCGCCTAATACACTGACGCAACAGTTCAAAACGCAAATGCGTAGACCGTAGACATAAACGCGATTTAAATTGCTTTACATTTTCCCGCTGGAAATCATGTCACGAGATGCCTCGCTGTCATCGAGTGCTCTCATTATGATTCTGGGGAGACTGCGCAGACTAGTTCCTGGCAGGAGTGAGATAGATGTAGATTTGTTGCTGCGTTGTATCTCTCCCTCGCGTTCAGGTCGTGGCGTAGTGAGGTAGGTTAACAATGCATTCGAAGCGATCCCAAGCTTTGGCTGAAATTTTCTTCTCCATAGTGTTAGTGCGGATAAAAGTAGATACTTTTTTATTATGTAGTTTTGAATATTATATAATACCTGCATGTAGATTGACTTTCGTTTACCGTGAGGATATCTCTTAACAACGACGCTTAGATCAATTTCTCTCACATGTGCCGTAGTAGTTCAGGAAGTAAGCGCATGCCTACAAATTTCATGGAACGCACCAAGTTCGATCCTCGCCGATATCACTGATGGTGTTTGCATTTTAATGTGCTGATTTACAAAGTTTTCTTACTGTAAATCAAACATCGTGAGTATTCCTCACGATGTTTGATTTACAGTAAGAAATGTCTGAAAAAATAAAAAACGTTTCCGAGATTCGCCATGCCCAAAAAACCTCTCTGGAAAATGAGAACGCTTGTGGCCAGCAGTGGTACATATCTAAATCTTGCCTGTTTACGTTTTTAACTCTTTATTAATCGAAGGTTAAGTTACCGATTACACATTATTACTGGTTTTAACATGCTTACCTTCTACATAATAAACCAAGTTAAATGATCTCTTTGCCTCTGTCACGTTGAAATATCTATATTCACTTTGCCTTCAAAATCCCCATGTAGGTTGTGCAATGTTTATCAGATCAGAATCAGACGGCGGTCGATAAAGTCCGGTGGCAACGACCGCCGCCCCCGACCCCGGCCTGCCCCGAATCTACCCCTCCGGGCCCCCATCGCCACCTGCTTACACTGTCGAATAAAAATAGCGCCTGCTCGATTGTATTGGCAATCATTCGCACAAACACTGCTTGTCGCAGTCCATATTTTGAAAGGTACCTTACCTTACCTTACCTGCGTTAATAACTACCACGCCGGCGGCAAACTTTCCATTTCCATAACAGTACGCCGAAACTTTCAATTTCAGAAACTTCTTGGGCTAGTTTTATATCGAACGAAATATACTATATCTTTGCTGTACTGTAAGCAAAGTTCTAAAATGTAAGCGATACGGCTCAATACAAGATATAATAGGGCTCTACTCTAGGATAAAACGAAAGTTCACAAAATGTAGAGTTCTTCTGGGGTTGGGCGATAGCTTCAAAATTTCATGTAATGTTACCTACCAACCTAAGTTCGATTTTCCCGCTGTGAACACTGATATCATCATCATCAATCATCATTACGCCCTTTACATGTTCACTGCTAAACAAAGGCATATCCCCAAGGAATTCCATAAAGTATGACAAATATCTCCCTCCCCCCCCCCTCGCATACCCTGATTACTGACATAGTTGTAAATCTCAATTTTGATTATATATTTTTGATTATATAAATATATTTAGAGGACGTGCCGTCTGTGTAGACCACGACGAAGCAAACTCCGTTGTGTAGACTGTAGAGACACTACAGGTTTATAGACTGAATTTCGACTTTATATGATTTTTTAATTAATTAATTATAGTATTAAGAATGCAACGTGAATATAACTATTTTGATTATTAAAATTGATTTATAACAAAGTGGTACAAAGGCTGACTGATTATTTTCAAAGATATAACTTTTATATCATACCTACTAACATTCCGATATAGTGCCCATAACAAGATATTATGTTAAACAGCTGTTATCGAATTACAAACAGTTGATGGTTTAAACTATTAAGTGCAATATGTACACTTAATAGTTTAAACCAGATTAAATAAATAAAATAAAAACTCAACTAAGTGCAATATGTACACAGTTGAGTTTTTATTTTACTTATTTATTCTATATTGCATTCCTTAAATCTAAAGAATACAAAGGGCGGACTTAATACCTTTGTTTCTCTACCAGTCAACCCATGGAGTGGTGAGAATTTGACATAGGTGTGGCAATATAGAATAAAAAACAAAATAAAAATGATAATTAACTGCGCATTATATACATTTTGCTAATAAAGAAAATAAATAAACTATACAAATATACCCTATACATACTTATATACAAATATATACATATTATAACACATATATAAACAGTACATACATATAAATACGAGGGTGACACTGAAAGTTTTTAGAAAATCAAAAAGTGAACAAACTAGCAAGTAGCAAGTTATCATCTTTTCAAAATAGTGTCCATTTATATCAATACATCGCTGCATCCGATGGAACCACCGAGAAAAGCACTTTGCCCACTCGTCCTTAGGCTTCCACGGCATTTTGAAACGCAGCCACTGCTTCCTCGGCGTCTACAAAACGTTTTCCTCGAAGTTTTTCTTTTATTTTCGGAAATAAATAAAAATCGCAAGGTGCGATGTTGGGGCTATAGGGCGGGTGATCCAGTAATTACACGTCTGACGTCGCCAAGTAGTCGATTGATTGCTTGGCAGTGTGCGACGGGACGTTGTCGTGGTGAAGGAGGATCCTACGGCGAGGCGAAGTTTTTCCAAGACAAGTGGCAAACAATTGTTAGTGTACCACTCTGCAGTAACTGTTTCTGTCCTTCCGAAGAACAAGGCTACCATCTTTTTTCCCATGCTTCGACCTCTCTTCACTTTAGTTGGCAATTCCTCGGAAGGAAACACCCAAACAGCAGACTGTCTCTTAGTTCCAGAATCATAACAATAAATCCAGCTTTCGTCACCCGTAAGTATGTTGCACAGCATTTGAGTCACCTCCGTTAAATCTTTGAACCATTTCACGACACCAATCAACACGACGGAGTTTTTGGGTCTCTGTTAAATTATGAGGTATCCACCGGGCACAAAGCTTCCTGACTACTAAATTTTCATGGAGGATTTTGTGCACTTGACTCATACCGATGCCTAAGCTTGTCCGAATCTGCTGATAAGTCACTCTTTTGTCAGTCTCTATCATACGCCACACAATACTGATGTTATCTTCAGTCGTCGCCGTAGAAGGCCGACCCTCGCGCAGATTATCGGTGAGATTAGTGCGACCACGTTTAAACTTATTAAACCTTGCGACCACGTTTAAACTTATTAAACCAGTTGTAAACAGTGGCACGAGATGGGGCTTCACCGTGAAAGGCCAGGGAAGGAAGTTTATCATAACTTTCTTGTTGACTTTTGACGTTGAATGACATCGAAAGATCGAAAGTCATAAAAATAATTGTACGAAAATTTTCTCGCGATAATTTTACGCTGACGTGACACAGACAATTTTCAATTTGCCGCCAAATCGCAGTAAACAAATTAATAAAATACATACACAATAATATTGGCAAAGAGTTCCATTTTCAAAATGTGAATAATTTTCAAAAGTTTACAAGTGGCCAGTTCTAAAAACTTTCAAGTGTCGCCTTCATATCTGTGAATTAGAACGTCTGTAAGAAGCGTTGTCGAAGTTGAAATCTGTATTCTTCTTCTGTAAGTTATAAAAGAAATTCCTAAAACGGTACAGTTAAAAGATATACTCGTATATTAGAGTGTATTGACAACTCTACGTATTACAAGGCAACCATAATTTTGGAGGTAATAATTAAAAAAATTATATTTGGATGTTGCTTGAATATAAAAATTACATTCAATTTCTTTTATTCATTTTTATTATCTATCTACTAATACGGAGTAACATTGTTTGTTTTAACTAATACAACTCAGCTATGGTTTTACGTTGACAGTACACACTCGAAACTACAGTGACAAGGATTTATAGGCGCAGGACAGGTCCTGATATGATCGCGAATTAAAATACAGTGGATTTCATTTATTACGACCTTGGTTGTAGCGACCATTTGCCTATAGCGACGTTAAATCTAAGTCCCTTGAATTTAAACCATATTTTAGTAAAAAAATCATGTGGCTATATCGACTTTGGATGTAACGCCGGGTTCGGGTGTAGCGACTATTTTTAATGAATCATTTGTAACAAATTCGTAGAAATTCCATGCAGATATTGCGACCGGAGTCGGCCGCCAAAGACACAAAGATTTGTTTCTTTCACAAACATTTCTTATCTTTTGTTTACATCCACACAGATGGTCTGCAAGTGTGGAGACTTTTGTTGACCTTTTGTTTATAGATATCAGCTAAGTAGGTAGGGAAGCGTGTACGTTTCGGAGTTAAATTTATGGTTCAGTTACAAAGTGATATTCTGAGTAGCAACTGTAATGTATTAAATTTGTTACGATTGCCTGTAACGACTTCCGGATATAACGACGAAAATAGAGTGGTCCCTTCATCGTCGTTATACCCGAAATCCACTGTAATGTTATTTATAGAAGCTCAGTAGTTGATCTGTCCTTGAGGTTGGAAATATAGCCTTGATTGCTGCCGTTCTGGCGCCGTAGGCATCTGTTCTGATTGGGAATACTAAAGCGGATTATTTACGTACTCAATCAGTCAACATTTTTGTATGCGACATAAGTGACCTTTCTTATTTATTCAGACATCTTATAATAATCTCTGAAGCTTATCGCGAGCTCGCAACATAGCGCCGTTCACTGATACGACATATTTTTGTGATAAAAAAGATGAACACCGTTACGATTTAGCAAATTATACAAACATGTATAATACTCAATAATTTTTCTTGTTGTGATTTAGGTAACTTTATTTACTTTTTAAACAAACATCTTTTGGCGCACACTATTTGCTTACAGTCATTTTTAACGATAATTTTCACAATGTATTTCGCAATTTGTTGGCAATATGAATAAAATAAAGGTTTTCCATACCCAAAAATATAAGTTTTGTTGTGTCGCATAGATAAAACATATCAAATATTAAATGTCCAAGAAATGCACAAATCGCGCTAAGCCGTCGTGAAATCCGGAATTATCGTAACTCCACCTTCCGTACCTGTCCGGAAATGTCGTAACGCCGCCATCCGGACACGTAGCGGACAGTCCGAAATAATAGCGAGCGCATGGTCGCATGGCGAGCGCGGTGAGTGCGGGTGACGTTGGCGAGTGCGTGGCGGAGGCCGGGAGGCCGCGTGCCGCGTGGTCGGCGGAGGGCGCCGCCGCTCGGCCGCTCACTCCTCCGCCATGGCGCGTCCCAGACAGTCGCCGCGCCACAACGCACAGTACGTCGAGCTGCCGCCCCGAGGGCCAGGTACACAACCTTACAATATCACTCGGAAACCTTGCCGCTAACCCTTTTAACTTGGAAAATATTGTCTATTATTTTATTCGTAGGTGGCGGCTTGTTGACGTGCTGCCTAATTTTCTAATGGCCAAATACTCTTAAGCTACTCAATTTTATGATGTCGTTAAGTCTCGTGGTGTCACAGTCACTAAGACTTAAAGTGATAGAGACAGTACGAGATCTCACGGCATCTTAAAATCGTGAAGCGTTTGAATATTTGGGAAAAAGGTTTAATTGTGGAAAAACTATAACGTAATTTAAATTTCCGTTAAGTGAAGTGAATTTTACTATTGAATTATGTCATGTTTTAATATTTTTCAGTTATCACTTGCGGACGTGTAAACCTACGTCGTATAGAGTCCGACTCCTTTTCTTTTTTAGATAGGTGTGCGCTTAGTTTAGGAAAATTTTTAGGCTTTAGCATATTATACACTTATTTATGTCTAACTTTTACTTTTTTGTTTATAAAATATTCTGTTCAAATCACTTCAAATGTTTTCATTCGGTCACTGTTGCATTTACAAAATCCGCTTCAAATCATCAAATTTAAACGTAACTTAAAACAGGTTAAAGTTAACGGTACACGTATCAACTTTTAGTTCGTTGCTCAGCCTTTCATAAGTGACATCATGTTATGCCTATTCTATAACAGGCATGTTAAAATATTTTACATTAGCGTTATTTAATCATTTTTATCACGTAAGCGACATTTTTGTATGCGTGCTGAATTTGCGTTGCCTTCGCACATCGTGATTTTGTCTAGACTAGGTAACAATTTAGGTACTTAATTAATATTACCTAGGCAGTTATTTCTGTCAAGTGTGTATTTTTATTCGGACGGGGCGAACTCGTTCCGACCGCTAATGTTACCGGTTCCGTGCGTGTCATCAGATATCAGGGCGGCACTTCGCGAGGAGCGAAGACCTACTAATGTCAGGCGCATTATTGACATTTATCCGTAGCTACAGAAAATAATGCTTGCATTTTATTAACTCAGCTAGTGCGTAAGCTGATTGCTGTTTTATAATTTTTACTTGTCGGTAAGTAAGGTAGTAAGACTCATGATCTATGTATCCATTTGTTGATTGTAATAAAAAATTAAAAATACTTAATCTTAGAACGAAACACACAAACAAACTTTATCTTAGTTATAGATAACCATGGCTAGGTAAAAATAACAAAATGTAGACAACTAAAACTCAAAAAAACAGAAAAAGTTATTAAAACTTAAACTAAAAAATTAGGAAACATCCTGAAAGAAAAATAGCTGATGAAAAGAGCACTCTCGATTAAAACACCTTTCAAACCAAAAAAAAAAAACACTTAATCAAAATTGGTTCATCCGTTCAGGATCTATGATACCACAGATAACACACACAGATACACACTACAAACTTATAACAGCCCTCTGTTTTCATCGGGGGTTTAAAAGAGGGAAAATTGTGAGTAAAGGGAACTAAACAGACGAGCGATTGTCTTCGATAGTAAAAAATTGTAAGTTAATTTTTAATTTTATAGTCATCTATTTTTGGACTACATATAAGAGCAATTTGTTCTATCTAGGTCTATTACCTATTTCTGCGTCCAAATAGCAGTGCGTGCTTTGCTGTTTTCTGTGATCCAAGTATCTGTGGGCTTCTTTATTTGAAGTTGGTTTAGGTGTCCAAAGGCTGAGATAGCCACTCATCACCTAGTGTACTGTAAGTTCGTTTGTTACTTCAACTTTATAAAAAAAGAAACGTAACTTATATTTAATTGTGAGCAATTTGCACGGTGCGGCTGCCCACGCTTACCAAACAAGTTTTGGAAACATCAGTGTTGTTTAGACTGGCGATACAGACAGCGGGAAGTCGAGACGAGACCGCTATTGTTACACCTACGATTCCATTCACGCCTGATGACCTCGGGAGCTTTTTGAAGTTTTGATGTGCGTTTGCCACAAACAACAGAAGCTGTCTGTGGCAAGTTCATGGTTGAAATCAAATGAATAAAGAGTTATTGAATATACATTTAAGAAGTAATATCTGGCCAAATGAAATTTAAATGAATTTTAGGTGCAAAAGAGCAACAACGTTTCATTAATATTAAGTTTGCCGACTTAAATTATTGTTTTAAGTACATATTGTCTATAGATAAAAATGTTTAAATGGTCTTCAGATTATTATTCATTTATATATTATGTACTTTTATATACTTTTTTAGGGTTCCGTACCTCAAAAGGAAAAAACGGAACCCTTATAGGATCACTTTGTTGTCCGTCTGTCTGTCTGTCAAGACCCTTTTTCTCGGGAACGCGTGGAGGTATCAAGCTGAAATTCATATGAAATACTCAAGTCTACTGTCCCTTGGAGCTGTGACAAAATCAAACTTCTAAGCCAAAGCAATCAAAAGATACAGCCGTTTATGCCACAAATTTTCGACATTCGCAAGGGAATCAGGTAATCAAAACCTACAGGGTACTTCCCGTGAACTCAGAATCTTAAAATTTGGTACGAAGCAACGTATTGTAGCACAGATAAAGGAAAAATTGCGAAAAGCATACATTTTTAGTTACATCATATAATAAAAATATTTTTAATAATTTTAAACTACGGATTTGTGCGGAACCCTGGGAGCGCGAGTCCGACTCGCACTTGGCCGGTTTTTATTTTATAGAATAAGGGAGACGAACGAGCACACTTCTCTCTATTTACTATTTATACACTTATCGTCTTATTCGCGGACAGCGACGTTGTTGATGTTCTATTATAATAGACCCAGAAACTATATTGTTATTCTTATATACTCAAACGTTACTTAATTTAAATAATGCTTTAAGTCTCGTATTGTCTCTATCACTTGAAGTCAAACTGACTGTGACACTACTAGACTTAACGATATCTAAAAATTGAGTAGTGTTTGATTAGTTGACCATTAGAGATTGAGTTGTAAGTTATACGTGTCGGTGTGTGTGTGCAGTGGAGTCGCTGATCTACTGGCGGAACGCGGTGCGGTCGGGCGTGGCGCTGGGTGGAGGTCTGGCGCTGCTGGTGGCGCTGGCCTCGTGCTCGGTGGTGTCGGTGCTGGCGTACGCGGCGCTGCTGGCGCTCGCCGCCGCGCTCGCGCTGCGCATCTACCGCAACGTGCTGCAGGCCGTGCAGAAGACCAGCGACGGACACCCCTTCAAGTCAGTACACTGCGCGTTGCTTCTATTTTTTTTATCAATTACAAATTTGGCTTGGCGGGTGTAGTGAGCACCTTCAACGCTATTGCCCGTCGTCTATCTGGCGTGTACGATATGTTTACACCGTTATTTACCAGAAGTTTAAAGGTTTTCTGATAGTTCATAATCACCTCTCATGACATCGATGGGATGCAATCGGATGATCGATTATCCTACGCCGCCACCGCTCGGAATTAAATTATAAACCGTAAAATAAAATTTTAAATGACAGTAGCCTGATGGTAGAATTCGAACTGCAACTCAGTTAAGTCACTGGGTTCGAAATTCGAATCCACCATTCGACTACTGTGGTGAAACACTATCAACATGAGCATTTTAAGCTTACTTAGAGTGGTGATGGAAGTGTTATTTTAAAGATATAATTTAAAATTTAAAATTTTGTACAGCCGACTTCAATATATATTATTAAGAAAACTCAAAAACTATTGGTCTGGCCTTGATCAAATTCATATGGGACCACATGTAAAGCACCAGCTTTCAAATAAAAAAAGAATCATCGAAATCGGTTCACCCACTAAAAAGTTATGAGGTAACACATAAAAAAACATACAGTCGAATTGAATACCGTCTCCTTTTTGAAGTCGGCAGAAAATGTTTTATAACAGTCTTTAAATATCATCCATATTCCATAACCACCGTGAAAGTAAACTCTATCACTAAATTAAAAAAGAAAAAGTATACTGTCGGTTAAGAATCTATCCCCTTTCTTTTTTTGAAGATTGCTAAAAAAAAAACTCCCATAAATTGATAACCCCCCCCCCCCGCGATATTGTGTTATATATATAATATCTTCGTTGTAAGCAATAATTGACATTTAAAATACGGACATGAACGACCATCCATAATTAGGTGCCAACGTAAATGGCGATTCGTTACCCACATGCGCCAATAAAATCTGCAATTTCAGGCTTCATAAGCGGGGTTATCATTGTTTCGGGGGCAGTTTAATAAAATGTCAAATGTATAATATTAACGACATATGTTTTTCTACGTGGTACAGCCATGCTGCAGCTATATTATGGTTGTAGCATGAATAGGTCGGCTCGACCGGGGAAGGAATACGCTCTCAAAGAATACGAACGTAAAATAGCAGCTCAACGCTGATGTGTTTCGCATGGTAAGTATAGAGAATCTGAGATTTTTTTACTGAAAACGAGGCATTCCATCTTACTCCTCACGGATGACAACGCATCTGCATTTTGATTCGCAAACGAGGATAGATGTAGATGTCACAGAAACCACGTACCATCAGGTGGAATGTGTGCTCGTTTGTCACCCATCTCTACATAGTGTAAAGCAAAGTCGCTTCCCGCCGCCTGTACGCTTAGATCTTTTAAATTACGTAAAGGATTTTGATGCGGATTTCATCAATAGACAGAATGATTCAAGAGGAAGGTCTATATTTATAGTACATACATATTATTTAATATATGTATAATGTTTAAGTCCGTGTTTATGTGACTCAACTCCTCCTAAACAACTGGACCGATTTTAATGAAATTTTGTTTGTGTGATTAAGTGAGAAAGGTTTAGATTTACAATTGAACTCGGTAGGTGGCGTTGTTGTCGAGATACAGAAATCAACCGTGCGCACTGCCGGGGCAGATCACTAGTATTCTATAAAATAAGATCAGTAGGCAGTGCCGCAATTTTTTTGCCGTCATTGCCGTATACTAGGCGGGTGAATCATTCTCTTACGTCACCATCGCCAAGCTATCATTTTAGAATAATTATAGAATAATTTTCAATATTAGCGATCCGCCCTGGATTCGTACGGGTGATTTCTAGACAACAGCGCCACCTATCGGGTCCAACTGTGAGTCTAAACCATTTGGGGACCCACTCGAACACACAAAGAATGTCATCAAAATCAATCGACCCATTTTAGTGTTTTAGCAAGACTAAGGGACAGCAATTGGTTTTTATATACAGGGAAGATAGATTACAAGTAATCGTTATTGATAGTCATTTTTTTTCGTTTCGCCTCCTATCAAATATCGATGTTTTGTTATTTTTTAAAATTTACGTCCTTATAGGTGACTACCGCAGCCTTATTTGTTTGAGGATGACATCAAAAGGAGACGGTACTCAATTCGACTGTCTGTTTTTTTTTTGTGTATTACCTCATAACTTTTTATTGGTTATTTGAAAGCTGGTGCTTCTCATGTGGTCCCATTAATTTTGATCAAGATCTGACCAATAGTTTTTAGTTCATCATCATCATCATTACAGCCCTTCACAAGTCCACCGCTGAACATAGGCCTCCCCCAAGGAATGCCACAAAGCACGATCCTGAGCCACCTGCATCCATCGACCATTGATCAAAACAACACACAGTTTTTAAGTTATTCTTAATAATTTATATTGAAGTCGGTTGTACAACATTTTTAAATTTTAATTATTTTAGAACATTTAAAAAATAGAAGGTATTTAATTGGATTATAGATATATAGATTTTAATTTTTCTTAAGTTTTATAATTTTTTTGGAGATGTGTCTTGACAAAAATCAATCGATAAAGATATTATAATATAAGGTAGCTATTATATTACTACTTATGGTTGATATTATTTTCAAAAGTGATACATTTAAAAACACAAATGTGCCAGAACATACTTGCACATTGCACAGCGACTTTTTATACGTGGTAGAGCCATACTGCAGCTATATTTCTGGTATAGTTGTAACACGAATACGTCGATAATACGACACGTGTTTTCCTAGGCGAATTAATTTTTAACATCTTTAATTACGCGTTACTGTTTAATTACGTATTACGCGGATCTTTAAAATCTTTAATGGGACTTGTGTTTTTTTCTTGAAGGTTGTCAAACGGGCACACATTCCACCTGATCGGTGGAGGCCCACATACATCTTCATCTTTAAACGTGGTAGAGCCATGTTGCAGATATATTAGTAGTATAGTTGTAGCACGAATGGGTCGGCTCGACCGGGGAAGGAACACGCTCTCATAGAATACCAGCGTCAAATAGCAGCTTAACGCTGCTGTGTTTCATATGGTGTGTGTAGAGAACCGGAGACCCTTTTTACTGGAAACGAGGCATTCCATCTTAGTCCTCACGGGTGACGACGCATCTGCATTTTGATTCGTAATCGAGGATAAATGTAGATGACTATGGGTCACAGCAACCACTTACCATCAGGTGGACTGTGTGCTCGGTTGTCATCCTTATGCTATAAAAAAAAAACTTAAAATTTGCTAGATTGCTCCTATCTGAACCACAGAATAAATAATAGTTGCCTGAACTAACGTCGGTGTCTGCCTGCAGTGCGGTGACGTCACAGGTCAACGACCCCCGCAAGCCTTGCCGCACGGAAAGCACCTAGTACAATGCTGACGGGAGAATTTTTAATGATTCAAAAGATTTCAACGAAATAATGTGAAATATTTACAAAATTATATGAACAACCATAGACACAAATATTTATACGTATACGATGAATTTTCTTAGATAACAAAAATAGAGAACACAGCTTGTCTTTTTGTAAATTAATATAATATGTGGTTTATTTAATACGTGAGCAGTCCGGTTTAGTATCGGCTGATTTACGTAGTTATTTTTTGTGATAGTTTTTATAATTTTTTATTGAACCTTACATAACAGTATAGGATCAAAAGGCGGGCTCTCCCAGTTAACCTTAGGGCAGTAAATATATTTTTTTTATATGATAAGGGTGACAAACAAGCACACAGTCCACCTGATGGTAAGTGGTAGCTGCGACCCATAGACATCTACATCTATCTTCTCTTACAAATCAAAATGTAGATGCGTTGTCACCCGTGAGGACTAAGATGGAATGCCTCATTTCCAGTAAAAAGGGCCTCCGGCCACCTGCACTTACCAAGCGAAACGCAGAGGTAAACCTCTACTTCACGCTGGTATTCTGTGAGGTCGTGGTACCACCCCGGTTCGAGCCGGCCCATCCGTGCGACAGCAAAAGCTGCCGCGTGGCTCTACCACTGTTAAAAAACATAACAATGAAAGCGGTTACAGAGAACTTAAAATCTTTATATATAAAAATTACGTGTCATATTGTTTGTCCGCGATGAATTCTTAAACGACTGAACTGATTACAATTAAATTTTGCACACAGTGTGCAGTTTAGTCCAATTTGAGAGATAGGATAGTTTTTATCCCGTTAAGTGACCCTCAATGTTTTTTGTTGGTAATTTAAGGATTTTTATAGGACAAAGTCGGCGAGGGCAGTACGATGTCTGTCTGGCCAGCTAGTATAATATAAAAAGTAAATATATACGCACACATATACTAAAAGTTACGTGGGGTAAGGGTAACTTTACCGCGTTTTTAAATAGCGTACGTGAGGGTAATGTCATGCGGTTTTTTTTTTTTTTTTTATAGGATAAGGGTGACAAACGAGCACACAGCCCACCTGATGGTAAGTGGTTGCTGCGGCCCATAGACATCTACATTTATCCTCTATTACAAATCAAAATGTAGATGCGTTGTCACCCGTGAGGACTAAGATGGAATGCCTCATTTATTAATTTGATAATAAGGGCCTCCGGCCACCTGCACTCACCAAGCGAAACGCAGAGGTAAATCTCTACTTCACGCTGGTTTTCTGTGAGGTCGTGGTACCACCCCGGTTCGAGCCGGCCCATCCGTGCGACAGCAAAAGCTGCCGCGTGGCTCTACCACTGTTAAAAATATGGTCACTTTCTTATAACTCAAAAATTTTGTTTTTCATGGGGAAATATCTACGCATACTTACCTTGCGGGTGCAGGGCGGTTTATGTCGGACTCGCACCGAATAAAACCCTAAGGTGTTCCACCTTCGCCGCATATTGGCAGGGCCACGGCAACGCCTTCGCACACACCCGCTGTCCCACCAACGCCGGTCGCTCCATGGCGGCCCCTCCTCGAGGAAGCTTTACTCGAACAAGGCTGGTAGATTTTGAGTTATAAAACTCAAAAATTACCGCCTTGTTTGCATAGGTAGCTTGATACGATAGCCCTTCATCAGTCAATTCAATAATATAAGGTCAAAAAGGCGCTACTTTTTTGACCTTATATTATTGACATTTGACAGCGTTTTAACAGATGACAGTATAATAAATATGGTTATGGTCATTATCGTTTTTTTTAAAGTTGACTTTTCGAACTGTTCCTAATTAATGCTAAAGCTTGTTTGCTATATTTTTCTTACTATATCAGCCATAGTATACTACTTTGTGTTTTTGTCTCTGTCCTCCTTCTAGTTTTGGTTTTATACGGTGACAAAGCTTAAGGTGACCATATCACCCTTACGTGCCTTACTAATAGTTCTATTATCACTATCAGCCTAAAGCACAGGCGCAGAGTAGCCAACCTCGTGGTGTTCTATTACATGCTTTATTTTCTTCCTTCTCTTTTCACCACCGGACAACCAGACGATTTCGCATATTTCCACGCATTAGAACCAACCGGTTCGCTTTGTCTTGTGTAATGCGTAAGTCAGCAAAGGAGTGGAATAATCTGCCGGCGTCTTTCCATCCGGTTACAATGAGGATTTTCAAGACAAGAGGTTTTTGTTACGTTAAGACAGTGCGATTCACATACTCCAGAATACTCTTACTACCAGGTGGGATTGTAGTCAAGCACTTGTTTATAATAACAAAAATAAACTTATAGCTCCCTCATAGATTGCCACAAAGTGCGGTCTTTAGCCACCTGCATCCATCGATTACTTATTTGCCATATAGTTTATACGTGGTAGAGTCCATTATCTCATTCGCTCATTCGTGCTACAACTAATAGAGCAGCTATGTTAGTTGTGGCACGAATGAGCCGGCTCAGTCGGAGTAGGACAACTCTCTCATAAAACCCCAGCGTAAAGTAGCAGTTTAAGGCTGCTGTGTTTCGTATGCTAAGTATAGAAAACCGGAGACCATTTTTGATCGAAACGAGCCATTCCACCTTAGTCCTTAGGGGTGACAACGCATCTGCATTTTGATTCTTAATCAAGGATAAATGTAAATGTGTATGGGCCACAGCATCTATTTTATCAACCGTCAGGTTGACTGTGTACTTTCTGTTACCCTCTATTCTATAAAACATAATTATATAGAACCGACAACCCATGGGGAAGAAAGAGTCTCGAATGGCAACCTCGTACTGTCCCAAGCGTAGTGTTGAGCGACCCCACTAGACGGAGAAATGACCTGATGAAACTCGGAGGTAGTCAATGAATTATTGATTTTATTACTAAACCCTATCCCGTCAACAAATCCAAGTAAGCTTCAAATGATTGTGCTAGGGGAGGATAACGATAGTCAGTGAAATGGCGGAGATTTTAACTCACGATTTCCAAATTCACAGTTCACAGATAACCACGAGTCTACTTTCCCTTTGCTAATTAGTGTACAGAAGTGTCATATTTAAAAATACTCTTAGATTGTATTTTAAAAATTTAGTACAATATTGTAGTAGTATACGAGGTTACGATATGAAAGTGAAACTTGAACAGTAAGTGAGATCACTTTCTGTGCAGTGATGGCGCGCCACAATCTCTGATAACTTTCATTTTAATTGTATTGTAAAAGAGTTACGACATGCCTCTTGCATATCTGGCTCATGGCCCATGACTACTCTATACGCTTTTACAACAAAGTCCCAGCAAATATGGCACGACTAGAGTTTAAAATTTGTATTAGGCAAAATTGTTTACTGAGGGTTTATTATATTAATCATATTATATACCAATTTTTATTCACTCTTCAGTAGTAAAAATAATATATTACATATTATACATTGATAATAACCCCCGGGAATAAGGTGATCGTTACCATGCTGTTTTTAAATGTTTTCATATTTAATTACACAACTTATTAAAATGTAAATTATTGTTAAGGAGAATAGTCCCACGGGTTTCTTACTAGTTCTTCCCAGGACAGAGGTTTTGTTCCGAACCAGTGTGGTAAGCACAAATGACCGAAGCATCAATGACTTCCAACAAGCGTTATTGTAATCTATATTGAATAAACATTATTATAATATTCTATTCTTAATTTTTAGCATGACTTCCTAAATTCTAAAAAAATATTTTTTTATTGATTGTAAAATTAAAATTATTTTTAGTTTTCATTTGGCCTTATATAAATGTTACTTTAGCCTACATACTGTTTCACAAAATCTATACATATGAATAAAATTGAAGTGTTTGTTTAAAGTGAAAGAAAAAAGAAATAATTTAAAATTAAAAATTTTGTACAGCCGACTTCAATATAAGCGACTTCAATATAGGTTATTTAAGAATAACTCAATAACCATTGGTCTGACCTTGATCAAATTCATATGGGACCACACGAGAACTATCAGCTTTCATATAAAAAAAGAATCATCGAAATCGGTTCGCCCAGTACAAAGTTATGAGGTAACACACATTAAAAAAAAACATACACTCGAATTGAGTACCGTCTCCTTTTTGGAAGTCGGCAGAAAAGAATTACGGTTTCGCGCAAAAAAAAAATGAAAACCCCAAATAACACACACACAACAGCTAGTGTTATATATATTTAAAAAAAGTGTAAATAACCTTTTAATTTGACACTTTTGTATGATACCTACGTAGCGTAGAGCACTTTCAGTTCCGAGAACATGATCCCATCGGCTGTATCAAGTTATAGTCATATGATACCGCTAAGTCGCCAGCTATGTATCTGACCTGTCATCTAACCATCTTGAAAGCCAGTGATATACATTACAACTTACAATATGAAACTAATGCATTTTTTTATAGAATAAGGCTGACAAACTATCACACAGTCCACCTGATGCAAAAAGTAGGTATTGTGGCCGATAGACATCTAAATTTACCCTCGATAAAGATTAGAAATGCAAATGCGTTGTCACCCATGAGGACTAAGATTATATAAGAAGGCATTCCTTGTCTCCGGTTCTCTAAACTGCAGCATTAAGCTGCTATTTTACGCTGGTATCCAGTGAGAGCGTGGTGCTTCCCCGGTCGTGTCGACCCATACATGCTACAACCTTTAAATAGCATGGCTGTGGCTCTACCACGTATAAAAAATCTGTATTAATTTATAAAAAAGCCTCGTATTTCGCTAGAAGACAGGTGTCATTGAAATATTTGACGTTACGGGTAGATCATTTTAATAAAAATTTTATTGCAAAATTATAAAACTATTCTAGATAAACTTAATATCTCGTAATAAACATTTAAGATAACCTTTACGAAGGTGGGGTGAACTTGGGATGATCTATAATCGTATGTTTATTCAGTACAACAAACAAGGTCTGTTTTACAAGTGTTCTGAATGATTAGTCACGCTGTTAAGTTATTTTGAATACAATTTACAGTGGAATTAATTAAACATTTTCGTTTTGTATTTACGTACTGACTTCTTAAAATATTACTACCAATAAAATTTTATTTAAATAATTAAAAATTAAAAATTTTGTACAGCCGACTTCAATATAATTTATTAAGAATAACTCAAAAATTGTTGATCTGACCTTGATCAAATTCATACGGGACCACACGAGAAGTACCAGCTTTCAAATAAAAAAAGAATCACCGAAAGTGGTTCACTCAGTAAAAAATAATGACGTAACACACATAAAAAAACATACAGTCGAATTGAGTACCGTCTCCTTTTTGGAAGTCGGCAGAAAACGAACATATTTTTGCTTTACTGAGGCTAAGCAATGTACAACAATGACAATAGGCTGTTGTGTTGGCTGATAATAGGATGTTAGTGTTAAAGTGGTTTTGTCATCTCATTCCTAGTGGTGGAACTCCTTTTCCGTGTACAAGTTTGCTACCATCCGCTTACCTACTCGTATTTCTGCAGCCAATCAGCAGTGGAATCCCGCAAGGCACAAGTACTTGTATGGCCTACAAGTCATTGTTCCGGGTCTGGATGCTTGTCCTTGTGCCACTTATGTATGTAAACTGCCTCCGCGATACAAGATAAAAACCTAGTGTAACATTTAAACGTGTATATGGTAGAGCCAT
The DNA here is from genome assembly GCA_033319125.1 of Parnassius glacialis. Taxonomy (NCBI): domain Eukaryota; kingdom Metazoa; phylum Arthropoda; class Insecta; order Lepidoptera; family Papilionidae; genus Parnassius; species Parnassius glacialis. Next base: position 3,746,168 of record JAVANC010000010.1, read on the forward strand.
GCTGCAGTCATGTTATGGCTGTAGCACGAAAGGAACGGCTCGCTCGGGATTGGGCCACGCTCTCACAGAATACCAGCGTAAAATAGCAGCTTAATGCTGATGTGTTTCGTATGGCGAGTGTAGAGAACCGGAGATGCTTTTTGCTGGAAACGAGGTATTTCATCTTAGTTCTCAGGGGTGACAGCGCATCAGAATTTTGATCCTTAATTGGAGAGAAATGTAGATGTCTATAGGCCGTAGCTTCCACTTACCATCAGGTGAACTGTGAACTCGTTTGTCACTCTTATTCCATAAACAATAAGAAGTATCCGAAATTCAGTTGTCAATCGATATAGCAAATATAATAAATCGATATGGTTTGCAGATGGTTGCTGGAGAAGGACATCAGTGTGCCTGCGGAGCGCGCGCAGGAGCTGGCCGCCGCCGCCACGGCTCACCTCAACGCCACCACGCACGAGCTGCGCAGGTACGCACCTCGCACCACGCACCACGCACCACGCCACCACGCACCACCCACTTGCACACACACACACACGCATGCACACACACCCCTACATATACACATCCAAACACACATCGGAAACATTCATTATAACTAAAGCCTCATAAGAGGGTGGGGACTGTTGCTATAGTGGCCAAGTTTAGTAGGCAAGTTGGCTAACGTAGTTTCTTATTATTTTCACTTATCATCAAGATGACTCTCCTACTCATCTCCTGTTTGTCTTCGAAATATTTGTTTTTATTTCCCAGACATGCAGGTTTCCTCACGACGTTTTCCTTCACTCGAGTACGTGGTTATCCACACTTAAAATTGCAATTAACAATTCCATTGGTGCCAGCGGAGATCGAAACCGGGTTACTCGCGTACTGTGAAATTTACAGCGTACGCTAAGCCACTGAGTTGCTACGACTCGGTAAGGTAAAGGAGTACATACATTTATTTATTAAAATATTGAAATCAAAACCTGAACAATTTCAAAAATTATGTTGCATTAGATTTTTTTATAGAACATTTTTTTAATTTATTACGCACAGAAAATATATTATCATAAATAATCACTAACTATAAAAGTTTTTTACAATGGAAGTTCACTTTTTGTCGAAGATATAAAATGTTAAAAATAATTAAATCAGCACTGGTTGAGAGTTAAGGAATTTAAAAGGCAATAAATATCTTAGTTCACTTGTTTGGTATAAAAGAGATCAACGCCATGATCCTTCAGTAACTAGTACAATTTACTTGTTGAAGATATGAAAATATTGCAAATCGTTTTAATATTAATAGTCTAATATCTAGCAGTATTGGTCTAGTTGTCGTAAAAGCGATTGCTGATGGTGAGGTCCCGGGTTTGAATGCCGGGTCGGGCCAAAATCACTTATTGGGTTTTTGTCAAGAAATTCTCAGTAGCAGTTTCAACTATAGTCTTTCTCATTGTGCATTGCAGACTGTTCCTGGTTGAAGACCTGGTGGACTCGCTGAAGTTCGGCGTGCTGCTGTGGTGCCTCACCTATGTCGGCGCCTGCTTCAACGGCATCACTCTTATCATTCTAGGTGCGTTTTTCCATTTTACTTGTATTAATAATCGTTATAAATAAATAAATGTATAGTTTATGTTGTTCTGTTCTGTTACGTTCGCCACAATTATTGTCCAGAATGGAACAAGGAGATAAAACAAAGCTCCTTGGAACTATATCAAGTATATTTGTGATACAATAATTACCGTAGATACAATTCGGTTGCGTGTCCGTTAAGATATTTAATTTTGAACTTTTCTTAACGAACGTACAGTAGTCATATATTTGAATTGCACCGAAAGTTTAGACTAAACAATTATTAAAAACCAAATATCTATGAATTATAGATTATATATTAATAACGCCAATAATGTAAGTATTTTCGTATAAATGAAAATGTATATTAACAGTTTCCATTATCTATATATTTAAATTCAATGCTGGATATAGGCCCTTTTAAGTATGCGACGTCTTGCAATGCGTTTCTCATTCATTCATTCATTCAATACAGTCCATTAAAAGTCCACTGTTGAAAATAGGCCTTCGCCATGGATTGCCCAATAGGGGGCATATTTGCCACAGCTGCCACGCTTGACACCCGCAGTTATCTATTATTATTATTAAGTTAAATAGATACTGCTTACCATCTCCTGCTTCAGTTTCCTTGTTTCAGTTTAGACACCATATTATGACTTGATAAATATTTATAATTTCTCAGAGATACATCCTCACCCGGTTTTGTATATTAAGTGAATCAGCACGAAGAACTACTTGCATACAATAGTTTCTTTAATAGTACAAAATTTAATAATAAAACATTAAATTTACCGATCGATAGCTTAAAATTGTACATATATGTTTACTTCGCCGAATATTTACTTAGGTGTACACTTACAAATACAAAAATAGTTTATTCAGAAACACAATATTATTTTTTTACAACTAAAGCATAATATTTGTTTAGAGTAAATGTTTATTGAAAGACAAAGAGTATACATAACTTATTGCTCATGTACATATACTCTAGTGCCAGAGCTCTTCGACGCCGATCTTCTAGGTGGTAGGTGTCAATGAGTATTATGATGATATATTATAGAAGTTATATAAAATGAAAAAAAGATAATTTTTATTCATTATTAAGTAAAAAGCTATTTATTTGTTTACTTCTTAGAAGCCATTGTGTAACTACAAACCCACCTGGTGGTAAGTGGTGATGCTTTTGCCTAAATATCTCTGTATATAAAAACCAATTGCTGTCAGTTGGTCTCGCTAAAACTATGGAGTAGAGTAGAAGGAGGACCATCTCTATATTTGAAGTGTCCCTAAAAACGTGTCCAATAAGGATGGCGCTGCAGTAGCATAGGATAAATTTAAAAAAAAGCGCCAAAAGTAATTAGAATAAGATGGAGAAATAAACAAGGACCGACCAATCCGCTTGGTTTTGTACTACGTAAATAGTTGAGATTTTATATACTGGCATTTTACTAACTACTCTAGTCATGAAATTTTTTAAATATTTGAATTCAGCTGACTGCACTCCGTTCACAACAGCTATCTTCATATCGTAGTGTTTCAGACGCCAGCGCTATTGTGGTAGGTTTTGGAACCTCTATTTTCAGTAAATATTAGGACACTTTTTCAACTTTCGCCCCTTATAAGATGGTTCTCCTTGTACTCTACACTCCATAGCTAAAACTCGAAACTGGATCGACCGATTTGATGGATTTTTTGTGTGTGTTTGAGTGAGTCCCTGGACGGTTTAGATTCACAATTAGACCCGGTAGGTGGAACTGTTGTCGATAAATGAATAAATAAAATACAAACTAAGCAAAAGAGGAATATGTAAGACAGATAATATGAAAGTATTTATTTAAAAGTTCACGCGCATGCCTTGAATTTTTGGTGGATTTTATCGCTTTTATAATGTTAAAGTTTATTAATACAATAAAATGCTAAAACCTACTAAAACACAAAAGTATCAAACATAATAACAAGTATGATACGTAACATGTAAGTGTGACAAAATCTATCAGTGCAAATAAATAAAATTGAAGTGTATATCTGTAATATCAAAATATCTGCCTTATATTGAGCTGAGGGGGTGAGTGACCTTCGTAATAGCTAAACCAATTGTAATTATCCTCAACATCATAATAAAACAGCAGACCGAACTTCCATTTAAATCCATAGACAGGAGAAGAATGGACCTCAAACCAAACACGCATTTGTGAACAAATTTTACGTATTTTTAGGACCCTTTCTATATAACAAGCTCTACAAATCACTAAAGGTATATAGTCTAAGTTATAAGAACTGTAATATAAGTGTAAGGGAGTTTTTAAATAAATTAAATTACGAGGACACAGAGAAGTTGTTAGAAATTCTAAAATAGTTTGCATTAATTGTACGTAACAATAATTGTTATTTAGTTATTTTATTTATTATATAATATAGTTTAATTATTTAAATATCTAGTGTCCTACATTAATAAACCGATTGTATAAGTGATGTCTGAAACACAGGTACTCAACCTAGTTCAGGCAGGTAGCTAATATTATAAACTTGACTTTTCTATTTTTCTTTTGTAAATTCTATATTATTAAGCTACACATAGTTTTAATTTTATCATGACATGTTATTTTTGTTAGACTTATTGTTACTTTAGTCAATTTTAATCATATTTGTTCTTGTATGTGTAATTGGAAATGAAATAAATATTTATTATTATTATTATTAAAAAAAATTAAACTTCACGAACAGATAAAAAGCAATTCCAGGAGCGATCTAGGCTATATTTTATCCCAAAAAATCAGACCTTATCAAGAAAAAAACGAAAAATTGATAAAATAAATAGTTTTTGACTATCTTAAATTTACATAATGCCACATCAATAGATCTTACGCAGGCGAGGGTCGCTTGTGTACCATAAATAAAAGGCACGTGAATGCAATATTAAAGTACATGATCTCTAATTACATATTAATCATTAATCAATAGAATCATCACTTTGCGGATATTCCTTTTCGTAAAGATATTAAAAATAAATTAGTTAAGATCCGTTTAATAAAAAAAAATGTTTTACCTAGTTTGAAGAGCACCTTCCGTCCTCCCTCTATTGCGTGCACTATCCCCGTCACCACTACTCCCAACACCAGTACACTAGGAAAGACACACCACCGTCGATATTACGGCACGTGTTTCGCATCTAAACGAGGTATCCTCGGGTGAAGCAGACTGCGGTTTGCAGATCTTAGCTAATACATTTTGTAACATCTTTAACAAATCTAATTTTGCTTACTTTTAAATATAATAGTATATTTGTAGTGATATTGGAATGAAGAAATTTGGAGCGTGAAGTGAGCAATCATGGTGTTGTTGTTGCAGGGTGGGTGGCGCTGTTCACGCTGCCGAAGGCCTACGAGATGAACAAGACGCAGGTGGATGCCAACCTCGAGCTGGCGCGCGCCAAGATCACCGAGATCACCGCCAAGTCAGTGCCACGGATATCTTTCACGTCACACACACACACACACACACACAGTTCAAGCCACGCTGCAGCTTGATATGGTTGTAGCACGAATGGGTCGGTTCGACTGGGGTAGGACCACGCTCTCACAGAATACCAGCGTCAAATTGTAGCTTAATGCTGCTGTGTCTCGTATGGTGACTGTGGAGGATCGCATCCATTTTGATACTTAATTGATGATAGATGGAGATGTCTATGGGCCACAGCATCCATTTACCACCAGGTGGACTGTGTGCTCGCTTGTCATCCTCATTCTATAAAAAAAAATTACTAAATTTTTTTTAAGTAAATTTAAAGTGATAAACGATCTCACAGTCCACCTGGTGGGAAGTGACTTCTGCAATCCGTGGACACCTGCAGTCAGTTTCAAACAAAGAAGGTTACATATGCGTTGTCACCTCTGAGGACTGAGTTGGAATGCGTCCAGCCTGTAACTCTACTGACTCTCTATGCCACTAACACCGGAACACAATCAGTGCAAGCACTGCCATTTGTCGTCAAATATATACAGAGTTATATTGCAATAACCGGCCAAATTTGCAAAGAAGGTTCAGAATAAGCAATATGGGCAAAAATGAAAGAATAAATTAATTAAAAAAAAATCTAATATATTCCGTCAATCATAAATACTAACGCCTCCTATTTTACTACGCACGCACACATTCGTAAGTCGTAAGGGTAGATCGGCCGGCAAAAACGTCGTGAATTGAATCGCACATAGAGGAGTGCGCGTACGCGTAGTTGAGGTTCCATTTGTGATAATTTTCAATAAAAGTAGAAGCCTAATTTATTAGTATTTTCAAAAACTGCAATAACGGTATATCATTATTCATATATTTGAACTTAAGTTTAAAATTTGGCTACTCTTTGAAACATAACCCTGTATAAGAGGCACCTATACTGACTCGTAGGCAGCTAAGGAACCTGCCTCCTCGCGAATACGTCAATTGATATAATGTTGTGATTTGGACGTACACTTGCACTGGTTTCACCGCGTGTACGCGTATAACCAAATCACAAAAATGAAAATGAAATTTCACTAAATTACAACAATTGTAAGTATTAATTACCAATGAAATTATGGTGGCGCTAACTAAGAATGACGACAGATTTCAAAGTGGGGGAAGTTAATTTGATAGGAAAATGTAAGGGTTATTGTTTCATTCTGAAATACTTTCTCTTGAATTTTTTACGTGGTAGAGCCATGCTGCAGCTATATTAGTAGTATAGTTGTAGCACGAATGGGTCGGCTCGACCGGGGAAGGACCGCGCTCTCATAGAATACCAGCTTAAAATAACAGTTTAACACTGCTGTGTTTCGTATGATGAGTGTAGAAAACCGGAGACCCTTTTTACTGGAAACGAGGCATTCCATCTTAGTCCTCACGGGTGACAACACATATGCATTTTGATTCTTTACCTAGGATAGATGTGGATGTCTATGGGTCACAGTAACCACTTACCATCAGGTGGATTGTGTGCTCGTTTGTCACCCTAGCCAATAAAAAAAAACACTAGTTACATTTTATATGAGTTAGATTAGAAATGAAAAGTAAACTATCGATGTTCCTAATAGTGGAAAAATTAAAGAGTTAAAATATTATGTGCAAAAAAGTTTATGAACAAGCGACCGAGGAATTAGTTTGTGTATTGACCGATAATCTTTTATTTAAAACGCAACTTCTCAATTATAATGGTACTGTGTAACAAATAACTTCACCTCAGTCGCAACTAGCGACATCTTGTGAGCGGTAGATTAATATACATAAAGGTGACAATCGAACACACAGTCCACATGATGGTAAGTGGATGCTGTGACCCATAGACTGAGGACTAAAATGGAAAGCCTCGTTTCCTTCCAGTAAAAAGGGTCTCCGGTTCTCTACACTCACCATATTACGAAACACAGTAGGTAATGATTTTCTGTGAGAGCCTAGTCTTTCCCCAATTGAGGCGACCCATTCGTGCTACAACCATAATATAGCTGCAGCGTGGCTCTACCATGTAAAATAAACATACCACGGACATAAAGGCATAATCCACACTTGCCTCACTGGGTTGCTAAGCAATGAGCAGTTGTGCAGTGCTTTGTGTTGTTTGCACAAATTGTTTGCGCATGCAGATCGCTGCACGTAGCCAGAGCTTTAAGTCGTCTAACGATTATCACAAATTCAAGGTAACACCTAAAATAGGTACATTAAAGTCTTTATGTCCTATTTTTCTACACTTAGGGATGGAATTTTTCTTCAAATTTATGTTGGACCGACCTTGAAGTATAGCCTATTTTATTGAAAAAAATCGTTTAAATGGGCTTAGGCGTTTCCGAAAAATCAGTGAACATACATAAAAAAACATACGCGTTGAAAATAGAACTTTCTCGTTTTTTGAACTCTGTTCAAAAGGAAAAAAATAATGTGGAAGGGTTATTCTCTTCTTTTTGTATATTTTTTCTCACTCATCCCAAACTTTCTAATTACAGAGTGCGAGCGGCCTTCCCGCTGGGTAGGAAGACGGAGACTGAGAAGGACAAGTAGGGTGTGAGGGCATGCAGCGGTCCGCAGCGAGGCGCGGCGAGGCGCAGCGCTCCGCAGCCGCACGCTGCGTGCTGCTGCGGAGCGCGACGTTTCGCGGCGCCAGAGTACTTTCACTGTTTGTTATATTTATTATGTACTATTAAAGATACTACCTTATGTGTAAAGCTTTATGAGACGAGTCATGCGGAGATAATTGTATTTGCTTTTTGAAATTTTAAATTAAAATACAGTCGAACCGATTACCCGTGTTTCACTTGCCATCCCAATTGTCGTACACTAAATTGAAAAAAAAACTAAAGAATAGCACATTTACTTCAAATTAAAGAAGAAAAGTTCAAAGCTAATAGCTCCTATCACACTGAGAGGGTTATGGAGCAATGAGGGGTATCCACGAATTTTATCACTAGAGTGTATCACTTTAGAACGAGTTGAAATATTTAACAGATTTCATAGCGAGGAAGTTAATCTGTTTGAAAAATGTAAGGATTAGTGATTCCTTCTGTAATATTAGTTATATTTTATGTAAATTAGATTACAAATGACTAAACCAAACTAAGAATATTCCTAAAAATAGATAAAATTACAAAAAGTTAAAAATGTGCAATAAATGAAAGAGCAAATCACTGAGGCATTATTTTGTGTATTAATATATAAAAATGATAAACTTTAATTTAAAACTCACTTCTCAATTAAATGGCATTGTGTAACAAAGAACTTCACATCAGTCCCGACTAGCGACATATTATGGTGACCGGAAGATTATTAGTCCTATAGTCTTCGAAAAATATTTTTTAACACTGCCCTGCAGTTGTTATAATTTCATTGATGACTACGGGGATTCTCCTCTAAATTTAAAATAGTTTCGTCTATGGGTATGCTCCAAAAAAAAATAGAAATGTTACCAGTAGTAAAATAGCTAGACTTGTTTATTTTAGCTATTTACGTAGCATTATGTTACTTTGTATCGAATAGTATTTTGCTATGTGCACACGCGACTGACACTGAAATTATATTTGTTTTACAGAAGGGGGCCATGAGATCAATATATGTATGATTTTAAAACTTAAAAGTCTCTTAAGGTGGCACAAGTCGCGGGCTCGAACTCGCTGGTGAAAATAAATTCAAAATTAATTGAATACTTTAGCTATCTCCCGGGTGAGCGTAACAATCATTAGTTACATTTTTATTTCTGAACTCTTTCATTTCACGTTGCCATGGTATTTTGAAAGTTTAATTGATTAATAAGTATAAGAGGTTGATAGCAAATTTATCAAGAATCATTTCTTGCCTACACACTTTTCATGTATCGTGTACGTTTTTCTTTAAAACTGGAAAAAACCGCGCATAATATGCCGACAGATAAAATAAAAGTACTCCATTAATTATGACAATTTTTCCATATATTACTATCAAATAAAATATTTTATTGCAATTATAAAATGCTTGAACTAGGTGTCATGTCATGACACGCATCTCGGACACGTGATGACGCGGCTGAAACCGCGAAATTATTAGGCGCTGCTTTATCGCTTCATATTATACCTCTGTGGCTTTATGTACCTAATATAGATTGCTTATTTTTTTATCTTTAGTTTTCCGCGAGTGGTCATGCAGCGATCACTCAAGAGTTCGGCTTCGAACGCGTGTAACGCGAAAATTATCCCACGGGAACGAAATACCTGAATAAACGGTATCATATATGTTATTTGACAGCTCCGTGGCGCAGTGGCTTAGCAATGAATTGTTGCACTGGGAGCCGCGGGTTCGAATCCCGCACGAAACAAGTATTTGTATGGCCTACAAATTACTGTTCCGGGTCTGGATGTTTGTAAACTGCCTCCACGATACTGGAGAAAATCCTAGTGTGTGGGGGCAACTTTTTTTAAAAAATACAAAAAATTCCAGACAAACAGACAGATAACCTATCTCTGAGCAAAATATCATCCAGATCCCTTCAGCCGTTCTGGCGTAATTGAGTAACATACATCCATTCATCCGTCCATCCAAATATACAAACTTTCGCATTTATAATATTTAGATAATAATTGTAATTAGTTCTGCCTACATATAAATTGTTTTCAAAAATACTTACTTACCTGTCTTCTTACTTTTTATATATACTCAATATCACTTAAACGTAAACCCAGGTTTTTACCAAGACAAGTGACCCATCAAGATTTTTTTCTTAGTACCGACGTACCTACTTAAAGTTTACAATTTTGTGGACACGACGCGGCGACGTTTTGTGACATTTTGTTGTTTTGTAGGTTGTAGGTATCTAGGTAATAACAGTAGGTACCTATAAAAATTCCACATAATATACCTAGTTTGTCCGCCGCAAAAGTCGTCTAATAAATAATTAAACTCTTTTGTAAATCTTTATTGATTATTTATTTATTTATAACACTTGCATTGAGAGCCGTGGTAGCTCAGATGGTTAGCGCTCGCTGTAAGTATCACATTACGCGAGCAATCCGGGTTCGATCCCCGCCGACACCAATGAAATTGTTGCAATTTTATATAGTAATCGTATATAGACTTTACTTTATTTTACTTTTATTATATTATATTACAGACGAAAATTTTAAAATTTTGTCTGTCGTCCAAAACGCATCATCTCTTTCAATTATATCAATTTCCATGCCGTCTTTTGTTTTTGACGTCCAAATTACAAAATAGCAAAACTTTTCGTTTCGAATAAAACTTGAATAAGCGTGCGTTACCGCCCGTGCATGTGTGCGTGAACGTCCTCCCTGTGCGCACCGGGGGAAACATTATTCAGTGAGATGCACGATAATTCATAGTAAAACGCGCGCGTAAAAAAATACGAAACGGCCTTTGGAAGAAGGGGTTTTATGAAAAAACCACTGCATTAATCAATTACAAATAAAATTTATTGAACTCTTCGATATATGAGTTTTGTCGGTACCGACTTTGTTTTGGAAATTTTACACTTCTTTTATTACTAATTAACGCCCAAAGTTGTGTTAAAATTGGCAATAAAAACTAATATTTGGTAGCTCGTAACTTTTTAATGACATTTTATTTTACTATTCTGTTTCCGTACAGACAAAACTAATAATGAGATAAAACGATATCATGTTTAACTTTGGATGTACACTGTCAAACAGCGGAGTAATACCCCTCCGAAATTTCTATGGAAATAATGTCGACTAGTGTCACCTTAAGACATATATTTAAGGAAATTCATATATTAACTTGGCACCTCGATACATTTAAGAAAATGTAATGTTTGCACACAGAAATATAAGTAGTTTTAATAAAATAAGTAATATTTACTCTGTAAATACTAGGGACAGACATAAGTTAGTAAGTAATACAGTTACTCGACTCCACAGCTTCAGTAATTCATTTTTGGGCCAATTTATACTCATTTAGAATCCCATAAGAAGTTCATAAACTTTTTCAAACAGCGTCTAAATAAAAAGGGTTGTTATAATGTTAAGCAAACTATGAATGACCGAAATTATTGTGAAAGCCCCTGGAAATGAGGCGATTGCTACTAACCTATTTCTAATTTATGTTCTGTATTGTTAATTATAATAGGTGTAATGATAGATTTTTTCTTTCAAAAAAAGTCTCGCAGAGATCTTCTTGCTAATTTTTACCAGGAATTAAACATGAAAGTCACTCTGGTTATGCATTTGTTAAAACATGTAACCTGGCGACGACGGAGCGGAGGAAATTGCTGCGGCGTTGCACCAGTGCAGCACGGTGCGGCGGTTGGCACCACATATACCTAAATTCATCATCATCATTACAGCCCTTCACAAGTCCACTGCTGAACATAGGCCTCCCCCAAAGAATGCCACAAAGCACGGTTCTGAGCCACCTGCATCCATCGACCTCCTGCATGTCTTACCAGGTCGTCACTCCATCTCGTGGGAGGACGCCCTACACTTCGCCTACCGGTACGAGGCTGCCACTCGAGAACCTTTCTTCCCCATCGGTTGTCGGTTCTTCGAGCTATATGGCCGGCCCATTGCCACTTTAGCTTACTAATCCGTTGGGCTATGTCGGTAACTCTGGTTCTACTGCGGATATCCTTATTCCTAAGTTTATCACGCAGAGAAACTCCGAGCATAGCCCTCTCCATAGCTCGCTGAGCGACCTTGAGCATCCTCATACGGCCAGCAGTGAAAGACCTCGTCTCAGTTCCGTAAGTTATCACTGGCAACACGCACTGGTTGTACAATTTCGTTTTAAGGTTTTGAGGTATGTCTGACGAGAAGATGTGTCGTAGCTTCCCGAACGCTGCCCAGCCGAGTTGAATCCGTCGATTGACCTCTCGGTCGAAGTTGGACTTACCTAGTCGGACTATTTGTCCCAGGTAAACATACTCGTCAACAACTTCGAGCTTAGTGCTCCCAACAACTACCGGCATAGGTGTGACATGGACATTAAACATAATCTTTGTTTTGTCCATGTTCATCTTAAGACCTATCCGTTGGGAGACACTATTGAGGTCATTGAGCATAGTGCTTAGGTCCTCCAGCGATTCTGCCATAAGGACTATATCGTCGGCAAATCGAAGGTGAGTGATGTACTCGCCATTGATGTTAATACCGCATCCTTTCCAGTCCAGAAGCTCGAAAACGTCTTCCAATGCAGCGGTGAAGTGTTTCGGGGATATAACATCACCCTGTCTTACACCTCTCTGCAATTGGATGGGTTTCGTACTCTGGTTCTGTACTCGGATAGCCATCGTAGCCCTACTGTACAAACACTTCAGCACTTCGATATACCGACAGTCAACTTGGCACCGCTGAAGGGACTGCAGCACCGCCCAAATTTCAACGGAATCAAAGGCTTTCTCATAGTCCACATACGCCAGACATAGTGGCAAATTGTACTCTTCGGACTTCTGTACAATTTGCCGTAGAGTATGTATGTGGTCTATGGTGCTAAAGCCCTTTCGGAAACCGGCTTGTTCGGGAGGCTGGAAGTCGTCAAGTCTGCGCGCGAGACGATTCGTAATGACTCTCGAAAACAGCATGTAGACGCGGCTCAGAAGGAAAATCGGTCTGTAATTCTTCAAGAGAGCGTTGTCACCTTTCTTGAAGAACAAGACCACCGCACTTCTGCTCCACGCCTCCGGTGTAATGCCACCATGGAGGACGGAATTAAAGAGCCTCTGAAGGACTTCAAGTACCGGTCTTCCACCCGCTTTCAGAAGCTCCGCTGTAATTCCATCCTCGCCTGGGGCCTTGCCGTTTTTAAGGTGCTGGAGAGCCATTCTAATTTCGCTCAGACTGACGTCCGGGATATCTTCGGAATAGTGTCGGATAAGACTCGCTCTTGGATCGTTACTCACACTTGCGTGTGGCTCCAACGATGACGTGTACAGCTGCCCATAGAACCTCTCAATCTCACTCAAAATCTCAGGTGCCCCGGAAACGATGCTGCCACATTCGGTCTTCAGCTTCGACAGTTGGCTCTTTCTGGCAGACAGGTCTCTGGCAAAGACTTTGGAGCCTTGGTTCCGCTCGATCGCTTCTTCAATACGAGCTGTATTGAAGTTGCGTAAGTCCCGCCGCATGCATTTGGAGATCTGTCTGTTCAGTTGCCTGTATGCTGTCAAATCTGTTGAAGAATTTAGCCTCATCTCCCGTCTAACAACCATGAGATTAAGAGTGTGATCGGAGAGTTTTTGTGTTCTTCTGCGGCGGGTCTTGCAGAACTTAGCTCCGACCGCATGGACAGTTTCCACGAACTTGTCATTCATATCGTCCACTTCATTGCAGTCTTCTAGGCACTGAAAACGGTTTCGTAACTCGAGCTGAAAGGTTTCGGGACTTTGGATTAGAGCACGAGGGGGACGGAGCGTTGACTTCATCAGACGAGACCTCTCCAACTTAACATTTAGGTTCAGTGTGCCTCTAACCATTCGGTGATCGCTGCCGGTTTTCACCCTCGCGATCACGGAGACATCACTGAACAGTTGTCGTCTGGTCGTCATAATGAAGTCAATCTCATTTTTTATCGAACCGTCGGGGCTCGACCAGGTCCACTTCCTGTGGGGCCGCTTCTTGAAGAAAGAGTTCATCATAAAGAGTCCCTCTTTCTCCATGAAGTCGGCCAGCTGCTGGCCCCTTGGGTTCCGTTGCCCCATTCCAAATTTCCCTACTTTCAGCTCACCATTCTCTCTTGTGCCTAGTTTTGCATTGAAGTCTCCCATTAACACCGTATATTGGGTTTTGGAGGAATGCATGGCTCTAGAGATATCCTCATACATTTCCTTCACCTCCTCATCGGGGTGTGCCGAGGTTGGTGCGTAAACCTATATGACCTTCAGCGAATACCGTTTGGTGATTCTGAGTATAAGGTAGGCAACCCTCGTCGACACACTCCCGATCTTGACAACGTTGTTAACGAGAGACTTGTGGACGATAAATCCGACACCTCCTTGGGACAGATGGTCGCCCTCCCGGTGATAGAGCAAGTTGCCGGATTCGAGGATTACCGTGTCCTCCCCCTCTCTTCGGACTTCGGATAATCCTATAATATGCCAGCGCAACTTGTCTATCTCTTCTTCCAGCTCCACGATCTTCTCGTCAGTCCTCAGGGTGCGTGCGTTGTATGTTGCCAGGTCGAGTCGTCGTAGGTGGCAACCGAACCTCCACCGGAGATTCTTAGCACCCCCTGCCCCGCCGTTACCATGGTCGCCACCGTAGCCAGGAATAGCGGGGCCGCCGGGGACTGGGGGCCGTATCTTTGTTACTCTCGTCATTGGGGGGTATTTGCCATAGTTGCCACGCTTGGCAAGCGGGTTGGCAACCGCAGTTTTTTTTAATTATAATATTGGCTATTATCAGGAAGATGCTGCTGCCCATCTCCCGCCTGTTTCCCTTTGTCGCCTTTTACGACACCCACGGGAGGATATGGGGTAGTGGATATTCTTGACCGCCACTACACGGCATACCTAAATTATGATAATGTATTTTTTTTATAGGATAAGGGTGACAAACGAGCACACAGTCACACAGGCTCATAGACATCTACATCTATCCTCGTTTTCGAATCAAAATGCAGATGCGTTGTCACCCGTGAGGACTAAGATGTAATGCCTCATTTCCAGTAAAAAGGGCCTCCGGCCACCTGCACTCACCAAGCGAAATGCAGAGGTAAACTTCTACTTCACGCTGGTATTCTGTGAGGTCGTGGTACCACCCTGGTTCGAGCCGGCCCATCCGTGCGACAGCAAAAGCTGCCGCGTGGCTCTACCACTGGATAGTCTGAGAAATAAAAAAATTCGAAGACATGTGAAGTTCGATATCACGCATAGGGGCAGCGTGGCAGACACTTCCTCGCCCTAAAACCCTCTCAGAAATGAGAGGAGGCCTGTGCCCAGCAGTGGGACGTATATAGGCTGTAACTAACTTTTAAGATACCATAACTACTTTACGTTGTGACGTAAATAATTTTATTAAAAAATTATGGTTCATACCTACCTATGAAATAGCCATTTTGTATGGGACAATGAGGGCATCCGCGACTTCTTCTGCTACCAGGGCGGCGGTGGAATTAGGTGAATTAATTGACATTTTTCATATTGGGGGAAGTTAATTTCATAAAAAAAGAAACATCCACATAGTCGGTAGAAGTGAAACGTTATTTATGTTTTATTTATAAAAAAATATTAATTAACTTTAATTATTAATTTAGTGTGACCGAGATACTTTTTTGCGCCCAGAAGCAGTGAAAAGGGCTACCCTCCAGGAAACAGGAGAGTGAGGTGGTGAATGCTCTAAGCATAACACGACAGCTGGCTGCGTGGTTACGTGGGTCTCACTGCGAAGTGCCTAGCCACTAAACACCACCTGTGGGACTGGCATTGGCTTGTATGGCCTTTCTGCCGAATCGAAAGCGACCCCCTTTAGGGAAAAAGGGGCGCATCCGAGATACTCTCTCTACTAACTCTTTATACTGTATTCTATCTCATTCTCTCGCAGGCTAAATCCTATAGACGTATACGTTTGGCTCTTTTTTGTGTCGCCGTTTTGTTTCATCGAGTTTCAAATCAAAACATTTCTAAAGAAGTTTTGACTTCAAAAAGTGTACAGATTGTGGCGGCGCTGTTGTCACGCCATAAGCGAAACGCACCGAAACCTAAATTACGCTATCAAAGTTGTGAAGTTAACGCACTATATATAGAACACCTCTGAAATAACACATGGAGCGTTGGCTGCTCCCTGGGCTGAACACCTTGCCCGACGGGAGGCCTCCACTTTTCCTTTCATGGCCAAAAGATTAATGTTTCTCTCTGAAATGTACGAATTATATTAAAAATGGATAAACCAAATTAGATTAAATTTAATGGAATTAAAAATGTTATGTGTAAAAAATTAAAGATCCCAACACTGAGGCATTATTTTGTGTACATTTAAACACCACAAACAGAATAACTTTTATTTATAACGTAATTTTCAACGATGATATTATCATCATGATAATACTGTGATCATCTGCGTAACAAATAAGTTCACCTTAGTCCTAACTAGCGATATCTGATCAGCGTAAGATTATCATTAGTTTTTACAAAAAAAAAACCGATTTATCAAAGTATTTTGCATAAGCTGTCGCCATATTCTTGCCATTTTATGGGCAGTTTGTTGATGCTCTTGCAATGAAGTATGCTGCACGAAAATCGACGAATGCTTTATAGCAGTTCCTTACTGTTTTTTCGCAATTGCAAATTTTTTCCATCAAAAAGTTATCTGTACTTACAAAAAAGTGGAAGTTTGTTGGGGCAAGATAAGTCTCTAGCTTTAGTTCTGATAATTTTGCCATCGTATGTTTTACAGTAGTATGTGGTCGAGCGGTTTTATGAAGAAGCAATGACGAAGACCAGTTCACCAATCTGGGTTGTTTGAGTGCCAGTTTCTCCACCATGGTTTGCAATTTTTGACAATAACGATTAGCAATAACTGTAGTACTAGATGGCAAGAAACATAACCTACTTTTGGCGGCAGCCTATCCATTTGTTTCGGGTACTTATTGTTCGGTTTGAACATCTGATGATGGCCTGCGATTATCGTTCAATTACGAGTAACATAGCAGGAACAATTCAACTCAAAGCTTGAAATAAATTCCTTACTAGTTGAAGATTTAATATTGTTTCAATTATTTGACACTGGTAAAAGTACTTACCGTACGAGTTCATACATATTATACATATATTCATACATAAAAAATACTGGCAGACGTATTTTAAATAGCATATCTCAAAATAAAAATTATTTAAACTGCACCCATGTAGTTTAGAAATTAAAAATATTTGAGGATCGTTCACCTTATAACGTCGATATTACTGCAAATAATTAGAATTGAGTACTTTTACAGTATAAAAAACTGCACCATGCTCGAATATAATTACACCATCGTTAAAAATGCATTAAATGCAATGATGAACACAAAAAGTTGATAAAACAAAATTTCTCAAGTGTCGAATGCACTCAAACGACATTTAACAAATTTGGTTTTAGTAAAGTTTTGAGCTTATCATTGCATTTCATGCATTTTTAACGATGGTGCAATTATATTCAAGGAAGATGCAGTTTTTTACATATATAAATGTGCTATTTTCTATGCTCAAAAGGTTGCGGTGCTATTGGCATTTGACAGAGTTTTGGCGGGATCTTGACCGGCGGCGGCTTGCTGCTCCTGTATTATTATTTAAATAATGGTTTGAAGTAGATTCTGATATGTAAATGTGGTGCGATTTTGTGTATTAAGTGTCTGCACATGTGGACTATTAATGGAAACGGTGAAACAAGTGCCCTGATGGTGATGTGATTCTCAAGATAGGTGTCTGTCTGCTTAGGCGCCTTGAGATACCATCGCCAACTGTCAGCTGTCTGCTGGCTCAAGTTACCGTCAAAATCTCCCAGGGGCTGCACAATGTGACGCATCAACATAATATTGTGAAGCAGTGTACCATGAAGAATAATTATACATTGTAACTTCAGGCTCAGAAGGGCTAGAACCCAGAGCCGCAGCAAAAAATGACATTTGACAGTCTAAGCTCTAAACGTCAGAAAAGTGTCATTGTCATTTGAAATCAGCAAAGTAAACTTTAAATGAATTAAATTTATATAAATGAATGGGAAAATACAAGATTTCTAATTGTATATTATAAGACTTGAAATGTTATTTTATTTTTGATTTTTATAGTAAATAAATACGTATAGAAAAGACAAATTTTTCAAAAATTTATGACCTACGTGTAAAAGACCTTCGATCTGGTATCTTGAAGGTCCTCGAAACGAAATTATAATAATACTATATTGTTAAGATATTTTTCATTATTGCTCCTATTATTTTGTATAAACTTGCCTGGTCTACGAAACGAATCAAAAATTTTTTGGTATTATATACCTATACAAATCTTATGACTATAGGTCTACGTTGAAAATAAGAAACAAAGTTTCTGGTGAACTTTGGTACCGTTTTTTTTAAAGTTCCCGATGGCTGAAATGACAAGGTTAGTAGCACTTTGATACATTTGTTCTTATCATTGACCTCAATTAGATTTTACGTCATCACAATATTATGTTATATTCGGATTTATTCCATTTTAAAACTAAGTTATCTTTTATTTTTATTTCTAAAAAATTTGGTGCTCTGTCTTACATTTTATATAACTTTTTTAATTTATAGCTATCTCTTAGATGTATATTATTCTTTTCCTTGCTTGTACTCCAATACAATTGATTGAGAGGATTCATCCAATTGCTATTTAATTAGTTTCAATTGAAGTTCAACATCTGTCTCACTATTGACTTTCAATTTACTTTTTATAAATAGAAGTAACTAGTGTTATCTACATATGCTAAAAGGGCAGTTTGTAAGAACAGGGCTCCTTTTATTTCTGAGGCTCATAAGCCTACATCAACACAATATGTATTACATAGTTGTGTCAGTTTTCATGGGATTTCATATAGGTACTGCACACTAGAGTTGTTCAAAACGGCTACAAATCAATAGCACACTACAGACTATAAACTATAAATTTATAGCGTGCTATCAAATACGCTATGTTATATCGCACTATTTATAAGAAAGCATGTGGGCGGCAGGCAGGCTCGTTAAGTCTTGCAGCATGCTAAATCCCGTAGCATGTTACATTACATTTTGTTTGTTGAACATATTGTGTGCTATATAAGAATATAATTTATTAATACATACAGCAGTAAAGAAAAACCAATGTACTCTCCTTCATACTTTTTAGACTTAGGACTGTCTATAATTGATGTAAACATTATTTTAACATTAATGTTAATTATAAATCAATTATAGGCATATTTAAAAGTTCATTGATTGTATATACAAAAATGAACTCTTTACACACAACATATAATCATAATGATTTCTTATATTTACGCGAACACTACACATTGAATAAAACTGTTTTTTACAGATTTTATCGAGTTTATTATTATAAAATAAACGCGATAAAATCCGTAAATAGAGAGGAATATAATCATAATTCTTAATTACAGTCACATAATTGTGTCAAAATAGAATTGTTTTAAACAATCTTTTTATTTTTTTTCCTTTTATTTTAATGTTTACATGACATACACTAAGTTATTTACACACACAGAATCATAGTTACATAATAGTGTCTTTTAATTTGTTTTCAAACAGTCTCCTAATCTATTATTAATATATTGTATGCACTAAACACTAAACTTGGTTATGCGCGATGAATAGCGTGTTGTTAGATAAAATTTGTGCATGTGAGATTAGCAGGCAGCCAGGCGCCAGGTGGGGTATCCATCGGCGTCGAGTCGACGTTGAAGTACCTAGGACTCGTCCTCTACGGCCGATGGAACTTCGTTGAGCACTTCCGACGTTTGGCTCCCAAACTGGAACGGACCGGGGCTACCTTCAGGCGGCTCCTGCCGAACCTGGGGGGGCCAAACGCCTCCTGCCGGAGGCTCTACGCGGGGATCGTGCGGTCCATGGCCCTGTACGGGGCCCCGGTGTGGGCGCGTGGTTTGGCGCGGCTTGCCGTCCACCACCTGAACGCGCCCCAAAGGGTGGTTGCCGTGAAAATGGTTCGCGGCTACCGCACGATCTCCCGCGAGGCGGCGAGCCTCCTTGCCGGATTGCCGCCATGGGATCTGGAGGCGATAGTCCTCGCGCGCCTGCACGAATGGCGCGCGGAGGTACTATGCCGGGGGGAAACCCCGCTGCCGCGGCAAGTTGTCGCGCAGCGGACAGACTTCCGGCACGATCTCATGGCGACATGGAGAGAGCGACTCTCGCAACCCCGTGCCGGGCACGCCACTATAGCGGCGATAAGACCCCTCTTTGAGGAGTGGCTTGAGAGACGACACGGCGTCCTCACCTTCCGCCTGACGCAGGTCCTCACCGGACACGGTGTGTTCGGGAGGTTCCTGCACCGAATCGGGCGGGAGGAAACGCCCGGGTGCTCCCTCTGTGAGGATCGACCGGAGGACACGGTGGAGCACACCGTGGAGGTGTGCCCTGCTTGGGCGGAGCACCGCCGTGTCCTCGTAGCGGCGATAGGCGGCGGCGACCTCTCGCGTCCGGCCCTGGTAGAAGCCATGGTCCGGAGCGAGACGGAATGGGATGCCGTCACCACCTTCTGCGAAGCAGTGATGCTAGCGAAGGAGGTGGCGGAGCGGGAGAAGGAGAGAGCAGCAGCATTCCTTCCCGGCCGCCGCGGGAGACGCCCCGGGCGTCGGGGGCTACGTCGTGGCCTATGGCCACCGTAGGCGCGGGCCTGTGGACGGCGAGCAATGGGTAGCTCGCCGTTCGTCCGTCTAACAACGACAGGCCGTGTCGACGGCGCGTTTTGTTCCACGCGCGCCTCAAAGAGCTGTCAGCAGCGTGAAGGGGCCCGCAAGGGCCGACGCCTGCCGGGACTGCGAGCTGTTCGAAAGAGATACCGCGGCTCCGGAACGTAAGGGCACTGAAGGAACACGGATGGTTTTTAGTCAGTAAAAGTCTGACACTCCCTTCCACTCCACCCAGAGCGAAAGGCGTCATTTGATGATTTTCCATCCGCAAAAAAAAAAAGGCAGCCAGGCGCTAGCGCCGCAGCTAGAAATAGTTTTCACGCTGGCCAACGCCGAACGCTATCATGCGATATTCATATTTCATAGTGCAATAGCGCCACAGCACCTACTTACATAACACGTGCTGTGCACTATGGAAAGATAGCACGCTATAATATGACACTATGCACTATGTTAACCACCACTACTACACACATATTTACCTATTAGGTAATATAATTACAAACCCAAGTTTTGTCAAGTGGTTGGGGCTTCCATTGTCATGTCCCCAATGTCCTTATATAAAAAAGCTAAGAGGTGCAGCAATTTATATCAATTAAAGACTACATATTTACATACCCAATGTATTTTCAATTAGTCACAAACTTATAAAAATGCCAAATTTTTGTTAATGTTGGGGTTGGAAATGGCAGCCCCGATGGATTTACTTGGGTTTTTGTTTGTTTGGTAGATGTTATTGCTGCGTCTATCGCTATGGCAAACAAATAGGTATAGTACACAGGTAAGGTAGGATGGACTAAGGAAAGTCATAAGTAATTGTTTATTATGACAGACTTTGTGACAAATCAACCTTTTTAAAACACTTAATTTTTTATTTTGTGGTTTACTTCCTTATCCTTGCAGGTTTTCAAAAAAAAATATTTAATCCTTTTTTGATTACAATTTTATCTGTCGTGGGATTTTCAAAATTTTTAATTTACTCACAAGCATACAACAAATCTGTACACACTATCACAGAGCAAATAAAATGGATATTTTTTTGAGAATTTTATAGTAATAATGTAAAAAACGATTTTTCCTATTTCAGAGGGTGTAATTAAACTGAACTTATTTGAAATGTGAGTGGTAGCCATCAAGTTTAATTTGTGCAGTACAATTTTATAACGGCCTTGTGTTGTAGGTTGTAAAAGACATAACAGTAAAATAATGCCTTTTATTTTTCTGCAGACTTCCAAAAAGGAGACGGTACTCAATTTGAGTGTATGTTTTTTTTTATGTGTTATCTCATAACTTTGTACTGGGCAAACCGATTTCGATGATTCTTTTTTATATGAAAGCTGATAGTTCTCGTGTGGTCCCATATGAGTTTGATCAAGGTCAGACCAATGGTTTTTGAGTTATTCTTAAATAACTTATATTGAAGTTGTCTGTACAAAATTTTTAATTTTAAATTATAATTATAAAACTTAAATGACAAACAAACATACAGTCCACTTGATGGTAAGTGGCTACTGTAGTCCATGGACACCTGCAGCCAACTTCAAACAAAGAAGGCTTCAGATATGTTGCCTCCTCGGAGGACTAAGATGGAATGCCTCACTGTAATTTTACTGGCTTTAATCATTTAAACCTGAACACAGCAGTGCACCTACCCACCCAGATGCACTCGTAGGTAGATTTGGAGTCCTACCTCCTAGTGTAATGGATGAACTAATAAATAATGTCCTCCAGACCGAATTTCGGCCACGGCGGCCAGTCTCAACGGAGACTAGCCATCGGCGCAGGACAGGATTATAGTGCCCAAGTGTATGCGCAAGCACAGGTGCACTCTATTCGGACGGTAAACCGACACGACCAGAGAGAGATCAGGCGCAGGACTAACGGCTTTACATGCTTTCCGAGGCACGGGGGTGAAACACCGCCAACTTCCTGAATCCGGGATGAGAATTTCTTGATGGAAAAACTCAATAACTGGTTTTTGACCTGACTCCAGATTCGAATCCAGGACCTCATGATCAGCAGTCGCACTACTATAACCACTAGACCAACGAGGCAGTCATGAAATAAATAATGGATCAAAGAAAAATCCAGCAGCTTTCCAAATACTATTTTTTTATTAATTTTTTTTGGTTGAGCTCTTAAGAAATCCAAATAAATTCAACTGTAATGCTACATATACGTATAAATGGGTGCCCATTTAAAAAGAAATATTTCCTAATGTGAGAAATTATGTTTGAGAAAGGTAAATAAAAAATGTTGTTGTGTATGTTACTTAGATGAGAATTGTGTCTATTTATTTACTCATTACAGTTGAGAAACAGTAAACATTTTTATCTGTATGATCTAGACAGAAGGCCTCCATGTTTGAACTTTGACAACGAAATTCTTGCTGTACTTAGCTAGTTGCACCCAAGTTGTATCTGAGTCATTTAGTCACTGCAGGCTTTTTAGATGATTTAATTTTTTTGTTTGTGCTTCGTGGTGGTTGTGAATAATAAGTTAGCTTAGATTTTTGTGACTTAAATTACTTCAAAATATCCTAATTACAAATCTGTTTCGGTAAATTAAAACGCAAAATGTGAAATTTTTGGCCACCTTCTAATAAAACATATATTTAAACAATATAATATTATAAAGTTAAACTCATTTGAATTTTATCATTTAAATTTTAATAATGATTGATTTTAAATATGTTATTCTATTTACATTGTCTTAAATAATTTGCGTTATTTCTGATCTTAAGTATATTTATAATCCCCTTATGTTTATATAATAGTATAGTTGTGTATATCAGTGTGTAGTGTGAAGGGTTTTGCACTCAGTACATGTAGCAATGTGTACAGAAATCGAGGAGCAGTATGAGGAGTTGGAGCCGGGCGTTGTTGTCGCGCTGCACCAAACTATGACACTTGTTGTGGACAGGTTCGCACCCACATCACTTTTCACTTAATCTGTCTATAAAATCGCACATAATGTTTTCTGTTTTTTATGCCACTAATGCTATTTTTCTTAAGAATTTTGTTATTATTTGCACTGGCTTTAATGTGTAACAAAACACTCCGTTTTCTTCCTCCTTGCTGTGGCAAATGTAAAGCTTATTTTGTACATACGTTTGGGAAGGGTGCGGTGAAGAATTATTTTTGCTTTATAAAATGTTACGCTAAGAATTTCTACTGTAAACTTACTTTCAAACAAATTAAAGGTAGGTAATGTATTATATAAGTTCTAGACCAAAAAAAATAGTCAAAAAACCAAAAAATTATTGTTAAAAATGTTAAAATTAATTAGCTCCGCATAAAATAAAAATGATGTGTTTTAGAACAGGCTACACCGAAGGTTTTGTAATAACTGTTTTCTTGAATGAGACTGGCCATTTATTATTTATTAAAAAATATTATTTACATGTAAAATTGTGAGTGTTCCAATTTCAAATTTCCCTCCACATACACGAGTTAATTTTAAATAATAATTTGAATGAATAGCTCAAAATGTAGTGGGTTTATCAACTATTTAGGGCTTCTACGGTTCCTACGGCGCCACGATTTGAAGGCTGATTCGCATAGATCTCGACGAGATACGCCGAAAAGTAAGAATAAAATGACATATTTTAGATTATGTATAATTTTTTTTTTAAATCTGAGGTGACAAAGACAAACGAAATTACAAATCACCTGATAATGGGGTTGTTATAAAGTAATTTGCTTAATTCCGCGTAAAGCACGAAATCACTTGATGGTAAGTGGCCACTGCAGTCCATAGACACCTGCAACCAACTTCAAACAAAGGAAGCTAAAGTTGCGTTGTTAGCATGCACCGTGCGAGCACTGCTATTTGGTGGCAAATAAACCTAGCAAGCTAACAGCATAGCAAAGTGGCGAAGCAATCAGCTTTGTAGCGGTTTCTAACGGTTGCCGTTGAGCAATCAGTTTCAAAATAGGACGTTCAGATGCCTGGGTGATCAGTAATCGATTGCTGAAAACAGAATTTGAAAATTCGAAACCGTTCTCGAGATAATCGTGGGACAGACGGACAGACGGACGGACGGACGGACAGACGGACAGACGGACAGACGGACAGACATCGTGAAATCAATAAGTGTCTTCGCAAGCTTCGCCACTTAATAAGTAACCCCAGAGCCTATTATGTAGTATATTAATATCATACATTAGGTTCATTTTTATAATGTTTGTGAACATTTCTAATATTAAAATTAACATAGGTCAAAACCAAATGATAAAGTTTTACAGAGTGCTATAGTCGATAACGAAGATAACAATGATCTTTCATGTCATTTGTAGTTTATTCTATAGAAATCCTTGATTATCAGTTATCTTCATCGTTTATCATCATTTCAATTTCCCAATCATCCAATCAAAGTAAGTTTTGAATCATTTCTTAGCATTATAATACAAACCTACATTGTTAAATAATGATAGGATATCTGTTAAATATAATCTCTCACTCATCAATCAATAACTTTTGATCTATCAAAGAATACACAGAGGTGACCGACACCAGTATATTCATGCTACTTGTGCATTTCTTTTGATGATGCTTTATTATAAATGATACGAATGAACGATTAGTTATTGTCAGTGGTTTTGACTAAGAACATATAAACAAGTAGCTTCGTCGCAGACGCACGCGGCAAAGCAGAGCGAAGCGACGTGGTAATTTTGTGTCATTTTACTCGTCGTAATTCTATGGCCATGCACTGTTTCGTAAAAGGTCTGAAAAATTTGTATTCCACAGATTGAACGAAGCAAAAGAGCGTGCACCGTGTCTGGGGGAAGGCGAAGGTGTTGTCAAGATGTTGGGGTCACAACGTCGCGTCGCACTTGACGTTCTGCTGGCGTGCTGGGGCTTAGGCACTTGGCTCGGGGTCAACGGACTATATGTACAGCTGCCTTTGCTGGTGGAGCGGTTGCCGGAGGGTTGGACGCTGCCTTCCTCCATGGCGTTGGCGGTACAACTGGCCAACGTTGGCCTCGTCTTGTACGCAGTGTTGCGTCGCCTTTTCCCGCGTGCTTCGGACGCAATTTACATCTACGGACTGCTCTCGATCGGCACGCTCGCGCTCACTCTCAACGCTTTCCTCCACACCGCGACCGCGCCGGTCGGCGGCACGGATCGCTCTGTAGCGTTCCTAACGTTGACGTTCTTCGCGGCGCTGGTCGGCTGCACCAGTTCAGTGCTGTTCTATCCGTACTTGAGACACTTCCGCGACGTGTATCTCGCCACGTATCTAGTGGGGGAGGGTCTGAGCGGGTTCATACCGAGCGTGCTCGCGCTTATCCAAGGTGTGGGTGGCGAGCCCGAGTGCGTACCGTCTGCGGACAATTCTACGTTGGTGGCACTGTATCCTCCGCCGCGATTCGACACGCTCGCGTTCCTACTTGTGTTAGGCGGACTGTCCGCGCTCAGTCTCGTCAGTTTCACGTCCGTGCACAATCTTCGAGCGTTCGATTCGGAGCGGGTGGCGCAGGCCTCGCTGGAGAAGGACGATGAGGCGACTGCGCCGAAAGAATCATTGGTGGCGGGCAGATGGTTAGTGGTACTGTCGCTGATGGCGTGTTTGAACGCGCTATCGAACGGCGTGTTGCCATCTGTGCAGTCGTACTCGTGCATGCCGTACGGAGTGCGCGCGTACCACTTGGCGGTGTCACTGGGCGCCATGGCGAACCCGGCGGCGTGCTTGGCGGGTGTATGGCTGCGGCCGTTGTCAGTGCGCGCGCTGTGTGCTCTGTTGTCCGCGCTGATGCTGCCTCTGGCGTACATTCTGGCCACGGCGCTGCTGAGCCCAGAACCACCGCTGCAGCACGCGACTGGAGGCGTGCTACTCATCGTAAGTCACTTTGTTCTATTTTTTCTATAGCTTGATTTATAGAATAAGGGTGACAAACGAGCACACAGCCACCTGATGGTCAGTAGATGCTGTGGCCTGTAGACATCTACGACTATCCTCGATTAAGAATCAAAATGCAGATGCAATGTCACCTGTGCCTACTGTGTCGGCGTATCCGATTGCATAATTTTAAAATATTTTTCTGTCTTGTTAATTACTTTGAAGGGACCCATGTATGGTTGAGTAAGTGGTTTGGACACCTTGTCAACCCGTACAAATACATGTGTGCAGTCCTTTAAGTCAGGGTGTATGAAAATTTTTCCTTGATGTAACTCTTTTCTTGGAACGGAAGCCAAATGCGATATTTTTCTACGCAGCTCTTGCACAAACAAAATATTGTCGGAGGTTTCTAGCCTTAGCGGCTGAAAAAAATCTCCAGGCAATCGTAGTGCTTCTCCTAATACCATCTCTGCAGCGCTGGTTTGCGTATCGTCTCTCAGACATGCTCTTAATCCCAATAAGACTGTTGGTAACTCCGAAACCCACTGGTCAGTGTTGCCTCTGCACATAAGCGCAGCCTTCAAGGATCGATGCCATCTCTCCACGATGCCATTCGACTGGGGGTGATAAGCCGTTGTTCTAAATTTTCTGATACCCATCCTCTTGGCTAAGTGCCTAAACAACTGCGATAAGAAAGTAGGGCCTTGATCTGTAGTTAAATTTAAAGGACATCCGAATCGTGATATCCACCCAGAGTACATGATATCCGCTACTGTCTCGGCTGTGATATCCTTGACTGGGTAGGCTTCCGGCCATCCAGTTTTCCTATCCACCATTGTCACAACATATCGATGGCCTTGACAATATGTAAGTGGTCCCACTATATCCATATGTAGATGATCAAATCGGTCGCTATTTACAAAATGTCCATGGGGTGACATCGTATGTCTTTGTATTTTTGATTTTTGGCAGCCTACACAACCTTTGACCCATTCAGTCACGTCTTTGTTCATGCCATGCCATATATATCTATCTTGCATCATTTTTCTCGTTGCACGCGTGCCCGGGTGACTAATTCCGTGCACCGCGTTGAAAGCTGATACGCGAAATTCCTTAGGCAAATATGGACGTGCTCGGTTCAACGACACATCGCAATGAATTGCTTTGTTACAATTTGGCACTAATATTTTCTTAAAAGATAATGACTTTGATTTCATTAGATTATGCAGCTCAAAATCATTATTCTGTGCTTCGGCTAACTTTTCATAATCTAGCGGTGATGGCATGTCAATTTCTGATATTCTTGATAAACAGTCAGCAACAGTATTTTCCAAACCTGAAATATGCCTTATTTCTGTACAAAATTGCATTATGAAGTCAAGTTGCCGTATTCTGCGTGGTGTGTCATTTTTACTAATTGTGTTTTTACGTAACGAGTAAACTATTGGTTTGTGATCGGTGTATACTATAAAAGGTCTGCCTTCAATAAAAGGTCGAAAATGCTTAATAGCAATATAAATAGCCAACAACTCTCTATCATACGTTGAGTAACGTTGTTGTGTTTCACTCAATTTCGATGAAAAAAATCCTAATGGTTTCCATGCCTGGCCTTCTTTTTGCTGCAACACAGCACCTGCACATGTGCTGGAGCAGTCCGTCATGAGAGCAATCGGTGCATCCGGTGACGGGAATGACAGTGTAACTGCGCTTTTAAGGCTTTGTTTACACTGTTCAAACGCCTCAATACTTTCATCCGTCCATGGAATCGAACTCTTGTCTTTCTTTTTACAATTATGGAGAAATACGTTTAATTTCGCTTGGATTCCGGCGGCCTTCGGTAAATGTCTTCTATAAAAGTTGATCATTCCGAGAAAACGACGAAGTTCTTCCACTGTCTTTGGCCTTGGATAATCAGAAATGACCTTGACTTGATCGTCCAATGGCTTCATGCCTTCCCTTGACATCCGGAATCCCAAGAAATCTATTTCAGTCTTGCCAAATTCGCACTTTGCTAAATTTATTGTAATACCATATTTATCCAATCTCTGTAATACCTCTCTTATGTGTTGCCTATGCTCATTTTTCGTTGATGACGCTATAATAACGTCGTCAATATATATAAATACAAAGTTAAGATTCCGTAACACTTCGTCTTGCATGAAACGTTGAAATGTTTGCGCCGCCGTACGGAACCCGAAACCAAGGCGTAAAAATTCAAACAAACCGAATGGCGTTGTTATAGCCGTCTTCGGAATGTCGTCCTTATGTATAGGAATGTTATGGTAGGCCCGTTGAATATCAATTTTCGTAAATATACTTTTCCCGTGCAATAAATAACTACAATCTTGGATGCGCGGTATCGGATATCGATCCGGCTTGCTGATCGCGTTCAATGCTCGATAATCGCCGCACGGTCTTAGCTCGCCGTTCTTTTTCGTAACGACATGAAGAGGACTCGCCCAGTTGCTCTTAGAGGGTCTACATATTCCCATCTCTTGCATGCGTTGGAACTCAGCTTTAACCTTATAGTATTTATCGGGTGGTAAAGGCCTTGGACGTGCGAATACAGCGGGGCCCGAAGTCTCTATACGATGTACCACCGAGTGACAAGGAAGCTCCTTAAAACACATTGGCTTCGTTACGTTGGGGAATTCGCCTAATATATCGCTATATTCATTCATACAGTCAATTGTTCTCACGGACGGTTCATTTTGCACAGTCACAGACGCAATAGTTTTTAGACTAGTCACTGAGTCGATAAGTTTTTTATTGTTCACATCCACTAATAGTTTATAATGGGCTAAGAAATCAGCACCGAGTATTGGTTGCTTGACGTCTGCCACCACAAATGACCAACGCAATGGTCGTCGTAACTTAAGGTCTAAGTCCAATGTTTTCACACCAAAAGTCTTAATTTCACTCCCGTTCGCAGCGTACAGCTTATAGTCTTCACATTTTGCACTTGATACGCGATTTTTATTCACCGGCAGCACTGAAATGTTCGCACCAGTGTCCACTAAAAATCGGAGTCCACTGCTATTGTCCGTGATACATAATCGGGGAACAGGAGCTATGGTGCAAATCTCCACCTGCGATTGCACCAGATCTAGTTTTCCTTCTTGTCTGTTTTAGGCCATGCGCACGGTTCTACACATTTCGTAGCTCTATGGTGATATTTATAATGATAACTACACAGCCAGTCCGGACTATCAGGTGAGCGCCGTGTCGTATTACGAGTACGGCCGCGTGAGTTAGATCGCGGTCTGGAGCGATATTGATAATTATTTCTACGATAATCACGATGTCTATCTCTCTCCAAATCCCTAATTTTTAGACTTAATTTGGCAATCTCCGCCAGAATTAACGCAGTCTCTGTGTTCGTACTACTTTGTGTAGCTTGCACTTCTGTCACTTGTAAGGGTCGCGCAGTCTCCACAACCTTGTCCGCGATTGCTGATAAATGCTCCAGGTCTTTTACTTCACACACTGCTAATACACTTCTCACAGACGCCGGCAGATGACCCTGCCACATTATCCGAAGTGTTTCGTCGGGTATCTTTTCTCGAGCCAATTCCCTCATCCGCCTAAGGAGTTGAGAGGGTTTTTGATCTCCCAACTCCATCTCACTCAAAAGTTTTTGAAACTGTCGAATCTCGGACTCTTCGTAGACCTTTAACAATCGCTCTTTCAAAGTATCGAATTTCCTTCCCTCGGGCGGCTTGATAAGAATGTCGCTGACTTGCTGGATTACATCCTTCCCCAATTTAGTGACTACCATGTTGTATCTTGCTTCATCGCTCATCTTCTGCGGTGCAAGGACAGCTTCGCACTGGATGAACCAGAGCCGCGGCTGATCGGCCCAAAATTCGGGTATTCTCGAGGAAACACTAACAACTGCTACTTCTGCTGACCCGCTAGTACTTGCTTTATTTTGGCCGTCTTGCTGCGAAGTCATTGTGGTTCTTCTTCTCTTTGTCAGCTTAGTGAAACGCACTTTGATTCTCGAACGTGTTCGCGTAACTTGAGATCGGGGTCACCACTGTACACGTATGGTTGCGTACTAATTGGAGAGTATCAATAAAACTTCAGGAGCCCGATATACGTGTGTTTATTATGATACACAAATTGATACTGCTACTACTACTATTGATTAAACATAATGTAGGCACACACCCCTGAGGACTAAGATGAAATGCCTCGTTTCCAGTGAAAAGGATCTCCGGTGCTCTACACTCATTCATTCATTGATTCATTACAGCCCTTTACAAGTCCACTACTGAACATAGGCCTCCCACAAAGAATGCCACAAAGCACGGTCCTGAGCCACCTGCATTCATCGACTTCCTGCATGTCTTACCAGGTCGTCACTCCATCTAATGGGGGGACGCCCTACACTTCGCCTACCTGTACGAGGTTGCCACTCAAGAATTTTTCTTTCCCATCGGTTGTCGGTTCTTCGCGTTATACGGTCGGCCCATTGCCACTTCAGCACACTAAGTCTGAGCTATGTCGGTTACTCTGGTTCTACTGCGGATATCCTCATTTCTAAGTTTATAACGCAGAGAAACGCGGAGCATAGTCCTCTCCATAGCTCGCTGAGCGACCTTGAGCTTCCTCATACGGCGAGCAGTGAAGGACCACGTCTCAGATCCATAAGTCACGTACTGGCTGTACAATCTAGTTTTAATGTTTTAAGGTATGTTTGACGAGAATATGTGTCGTAATCTCCCGAACGCTGCCTAGCTGAGTTGAATCCGTCGATTGATTGATCTCTACACTAATTATACTAAATACAACTGCATTAAGTTACTATTTTAGGCTGGTATTCTGTGAGAGAGTGGTATTTCCCCGGTGGAGCCGAACCATTCGTACAACTATAATATAGCTGCAGCATGAGTTATGTACCACGTATAAAATAAAAAAAAATTACATATTACAAACCTACTACGAGCTATACTGTAATAAGTCGTTTGACAGATTATTAATTCGTCTTTAGTAGAAAACCAATGTTGAATTCATTAAGCATTGAATCGTACATATTACATACACGCACACGTGAATAGCATTGCTTGCACCGTTGTAACTAAATGCATTCATCATTACATAACCACATAATAGTGAAACATCGACCGGGAATTGTCTATTAATTGGATCCTAAGTGGCTCATAGAAATCTACATTTATCCTCAATTAATAATCAAAATGCAGATTGGTTGTCACCACTGACGACTAAGATTGCCTTCGTTTCCAGTAAAAAGGGTCTCCGGTTTTCTACACTCATCATACGAAATACAGCAGCATTAAGCCGCCATTCTGCGAAAGTATGGTCCTACCCTGGTCGAGCCGATCCATTGGTGCTTCAATTATAATATAACTGCAGCTTGGCTCTACCACGAGAAGTACGGTTCGTGTTAAAGACGGTGGGATTTGGCAGGTGGTGTCGTGGGTGGTGACGTCCGCGGGCGTGTCGTACGCGCGCATGTGGGTGTACGGCTGGGCGCGGCGCGGCGGCGCGCGCGGCATGCGGCTGTGCGGCGCCGTCACGCAGGCCGGCTCCGCCAGCGGCTCGCTGCTGCTCTTCCTGCTCGTCAACTACACGCGCCTCTTCACGCAGCCCGCGGCCTGCCCGCACTAGCGCTCTGCTCGCCTGCTACCCTTTCATTCCTTGTACGATCTAACTGACACACACCGCAGTAGACCTCGCTCTGCTAGCCTGGTACTGTCCCACGTCACATTGTATGACTTACTGCTGTTACAAAGGGTGCAGCTCGATCTATGCTCAACGCACTCCCTGTAGCCTCTGCTTGCCTGGTATCGTCTTCCAACACGTTGATACATTGTATGACCTAACTGATGGGACGCAGATCGATCTGCGCCCAACTTTATTATGTAGCCTCTGCTTGCCTGGTACCGTTCTCCAACACATTACGAGCTAACTGAGAGATCGCGGAGTGCACCTTGATCTGACCAACGCATTCCATGTATTGTTTGCTCGCCTGATACCGAAACATTTGTTATGCGTAACTGGCGAAGTACATCCGCATCCTGAATGTTTAGGTGCTTGGCGTTACTGACGGATAGCGTGAAAACAGCTCGATCGTGCCCAGGCACTGTAGGTTCTGTTCGCCTGGTACTGAAATATTTGTACGATACGGTTAATAGGTAACAAAATTGACGGAGTACGTAATTACGTAGTTTTTGACTGACGAATCTATAATATGATGTACCTAAAGTTTGCGGACCCGTGCAAACCCGTGAACGAACAGTAGCTTTTAGTTCCATTGCATTTGTGAATGGTTTGCTTGATGGAAATGTTATACAAAACTATAGGGGTATTCAGAGTATGTTTTATTATAATTTGACGCAAAAAGAATCGACTAAGAAGTTGGTGCTGTGAATTGTATGTGAATTTAAAAAATAAAATGACTGGCTCTATGCCTATTTTGTTCTTTATTTTACAAGTAAACGTTCCTTATTGCAAACGCTGCATTATTTTTATCTGTATGTCGGTTCGTTAGTGTCTGGCTAGTGAATAAGTTTAGCATGTTGCTTGACGCTTTCACTGTCCAGTTTGCAGACACAATAGTAACACTATAGCAATTACCTATATGTAGTGCATGGGACGGCGAAAGGAACCTTTAATGTTATTTTATAATGAATGAAAAGCAGGAGATATCTCATGTGATTTTACTGTTCAGTAATGGTGATTAAACGATCGCTCAGTCGTTCTTCATCTTTACGTTAGAAAAATTTAAAAAAAATCACCTCTTTTGAAGGAGCGTCAATTCTAACACATTTCTTAATTTAAAATTATATAAAATGTATATTATATGTAAGATTAAGTTACCAGTTTGAAATTTAATTTCTACCATAATATACTAAGGACAAGCTGGTTAAACAATGTTAAAATGGTTCATATAATTTTAAACACATTTACACGTAATTTAGCAAAGCAATTCCTCCAATCCACACAATAGATTTTTAATTTTTAGCAAGCCATACCATAGTCATTTCTCAAAGAGAATTAGAGAAACTGTATACATATGTAACGCCACTCTATGGGTGGTGTGATTTCATAAAGATATTTTTAGGTATAATAAAGTTAAAAGTAAAGGTATATGTAGCCTATATACGTTCCACTGCTGGCCATATATCATAGCTGAGAGGGTTTTAGGTCAAGGGAATATCCGCAGCGCTGCCCCAATGCGCGTTGGCGGATTTCAAATATTTTCGAAATATTTTTATACATTTCGTTGTGCATTCTGAGGTTTCCTCGTGATATTTTGCTTCACCGCCGAGCACGTGGTAAATCAGCACTTAAATTTGCTATTAACAATTTTATTGGTGTAGGCAGAAATCGCAACTGGATATAGACTTTTTCAAAAATACAAAGAAAATAGGCATTATATGTATAGATGTGGTTAAATGTAATACGCTGACGTTGGAGACCGTATAATCGATTCTCTTGCACTTCTAACGCTGCTTCCCGTCTTCAGTCTGTGGATTTTGGGTTTGGTTTACAACGTGAATAGCTTTCATTTTTCCCCCTAGTAAGCCGGGTTCATTGCGAGCACGTGACGTTGGTACCTCGCAATAGTTTCTTCAACACCCACGGGAAGTAGTGTTGTTGCAAGATTCTAAGGCCGTTAACACAAGGCAAATTGAAAGAAAGAATGAAAGAAAAACGTAGCTTCAAAAAATTTGAAGCTACATTATTAATAATTGCACCACATGAAAATATTATATTACATAAACATTGATGCAGCAACAAATAGGCATCCGACTCAGCATCGTGCCGCGATCTAATACTCACAGCCCTTATATTCTGCCGGTGCGCTTTAGAAAAAATTTATATGTATATCTATGACATGTGTCACAACAAAAAGGAACTGACTTGGATCTGCTAATCAGTAACGTTATTTGTGATGTTAGCTAATTAAATCTAATTTAAGACATGTCGAATAGTAGGTGAATGATGTGACTTGTTAATTTTTTAATTTTAGTCGTTTGAAGTAGGGATGGGCAAGTGAAAAAATATATCGATGTTGATTGTATCGATATTAATGAACAGTATCGATAATTATCGCGTGATAAATATCAATATATCGATGTATCGTTATGTTTTGCATGATGTAGTAGGATGAGGGTCAAAATTTTATTACTGAACGATTTGACTGAAAAATATTACATTATGTAACGAATATATTAGGTAGCATTTTATAATATATCGAAATTGATACAGACTCGATACTCTAAAATAAATATTAATTATTGATATGTCGCGATTAAAAATATTGATGATAAATATTGATAATTCTATGAGAAAATATCGATATTTCGATGTATTGATATTTTTACCCAAGCCTATTATGAAGTTGTTGTCGAGAAACTGTTAAATTGTTATTTAGGGTGTAATCGTAGATAATAAATATTTAAGTATATTCAATTTCCAAAAATTTACATGAAAAATATTATGAATGTTATACTGTTTTATTTGAGTTGTAATTTATGTTTTATGAATTTGTAAAATTATTGAACAGTATTTAATGGTGGTGCCGTAACATGGAATAATAAAATGAGTTTTAAAAAATTTGTGTTTTTTATCACGATTATCCCTGATTATATGTTTCATTTTAGTTCTAGCACGAATGTCGGCTCGAGGGGGAGGACCACGGTCTCACAGAATACCAGCGTAAAATAGCAGCTTAATGCTCCTGTGTTTCGTATGGTGAGTGTAGGGATCCGGAGACCCGTTTTACTTAATACGAGGCATTCTATCTTAGTTCTCAGGTGTGACATCCCATCTGCACTTTGATCCGTAATTGAGGAAAGATGTAGATTTCTACGAGTCACAGCATCCACTTACCGTCAGGTGGACTATGCGCTCGTATATCATTCTTATTCTATAAATAATATATATTTAACCACGTGCTCCAAGAAATGAAATTTATTTCAGAAATAGGTACGTAAAGTTTGCTAAACGCACTGTAGCAGCGTAGCAGACTTACAAATTGTGTTATGACTGCAATATGGATTGTGACACGAGAACGAGAAACTGAGACCTTTTATCTAGACAATGTTAAAGAAAAAATATTAAAAATTGATCTTTACAAAGCTCTGAAAGTTTAGAAAGCTGCACCATCGGAACAAGTCTCTAATTTCGGTAAAACCTGTAACAAAAACCGGCAAGAAACTCACAAGTAAACTATTTTTCTCCCAACAGTTACAATTTTATAAAATAACTGCTTGTATGAATGAATGAATGAATGAATATACTTTTATTGTACACCACTAACAAAAATACAAATGTCATAACAAAAATCAGATTATAATATGTACAATTTGGCGGCCTTATCGCTACATAGCGATCTCTTCCAGGCAACCAAAGGTGTAAAGTAATACAAACAATAAATAGGTAGGTGGTAGGTGGTGCAATATAAATATACAAATAAAAATGCAAAGAAACATATAAATAACTACGTAATACATGAAATAATATAAATTACTAACACATAATAAAAGATAAAGTAAAACATATAATATATACATACACATATACATATATATATATATACATATACACATACATGTAAATATTACACACAACACATATATATCAATAAACATATATATACAAAATTCCTCAAACAATAATATAAAGCTAATAGATACAATAAATACATTATCACACAATCTATCCTAACGGTGTTCGAACGATTGAGACAAGTAATGCTCTTTAAGTAATCGCTTAAAGACAACAATAGTTTGTGCCTCACGTATACGCAAAGGTAGGGCATTCCAGAGCTTAATAGACTGGACAGTAAAATATTTATTGAAAAATGATGTATTGTGAGTTGGTACACTTAAAATGAATTTTCTAGAAGAGCGTAAAGGTTCCCCCGGAAGCCCCACAAAATTAAACTTCTCCTTTAGATAGGGAGGAGTAGTAGGGTGAAATAAAACACAGTACAGAATTGAAAGTATATGCATGTTCCGGCGAAGTCGGATAGGTAACCACTTGAGACGTGAGCGAAATTGGGAAATATGGTCAAATTTGCGCAATCCAAATATGAACCGAATACTAGTATTTTGAAGTCTCTCAAGCTTATTTAGCTGG
This sequence comes from Parnassius glacialis, assembly GCA_033319125.1. Taxonomy (NCBI): domain Eukaryota; kingdom Metazoa; phylum Arthropoda; class Insecta; order Lepidoptera; family Papilionidae; genus Parnassius; species Parnassius glacialis. The sequence goes on from JAVANC010000010.1 coordinate 3,782,495, forward strand.
TCCTCAGTTATGTCTACATAGCTTGCGTCAGCATAGCTTGTACCTATTTAGATAAGTAAAAAAAGAAGAACGCTCCTTACGTGCACGCTTTCTTGTTTTAAATAATCATATATATAGGCAGAGACTACGGATTTCTATTTGCCACGACCCTGACACACTTCTCTCGTCTTCTTTACATCCATGTACCTGTATTTACGCGTTGGGCTAGTACGGGTACTCTTAATTGGTCCATCTTCAATATATCGCCGATTAGGTCGATAAACTTCCATCCATTGCCAGCTCTGCCATTTGCTTTGTCACTCTTTCCTCATTTATTTTTGATACATGACCAAACCACCGAAGCATTTCCTGGTCACAACGTCATCTTACAAACCACACTTTTCTCTTATCATACAATTTGTCACCCTGTTATTCAGATTCAGCCCTAACGTACACCTTAAAGACCGCATTTCTGCAGCATTTTTTTATTTTTTTTTATTTAATTCATACACTTGTGGCTTACAGAAAATCCAACACGCGCACTGTTGTAGATGGCAGCAAATGCATGCGGAGGGACTTACGCAACTTTAATACTGCTCGTATTGAAGAAGCGATCGAGCGGAACCAAGGCTCCAAAGTATTTGCTAGAGATCTGTATGCCAGAAAGAGGCAACTGTCGAAGCTGAAGACCGAGTGTGGCAGCGTCGTTTCCAGGACACCTGAGATTTTGAGTGAGATTGAGAGGTTCTATGGGCAGCTGTACACATCATCGTTGGAGCCACACACAAGTGTGAGTACGATCAAAGAGCGAGTCTTATCCGACACTATTCCGATGATGTCCCGGACGTGAGTCGGAGCGAGATTAGAATGGCTCTCCAGCACCTTAAAAACGACAAGGCGAGGATGGAATTACCTGGATGGATTGAAAACTGGTATTTGAAGTCCTTTAGAAGCTCTTTAATTCTGTCCTCCATGGTGGCATTACACCGGATGCGTGGAGCAGAAATGCGGTGGTCTTGTTCTTCCAGAAAGGTGACAACGCTCTCTTGAAGAACTACAGACCGATTTCCCTTCTGAGCCGCGTCTACGTGATGTTTTCGAGAGTCATTACGAATCGTCTCGCGCGCAGACGTGACGACTTCCAGGCTCTCGAATAAGCCGGTTTCCGAAAAGGCTTTAGCACCATAGACCACATACATACCCTTCGGCAAATTGTACAGAAGTCCGAGGAGTACAATTTACCAGTTACCAGAGTACCACTATGTCTGGCGTATGTGGACTATGAGAAAGCATTTCACTCCGTCGAAATTTGGTCCTTCAGCGGTGCCAAGTTGACTGTCGGTATATCGAGGTGCTGAAGTGCTTGTACAGTAGGGCTACGATTCCTATCCGAGTACAGAACCAGAGTACGAAACCTATCCAATTGCAGAGAGGTGTAAGACAGGGTGACGTTATATCCCCGAAACTCTTCACCGCTGCATTGGAAGACGTTTTCAAGCTTCTGGACTGGAAAGGATACGGTATTAACATCAACGGCGAGTACATCACTCACCTTCGATTTGCCGACGATATAGTCCCTATGGCAGAATCGCTGAAGGACCTAAGCACTATGCTCAATGACCTCAATAGTGTTTTCTAACGGATAGGTCTTAAGATGAGCATGGACAAAACAAAGATCATGTTTAATGTCCATGTCACACCTATGCCGGTAGTTGTTGGGAGCACTAAGTTCGAAGTTGTTGACCGAGTACGTTTACCTGGGATAAATAGTCCGACTAGGTAAGTCCAACTTCGACCGAGAGGTCAATCGACAGATTCAACTCGATTAGGCAGCGTTTGGGAAATTACGGCACATCTTCTCGTCGGGTATACCTCAAAACTTGAAAACGGGACTGTACAACCAGTGCGTGTTGCCAGTTGACCTATGGAACTGAAACGTAGTTCTTCACTGCTGGCCGGATGAGGAAACTCAAGGTCACTCAGCGAGCTATGGAGAGGGCTATGCTCGGAGTTTCTCTGCGTGATAAACTTAGAAATGAGGATATCCGCAGTAGAACCAGAGTGACTTACATAGCCCAACGGATTAGTAAGCTGAAGTGGCAATGGGCCGGCCATATAGTTCTAAGAACCGACAACCGATGGGGACAAAAGGTTCTCGAGTGGCGGCCTCGTACCGGCGGACGAAGTGTAGGGCGTCCCCCCACTAGATGGAGTAACGACCTGATAAGATATGCAGGAAGTCGATGGATGCAGGTGGCTCAGGACTGTGCTTTGTGGCATTCCTTGGGGGAGGCCTATGTTCAGCAGTGGACTTGTGAAGGGCTGTAATGATGATGATGATACCAGACCTTGAAAAACCAAGATCGGTGCCAAAGGAACGAAACATCTCGTACTAACGATCACCCATATTGTCCCGGGGGTGTCGTAAACGGCGACCATGAGAAACCCATAAATGGAGATATAATCATCTCGTTTACCTGACGTAAATTACTCAAACCGGCGACTGGCAATAGCGTCGAAGGTGCGAGATGTCTGCCACTGCGATTGTGATGATGTTTGGATGATGCCCTTAATCGTTACATCAACCAAACATCATCATAATGGAACTTTTTAACACCAAAAAAGGCCCATGTCCAACTGTGTACTTTAACGGACTGACAGGCAGTAGAGGAGACCGCGGGAGATTGACCTTCACCCATCTGATAACCAGATGAGACCTATTTTTTGCGCCTTGAAAACTTTTGGAAAATAATTATTTAAAACCAATTGGATTCGTTGGCAACCAAACACGTTTGACGAAAGATGGCATTATCTTTTCATATTTATTTATTTTTCATTGCTCCGATTTTAAAACTTTAAAGCATGGCAATAATATTCCATGAATGGTTTTTTGCATGCAAGCCTATACGATAATTTTCGTAATTAAATTATCTTTCTTCTGGTACCAATTTTTATTGGTTAACATATCGGTGTAGTTACCTACCTATATTGACTTACCGGTTCATACCTGCTTGCCAGGTAGCCATGAACAAATAAGTAGGCAAGCCTACCAAGGCATATTTTCCATGTTAAAAACTATCTGTAAAAACTAAATTTGTTTGGTTATTGAAAAAGTTAATGTTATGAAAGAAAAATGATTAAAATTAATTTATAACTAAAAATAGCCATGAACAGTTTTCGAAAGACAAGCTATCATAGGCGTGTTTATAAATTAATAAAATTTCATAAAAATAGGTGTCATCTGGTTATCAGATGGGTGAAATTCGATCTGTCAAGGTCTCTTAGATGGACTAAGAAGAAGTATTGCGTTCGCTAATACATCTCCCAGGAGTGACGAATAAGACAAAATCTTTAAATGAAACTAAGTTTACTGAGGTGTTTGACGTCCCAATGTCATAGTTAACCACGTCTGACTTCAGTTTAAAATTATTAATTTTTGGTCCGATCTTTTTTTTTTTTTTTATAGGATAAGGGTGAGCACACAGTCCACCTGATGGTAAGTGGTTACTGCGGCCCATAGACATCTACATCTATCCTCTATTACAAATCAAAATGCAGATGCGGTGTCACCCGTGAGGACTAAGATGGAATGCCTCGTTTCCAGTAAAAAGGGCCTCCGGCCACCTGCACTCACCAAGCGAAACGCAGAGGTAAACCTCTACTTCACGCTGGTTTTCTGTGAGGTCGTGGTACCACCCCGGTTCGAGCCGGCCCATCCGTGCGACAGCAAAAGCTGCCGCGTGGCTCTACCACTGTTAAAAATCTACGCAGAATGAGCATATAATACCTATCTTGAATTCTTTCAGTTGTATGCTTGGGTTGGGATTTAATTTTATTAATTAAAGGATCCCAAGAAGACGGTAGCACCCAACCATCTTCTCTTTTGAAATTAGCTACCGTGGGAAAATCTTTGTGAGCAAGAGGGATATGCGACAGTAAACACGAACGTTCGCGTAAACATAAGAAATTATTATGAAAAACCTCGCGCACTCTGGGACATGCTCACTTCAACGATGGACTGTTTTGTATTAATGAAAAAGTAAGGCAACTGACTCGATTGACATTCGGCATTGACTATTGAAATGGTGAATCGAAGTTTTAAGTGCTGATATGCCATTCGCTCGGCGGTAAAGGAAAGTATGGTGATGGTGAATAAAAAAGCAACAAAACATACACACAAAGGTATGACAGCGCCTGCACCGTCGCACGTGCCTAGCAGGAATTTCTGTAAACAACTGCAACGGCGCAGGTGTGAGCGTTGCAGGTCTTGTTGTGTAGTGGTGGCCTTATCGCAGCATTGCAGAGGATAAAATGACCACTGACCAGTAAGAAAGGGTAAGGTTGTATGCAAAACAGAGAAACATATATGATGATACACGTACGTATATATGTACATACACACACATGAACAATAAACAATATTCTGAGTGTGTAAGAAGTGTGCAATTTATTATTGATGCAACACGGCAGATTCCTCCATCAGTCTTTACGTGGTAAAGCCATGCTGTAGCTATATTATGGGTGTAGCACGAATGAGTCGGCTCGACCGGGGAAGGACCATGCTCTCACAGAATAACAGCGTAAAATAGCAGAAGCTCAATGCTGAAGTGTTTCGTATGGTGAATGTAGAGGACCGGAGACTCTTATTACTGAAAAAGATGGTATGGACTGAAAAAGGTATTCCATCTTAGTCCTCGGGGGTAACAACGCATTAGCATTTTGATTCTTATCTTAATCGAGAATAAATGTAATGTCCATGGGCCACAGCATCCGCTTACCATCAAGTGGGCTGTATGCTCGGGTTTTCGTTGAGGGATAAAATACATAACAAGGATATCCGCAGAATACCAAGAATAACTGACAGTTGACAATAATTCCGCCATATAGCTTAAAGAATCTAACACCGAAGCATGAAAATGAGATGATGAAATATTAATATAAGTTATTATAATAAATATAAATAATTTGATCACTCTGGAACGTAATTTGTAGCAGTAGTTAAAAGAGGCCTATGTTCAGCGGTGGACTTGTGATGGATTGTGATAGTGATAACACGCTTAGCAGGTGGATTGATGATCAGAGTATCAGGCATCTCTCACCTATGATACTGCTGCCCGTCGATGGTCTAACGTATTTCCATCCATCCATTACAACCTTTAAAAGTCTCCTGCTGGACATGGGTCTCTCCCATATATAGAGCGTCATAGGAAGGATTTTGCCATAGATGCCACGCCTAGCAGGCACTTTTGTATTATTTTGATTTGTTATCAGGACGATGCTGCTGCCAATCTTCTGTTTAGTTTCCCTCCGTCGCCTCGTACGACACCCACGGGACGATGTGGGCTAGTGGAAGTTCTTACACCGCCACTACATGTTTTCTACGGATGCGTACAGATTAAGTAACATGTTGTATAACTTTTGTTTTATAACACGTCCACATTATGTTACAATGTTTTTCAACGTTGAAACATATAACAATACTGTACACATTAGAATAAAAATGCAAAATAACAATGTTTTTTTTATATGTATTTGTTATTATGTATTTTATTTTATTTATAGTGGCTCATAGACATTTACATCTATCCTCGTTTGCGAATCACAATGCAGATGCGTTGTCACCCGTGAGGACTAAGATGGAATGCCTCTTATCCAGTAAAAAGGGTCGTCGGTTCTCTGCACTCACCACACGAAACTAGCGTAAAATTAATCTGCAATTTTACGCTGGTATTCTGTGAAGATGCACTATAATAACAAAGGATACCAACTTATTCACTAAAAAGCACATACTTTAATACCGCTTAATTCATTGACTGTAAATAAAAAGAGGAAGAGAGAGGGATTAGAGATTTAGAGATATACTCGTATACTGCTCCTGAAACAAATGTAAGGATTGATTTACGTCTGGCTAATAATGAAAACAATTATATTAAACATCGAATTCACTGATCGAACCTATTCAGCCTCGTTGGTCTAGTGGTTATAGTAGTGCGACTACTGATCGTGAGGTCCCGGGTTCGAATCCCAGGTCGGGCCAAAAAAAAACAGTTATTGAGTTTTTCCATCAAGAAATTCTCAGTAGTTGCCCGGAGTCAGAAAGTTGGTGGTGTTTCACCCCCGTGCCTCGGAAAGCACGTAAAGCCGTTGGTCCTGCGCCTGATCTCTCTCCGGTCGTGTCGGTTTACCGTCCCATCGGGCTATGAGAGTGAGGGAATAGAGAGTGCACCTGTGCTTGCGCATACACTTGGGCACTATAATCCTGTCCTGCGCCGATGGCTAGTCTACGTTGAGACTGGCCGCCGTGGCCGAAATTCGGTCTGGAGGACATTACATATTCATTTCATGTTCTGGTTTCGCAGACTTACTATTTTATCATTTTATTATGTTAATAATCCTTGGAACGTTTCTGTAAAGATAACCGAGGCGCCATGCGTCGGCCGCCATGTTGAAACAAAGACAGGTTTGTACTCCCAGAGTCCCAGTATTTGAGATAAAGACAGTTCTCTAGTATTGTTCTTACACAGTTGAACAATGTTAATATTAGTAAAGACATTAATCTAAATAAGAATGTGTTTTTTAAGTTATATCTATCTACGTAGTTTTCACTTAAACCATAGATAAGTTATTAAAAATAGGCATACGAATAGTAAGCTAGGCAAACTAGGCACTTGCCTAGAGGCGTAAGGTTAGAAAGGAGCGCGCGCGTTAATTTAAAACTAAAAAAAGAATAAGAAGGTTACCTTGCATAAAATAAAAAAATAAACTTGCTGTAGAGATGAAGAGCTTCCGAACCTCACCCCGTCTACTTGATTACTCCTACATCGTCCTCACTCTCATCACATATTCATCATAGACATCTGTGACTGTATTATATTGCATAGATAAGCTAATATAATCGTTATATTGCAAATAAGCGAACTATATCATAAATTATGTTATAGTTAATTTGCAAAAACGTAGTTATAACTGCTAGAAGGGCGCGGATGAGGTGCTGCTAGCCTAGGGTTCTATCGGCTTTTAATCCGCCTCCAGCAATGCGCCATGTCCCATGGGGACGAAAGGTTCTCGAATGGTAGCTTCGTACCGGTAAGGTATTGCTCTCCTCTCGATGGACGAGTTTGTAAGATTGGGTAGGTACTTAGGTAGTTAGTAGTGGTTAGGTATTAAATAAAAAGAAGTACCCGTGGTGGCTTAGTGGCTAGGCGCTCGCCCTAATTTTATAGCATGCGATAAACTCGGGTCAAAATCAGTAACGAATAAAATAATATGTTAATAGGTAAGATAATTTGCCCTAATCACTGCTGTTCTGCAGCTTGTAATGACCCTTTCCATGGCCTCGATTAGCAGAAGTGCAGGCAGTAAACTTCTAATAACTTGAAAAAATGACTTGGCAAACAATCAATTTCCGATGCCTTATTTGACTTTCAATTTTAAATAGCGAAGCTAACGTTATAGACTAATGAAAATTATTTTTCAGTAGTGTGTCCTGATTAGCAGGTATAGAAAGACGTATTTAAAACAAGGGGTGCTCAATTTTTTTTTAAATCTTATTGATTTAATTTCTCTGTGTAGTTTATAACCGTTACAGCCTATTAAAATCCACTGCTGATTGCCTCATAGGGGAGGGGGGCAGACTTTGTCATAGTTGCCACGATTGGCAAGCGGATTGGCAATCGCAATTTTTTTTATTTATAGTCGTTATTAGGAAGACGCTGCTGTCCATCTCCTGATCTGATGAACTAGAGACTTGAAATTTTAAATATAGCTCAGTATATTATGACAATGTAAGAATATGAAAAAGTGGTATATTAAATATTTTTATACCTCAATAATTATTTAGGAATTGTTTTTCTGCTTTATACAACTCTTTTTTATCGGTCTGTCAACATTCTAAAGTTGGGCCTTTCTTTCAGTAGAAATTATATTATGTTTTAATCGCCACAATTAAAACATGATAAAGTATGATCATGTAGTGCCGTGTAGTGGCGGTTAAGAATATCCACTACCCCATATCTTCCCGTGGGTGTCGTAAAAGGCGACAAAGGGACACAGGCAGGAGATGGGCAGCAGCATCTTCCTGGTAACGGCAAAATACAATAAAAAACTGCGGTTGCCAACCCGCTCGCCAAGCGTGGCAACTATGGCAATATACCCCCCATAATGAAAGTTACGAAGAGACGGCCCCCAGTCCCCGGCGGCCCCGCTATTCCTGGCTACGGTGGCGACCATGGTAACGGCGGGGCAGGGGGTGCTAAGAATCTCCGGTGGAGGTTCGGTTGCCACCTACAACGACTTGACCTGGCAACATACAACGCACGGACCCTGAGGACTGACGAGAAGATTGTGGAGCTGGAAGAAGAGATAGACAAGTTACGCTGGCATATTATAGGATTATCCGAAGTCCGAAGAGAGGGGGAGGACACGGTAATCCTCGAATCCGGCAACTTGTTCTATCACCGGGAGGGCGACCATCTGTCCCAAGGAGGTGTCGGATTTATCGTCCACAAGTCTCTCGTTAACAACGTTGTAAAGATTGAGAGTGTGTCGAGGAGGGTTGCGTACCTTATACTCAGAATCACCAAACGGTATTCGCTGAAGGTCATACAGGTTTACGCACCAACCTCGGCACACCCCGATGAGGAGGTGGAGGAAATGTATGAGGATATCTCTAGAGCCATGCATTCCTCCAAAACCCAATATACGGTGTTAATGGGAGACTTCAATGCAAAACTAGGCACAAGAGAGAACGGTGAGCTGAAAGTGGGGAAATTTGGAATAGGGCAACGAAACCCAAGGGGCCAGCAGCTGGCCGACTTCATGGAGAAAGAGGGACTCTTTATGATGAACTCTTTCTTCCAGAAGCGGCCCCACAGGAAGTGGACCTGGTCGAGCCCCGACGGTTCGACAAAAAATGAGATTGACTTCATTATGACGACCAAACGACAACTGTTCAGTGATGTCTCAGTGATCGCGAGGGTGAAAACCGGCAGCGATCACCGAATGGTTAGAGGCACACTGAACCTAAACGTTAAGTTGGAGAGGTCTCGTCTAATGAAGTCAACGCTCCGTCCCCCTCGTGCTCTAATCCAAAGTCCCGAAACCTTTCAGCTCGAGTTACAAAACCGTTTTCAGTGCCTAGAAGACTGCAATGAAGTGGACGATTTGAATGACAAGCTCGTGGAAACTGTCCATGCGGTCGGAGCTAAGTTCTGCAAGACCCGCCGCAGAAGAACACAAAAACTCTCCGATCACACTCTTAATCTCATGGCTGTTAGACGGGAGATGAAGCTACATTCTTCAACAGATTTGACAGCATACAGGCAACTGAACAGACAGATCTCCAAATGCATGCGGCGGGACTTACGCAACTTCAATACAGCTCGTATTGAAGAAGCGATCGAGCGGAACCAAGGCTCCAAAGTCTTTGCCAGAGATCTGTCTGCCAGAAAGAGCCAACTGTCAAAGCTGAAGACCGAATGTGGCAGCATCGTTTCCGGGGCACCTGAGATTTTGAGTGAGATTGAGAGGTTCTATGGGCAGCTGTACACGTCATCGTTGGAGCCACACGCAAGTGTGAGTAACGATCCAAGAGCGAGTCTTATCCGACATTATTCCGATGATATCCCGGACGTCAGTCTGAGCGAGATTAGAATGGCTCTCCAGCACCTTAAAAACGGCAAGGCCCCAGGCGAGGATGGAATTACAGCGGAGCTTCTGAAAGCGGGTGGAAGACCGGTACTTGAAGTCCTTCAGAAGCTCTTTAATTCCGTCCTCCATGGTGGCATTACACCGGAGGCGTGGAGCAGAAGTGCGGTGGTCTTGTTCTTCAAGAAAGGCGACAACGCTCTCTTGAAGAACTACAGACCGATTTCCCTTCTGAGCCGCGTCTACGTGCTGTTTTCGAGAGTCATTACGAATCGTCTCGCGCGCAGACTTGATGACTTCCAGCCTCCCGAACAAGCCGGTTTCCGAAAGGTCTTTAGCACCATAGACCACATACATACCCTACGGCAAATTGTACAGAAGTCCGAGGAGTACAATTTGCCACTATGTCTGGCGTATGTGGACTATGAGAAAGCCTTTGATTCCGTCGAAATTTGGGCGGTGCTGCAGTCCCTTCAGCGGTGCCAAGTTGACTCTCGGTATATCGAAGTGTTAAAGTGCTTGTACAGTAGGGCTACGATGGCTATCCGAGTACAGAACCAGAGTACGAAACCTATCCAATTGCAGAGAGGTGTAAGACAGGGTGACGTCATATCCCCGAAACTCTTCACCGCTGCATTGGAAGACGTTTTCAAGCTTCTGGACTGGAAAGGATACGGTATCAACATCAATGGCGAGTACATCACTCACCTTCGATTTGCCGACGATATAGTCCTTATGGCAGAATCGCTGGAGGAGCTAAGCACTATGCTCAATGACCTCAATAGTGTTTCCCAACGGATAGGTCTTAAGATGAACATGGACAAAACAAAGATCATGTTTAATGTCCATGTCACACCTATGCCGGTAGTTGTTGGGAACACTAAGCTCGAAGTTGTTGACGAGTATGTTTACCTGGGACAAATAGTCCGACTAGGTAAGTCCAACTTCGACCGAGAGGTCAATCGACGGATTCAACTCGGCTGGGCAGCGTTCGGGAATCTACGACACATCTTCTCGTCAGACATACCTCAAAACCTTAAAACGAAATTGTACAACCAGTGCGTGTTGCCAGTGATGACTTACGGATCTGAGACGTGGTCCTTCACTGCTGGCCGTATGAGGAAGCTCAAGGTCGCTCAGCGAGCTATGGAGAGGGCTATGCTCGGAGTTTCTCTGCGTGATAAACTCAGAAATGAGGATATCCGCAGTAGAACCAGAGTGACCGACATAGCCCAACGGATTAGTAAGCTGAAGTGGCAATGGGCCGGCCATATAGCTCGAAGAACCGACAACCGATGGGGAAGAAAGGTTCTCGAGTGGCAGCCTCGTACCGGCAAGCGAAGTGTAGGGCGTCCCCCCACTAGATGGAGTGACGACCTGGTAAGATATGCAGGAAGTCGATGGATGCAGGTGGCTCAGGACCGTGCTTTGTGGCATTCTTTGGGGGAGGCCTATGTTCAGCAGTGGACTTGTGAAGGGCTGTAATGATGATGAAAGTATGATCATGAGAGAACAACAACTAACATAAATCCTTCTCATGATATCTTGTGATTTTGTGACATCCACCGATGACGAATACACCTTATTTTCCTTAGACATTAAGTAACCGAACGTCCATTGTGAAAAATCGGTATAGGATTTTGCCATGTCTCGTAGAAACAGGTAGAGAGTAGAGACACATGTCTGTGGGTGGGCTATTCCAGCGCTGATTACGGTATTTTTCTGTAATATTTTAGGTACTTGTAATGTAGAGGTACTCAGTTCATTTTAGCACGAGGTTTAATGTATTCAAATCATAAAATGGGCTTTAAAGGAACAACTGAGAAAATTATATGATATGATAAACACTGTTACATAAACACGATTACATAAAATCTCATGCTAAAGTTGACAGGGTCTATACAGCATACATTAGTCATAATATTAATGTCCACTTGTGAATATATCCCTCCTTATAGGTTGCCTCATAAGGGGGGTATTTGCCATAGATGCCACCTTTGGAAGGCCGGTTGGTAGCCGCAGTTTTTATTTTCTGGTTGTTTTACGGAAGATTGATGGATGGAAACATTATTGTTATACGAGTTAAATTAAAAAATGCCATGCATTATAACTTTGATTCTACCACCCCTTACAGCGACTTTACGTATTAAACGACTATGGACTTCGCTAGCTTCGTGCCCGTCTACTTCGCTTCTAAAAACGTTTATTTGGTAACGGCGTTTCTTTGTTGGCAAACAGGTATGTGTTTTAAGAATTTTCTCGTATATTGCATCTAAAATAAACCTATTTTAAGTTTACATATTTCACTATTTATAGTAGTTTGATAGAGAAGACCATGAATAGCACGACGTTTTGTATGCAGTCGAATTGAATGCCTCTCGTTGCTCTAGTGGTCGTAAACCAGGTTGCTCGTCCTCACTTTTTAAAGTCATTTTTATATTGACCACTGGTTCGCAAAAAAACCTCTGTCCTGGGAAGAACCAGCAAGTAACCCAGCGGGACTTTTTTTTAAACATATTTCACTTTACAATAATTTTGTTTTTTTTGTTTGTACAAATTTTAAATGAATTTTAATAGAACCAGCATGGTGGCGATCACCTCATTCCCGGAGGTTATTTTTATTTATGTATTCTTTGATATTATAATAACCCTTTTTGTACAATTTTTCTTTAGTAAAACATTTAAACTTGTTTATTGAGAAAATGTGTACATTTTCTAGGAATTTTGTATACATTGCCCCATAAATGAATCACTAATTCTGTGGACCGCCTAACCTAACCTAACTAGTATTACAAGCTTATGGTTATTCCTAGTGTTTAAAGTATGAACATCTTTATTCTTATCAAAGCTATTTATGTTTTTATGTACGTACATTACATTTAACAATAAATATATTGCGATGCCAAAGTTAATATGTTTATTTCTTGAAATTTTTCTCTAAGGAAGGCTTTATAATTTAAGTTTTAAATCGCCCGTACGGCTCTCTTTTGCAAAACAAATATGGCTTCAATGTCAGTCGCATTACCCCATAGCAAAATACCGTAAGATATTATGTTATAAAAGTAACTAAAATAAACTAATCTAGCTGTCTCAACATTTGTGAGACCTCTAATCTTTATATACTGCAGAGCTCTGAGAGAGTCTTCCTGTTAATTTAGATATATGTAGGCCCCATTGAACTTAGCGTCAATAGTAATACCGAGAAAAACAGTGGTATCCACAAGACTCAACTCCTCCCATTTAAGAGCACATTGGTCTTCGAATGTTTAACATTAGATAATGTAAATTTAATACATTTTGTCTTATTACCATTTAAGAGCAAATTGTTGACGTTAAACCAATGTACTAATTTCGCTGGAGCATTATTTACATTGTCAAAATTAATTGACTCGCGTTTGAGTTCGAAAATTAAAGAGATATCATCAACAAATAATACTATATCGTGAGTGTCCCCTACAAGATAAGGTAAGTAACTAGTATAGACTAAGAACAGGAATGGGCCAAAAATTGAACTCTGAGGAACGCCCATTGATACTACTGATCCGGCGGAACCTTTACCATTGATCACGACTTTTTGAGTTCTGTTATTTAAATATGAAATAATAAGTCTAAGCGCTATATTTTGATACCGTAATGTTGAAGTTTCCTGATTAATATCTCATGATAAACACAATCAAAAGCCTTGGAAAGATCACAAAAAAAAACCTAAGGAATCTTGTAAATTCTCCCAGGCATTGAAAATATATTTCATAAACAACACCTGCGTCGAGCAACCCCTTGTAAAACCAAATTATTTTTTACGGAGTGATTTATTTGTATAAATTTTTTTTGACACATGATCTAAAATTATTCTTTTAAAAATTTTACTGAGAGGTGGTAGTACAGAACAAGGTCTTAAATTAGCGGGGTCCAATGTACTACCAGATGTAAAGGCATTACTTTACATATGTTATATTAATCAGGAAATACACCAGATTCGATACTAGTATTAAAATAATAACAAGATGAAGTTCAACGAAATATATTATGGACGCAATAACTGCAACGGAAATCCCCATAAATTCGCGGTATTTCTTTGCATCAAGGGTTTTGAAATATTTTACAATATCTTGTGGTGATACTTTTTCAAATCCAATTTTTTTAAACAGGATTTAACATTCTGTTTGAGTAATGAATAGGTGACAGTTGGAGAAGTATTCAATGACTCTGTTGTCATGATAGGAATATCAGTGAAATATTTTTGAAACACCACTGTAACTTCTTGATTTGATCTAGTCAATAAATACTGACAAATATTGCAATTTATACACTGCAAATAGTCAGTCACGGAGTAGAGGGAACTTTGATTCGAAACTTTCCAACAAACATTGCACTCGCCTGAACTGGCTCTGATTTATTATTCTTTATAATTCAGGTAGTAGGTATTTTTGTAAGCAAGGCAGTAAGCTGGCATTTGAACAAAATTAGTGATGCTCGACTACAATACAACAAATTTTGTAATTAGATAAAGTTTTACTTTCCATTTTCTTTTTCTAACGCTGCGCGCATCTCAGTCACTTAAGTAGGGTATTTATATAACAATAAAAGACTTAAATTGTCCAACTCCTTGGAGTATAGTGCCAAGAACGCATTTATTACCTGTACTAACACGAGTATAATTTTTCACAGATGATTTTATAATTGCTATTGATAATTTTCAAAATTATTTCGTAGATGAAGTTTTGAAGCTATGGCGTGAAAGCCAGTCACTTGGTGTACGACTAAGGGTGGTGTCAGACTGGAAGCAGATACCAGAACTGCCTACGTACGATACGCACCGCGAAGGCATCGTGTTTGGTGTCGAATGTCCTGAGACTGATCTGGTCATTAAAAAGGTACTTTTTTTGTAATATTGGAGTCAAAACCGTGTATCAGCTGTGTAAAAATATATACTACCCCATATCATCCTGTGGGTGTCGTACGAGGCGACAGAGGGAAACAAATCAATAGATGTGCAGCAGCGCTTTCCTAATAACAACTAAAATTGAAAAAACCTACCCGCTTATCAAGCCTTGCAACTATTGCAAATATCGCAACTATGAGGCAATCTCCATAGATTTTATAGCCCCCCCCCCCCCCCCCATGAGCCCCATGGGAGGCTTATGTTCAGAAGCAGACTTTAATAGACTATAACGGTAACAGAGTGAAAAACGAGTTGAGAGTCTACAGGATAGAAGATGGCTGTCCACAGATAACAACAACCTTATAGCCAACTCAAATAGAAATCGACAAGAAAGTGGTATCTACCCAGACTAAATACCCGGCAGAAAAGGAGTTTAGTAAAAACAAGTGAAATTTAAAAAAAAATGTTTTCTGAATATACATTAAGGTAATATACATTATAAAGGTTTAGAATCAGAAAGAAAGATACATAAGAGAAAAGAATTTAGTGTAATTTAAGTTCTGTTTCAGGTATTAATTAGTGATTTGCGAATATTTTTAGAAAATGATTTTAAATATTTCGACACAGCTCCGGCAGCTAAAATTGTATGGAGACACTTGAGATAAGCCCCATTGACCCCCCCCCCCCCCCCCAGTAACAGACTCCTCAAATTCAGGCGACTTGACACTAAACACAACTCATACCACGTCTTTTTTTATATTCTTACATTGTGATCCGATGCTGAGTTGTTCAAAATTTCAAGTCTCTAGCTTAAAGGGAAGTTAGATAAAAATCTATTACTAAATTCGACCCGAACAGACAACACGAAAACAATTTAATATAATTCTTAGCTGAGGATAGATGTGGATGTCTATGTATCACAGAAACCACTTACCATTAGGTGGATCGTGTGCTCGGTTGTCACCCTAATTCTATGTAAAAAATAAATAAATCGGCAATTTCATAAATGCTATTAAAGACCCATTATAGTCCTATTACCACAGTTTAACTTAGTTCAAACATGCAGAAATATAAAGAGATTAACCAGTTATTAAATTTTAAAGGAAATTGTAAAAGATTCGCTCCTTGCTCTAGTAGTACAAAACTTTTCAGGCTTCAGTGAACCGTGCCTTCAACCTTCGTCATTCCTGGCTATTTATAGAAAACTCACCTTTAAATACTTCCAAAATAGAGGCAGTTTTGGCGGATTATAACATCCTCCCAGACGCGGATGCGGTATGGACATCGTCGGATATATCAGTGGACATTTACAGAGTGAAGCTAGGACAGCCTCTCATAGTCTTTGATCTTGGAGTACATAGGCAAATGCCTCAAGTGGAACTGGAAGCGACTTGGAGACGGATGCCGACAGCGGTAGCGAGGAGGAAGGACCTTCACAATGTGTACTTAAAAGCTGCAACAATAGTGAGTATAGTGGCCATCCCGAACTAGTTTTATTTTAGTTTACTTCCAAAGGGAAATGGCAGAACTTTTTTTCTTTGCGCGTGCATCCACGCACGCAGGATGTGTGTATGAAGGAGCGCGCGTGTTTGTGCGTGTGTGTGCGTGCGTGCGTGCGTACGTACGTACGTGCGTGCGTGTGTGCGTACGTGCGTGTTTGCATGCGTACGCGCGCGTTTGTTCATTGTGTGAGTGCGTGCATGCGTGCGTGTGTGCGTGCGTGCGTGCGTGCGTGCGTGCGTATGTGCGTGCGTACATGCGCGCGTATGTGTGTGTGATTGTGTGTGTGGATTTCGGTTTTATTTTGTGTTACGTTACGTACGATAAGTGAACTCGAAAAACATGAACTCCAAACCATTCTAGGCACAATTGCATACGACTTGTTGGATTAATATTTTTTTTATAGGAGAGGGGGCAAACAAGCATGCGGCTCGCCTGATGGTAAGTGACTACCGCCGCCCATGAACAACTGCAACACCAGGGGAATAGCAGGTGCGTTGCCGGCCTTTTAGAAAGGAGTAGGCTCTTTTCTTGAAGGTCTCTAAGTCGTATCGGTCCGGAAAAATCACTGGTGGTAATCGATTCCACAAGGAACTTGTGCGAGGAAGAAAACATCTTCTAAATCGCATAGTGGTGGACCGCCAATCATCCAGGTGGTATGGATGGTATCGCAAGTTTTGTCGCGATGTGTGATGGTGAAATTGAGTGGCTGGAATTAGTCCGAACAATTCCTCAGAGCACTCGCCGTGGTACATGCAATAAAATACGCAAAGAGATGCAACATCTCTACGCAGTGCCAGTGAGTCATGCCGATCGAAAAAAACTTGGTCGTCGACGATTCGAACCGCTCTGCGCTGGATCCGCATCCAGCGCAGAGCGGTTCAAGTGGAAAGAGCTGGCGCCGGGGAGCCCCTGCCCAGAGATGGGAACAGTATTCCATGTGAGGCCGACCCTGCGCTTTCAAATTCAAATTCATTTATTTATTTGTGAATACAGTAAGTTAGCTTGAAGCTTTGTAAAGTTGCAGGCGGTGTGCCGCCATGAAATACTGTCCAGCTCTGCTGAGCACGCCAAGCTTTTTAGAGGCCAATTTGGCCTTCTCTTGCAAGTGACCACGAAACTGCACGTCACTCGATATGTCGACGCTGAGGATTCCGATACTGGCTGAGGCAACAAGGGGAGTGCCTTGAAACTGGGGAGATACGACAAAGGGGTTCTTTTTAGCGGTAACTAACGCAAACTTGTGTCTTCTGGGGATTGAGCTGGATTAGATTTAGTCGCCCCCAATCCGAGACTTTGTTCAACAAAGTCTCAACTTCAGACACAAGTTGGTTCCGGTACTCGGCGACGTTTTCCCGAGAAATACTGGCACGGTCGGCGTATAGAGCATCACCAATGCTGTAATCTGCATAACAATGTATGTTACCGGTTTGCAACATATCATTGATATGCAGAAGAAATAAAGTTGGTGATAACACGCAGCCTTGTGGAACACCAGCGTTAATTGGCTTGTAATCGAAGCACTACCACCTTGATGCTCCAATCAGCCAGAAAACTGGTGATCCAATTGCACAATTTCTCGGGAAGGCCATAGGAAGGAAGCTTCGAAAGAAGCACTTTGTACCAGACCCGATCGAAGGCCTTCGTTATGTCCAAACTAACGGCCAATGCCTCCTTGGACTCGATCGCCTGCGCTCATCTATGTGTTAGGTAAACAAGAAGAGCGACCCCGACGGGAAACGTGCTGGCAGTCACTAATCAGCTGGTGCTCCTCAAGGTACCGCATGAGCTGGCAGTTAATATATTATAATAATTATTATAATAATAATAATGGACTCCATTCCCTCAAAATCCAAAGACTGGATTCCGTCCCAATCCGCCGACCTGTAATGCCAAACATGGCGGCAACCTGCAGAACGCAACCGCAAAGAGAGCGTGAGTGGCACCACACTCCGGATCAGACAATGGTCCGAAGAGCCGAGAGGGGCATCGACGGAAACCTGATATCCGTCCGAATGAGAGATCAGGAGAAGGTCCAACAGGGAAGGTGTATGATCCTCCACATCTGGAATTCGCGTAAGCGAAGTAACCAGTTGTGTCATACCATATGCCAAGGCAAAGTCATAAACAGATCTCTCTGCATGATCGGTTAAACGTGAATTGAGCCATTCAGCGTGGTGGCCGTTAAAATCGCAAAGTATCACGATCTCTACGGATGGGATCTGTTGTAGCAAAAAATCTGTAGCCATTTGGACGTGATCAATGAGTCGGTCTGTGTCGGTATTACCGCTATGGGAACTATACAGGCACCCGTAGACGCGGGGATGGTCGTCGCTATCTACGCGCAGCCATTGGATGGACAGGTCCGTACCTTCAAGACTGCCGAGGCGTTGATAACAGATATTCTCTCCGACGTATACGAAAACTCCAGCCCGGGGCACAAAGAAGTGTTCTAAATTGTACCCCGGGTAGGACAAGTACGAAGTATCAGCCGGAGAGGATCCCCGCGTCTCGGTCAAAAAGAGCAAGGCAGGGTTCGCCGTCTCGAGATGGTAGTTGCACGGCGTTAAGGTTCGAGTGAAGTCCCCTGATGTTGCAGAAGTCCACGGATAGAGCGAGATTTTGCCCCCCCCCCACCCCAGAATACGTGGGGCAGCCTGATCACCCACGGTCAGGAAGGAGAAGGTAGCTTGACCGTGGATGCCCAGTGAGGGTTTCTCCATTATCAGGGCTGCTGGTACCCTCCTGGGGTATTCCTTTTTTTTAAATTCCACTACAATGATATGGTGGTGGTGGTGGGGGGGGGGGGGGGTTTACGCCGCTACTAAGGAAATCCTTGTTAGTTTCTTTTCCTCCGCTTACTGATATGCTTAAATTCGGCGGGTGATTCTCCCTG
The DNA here is from genome assembly GCA_033319125.1 of Parnassius glacialis. Lineage (NCBI taxonomy): Eukaryota > Metazoa > Arthropoda > Insecta > Lepidoptera > Papilionidae > Parnassius > Parnassius glacialis. The sequence goes on from JAVANC010000010.1 coordinate 3,801,397, forward strand.
ATCTGAGGCCAACGATAAAAATCGAGGCAGACAGGATATCTGTCAGCGCAACGACGACAGTACGACACCGTTAAAAACGGCGTCGCAGTCGTCGAGGCGCTCTTCGGACGTCGAGTCCGCCTACTACTTTTGTCGTGTTTGTATCCTGCCACCTGCACTAACCAAACGAAACGCAAAAGCATAGCTACTTTACGTTGGTATTGTGAGGTCGTGGTACCACGTACCGGTAATATATTATAACGACTTCAATTGATATATTATTTATTATATTATATATTTATTATACTAATATTCAAAAAACCATAAAAACATTTGTATTGAACCTACTATTTTACCGGTTATCAATCACTGGAGTATCGTGTAACATTCTTCAAAATTATTAACTCATTTCTTAATATTCGCTAAATGTTAAATAGAAAATTTTCATTAACGTTAAGTTATTATGCAATGCAATCAAACCAGATCAGTCAGCCGCAGCACTTCAAGGGCTGGTCGGACCTGAACAATCGCGCTATCGACACCTTCCCTAAGCTCACTTACCCACTACTCATGCTCGCGGCCGAGGACCTACACTTTCGGTACGTATTCACTTCTCCTGTTACATTTTTAAGATGTTCGTACATGCATGTACCGTTGGTGGCTGTTTAAGAAAATTCTTCACCCTATTTCGTCTCGTGGGTGTCGAAAGAGGCGATTATGGCTTGCGATACATTGCGGTATATCATCTCGTTTCTGCAAGACGTAATATAACCTGACTGACGACGAGCAGCGCTACAAAAATTGATAATTACAATTTGTGGAATGTGAAGTCCGCCTTAACACAGTGTACATGGCCTCACACTTTAACCGAACTCTAAAAACTCTATTTTACGATCGCGTTATGACCGATGTTATGATGATGTTCGACGTCCCAATGTCAGTTAACCACGTTTACCTGCAGTTTAAAATTACTAAATTATGGTCCAATCTACGCAGCAAGAACTTAAATTGTAGGCTTGGGTTTGGATTTAATAAATTATAGGATAATTATTTCTTATATTTACGCGAAGACTAAACATTGAATGAAACAATTTTTTACGGATTTTTTCGCATTTAATTTAACTTTTTTATTCCCGACGTTTCGGGTCCTTTATACAGAATGAACTTGACTTCAAGATACTGTAAGCTCATTCTGCGTAGACCAAAAATTTATATTTAAAAACTGAAGGTAGCCGGACTAACTATGACATCGGGACATCAAACACCTCAGTCCCCCCCGTGACCATGGGTGCTGTAAAGCACCTGAAACGTCGGGAATTAAAAATATAAATTAAACGCGAAAAAATCCGTAAAAATTAGTTTAATTTAAAGTTATATGATCCCAAACAATGGCAGCACCCAGCCATCTTCTCTATTGCGATTAAGACGTTTTTGCGAGGGTTTGTGGTCCATTCAACATTTAGTCAAAAATGAGAGTAGGTTTGTGGTCAGCTGTGGGTTGTCTAAAGGTTGTACTTTTAGTTCAGTTTGCAACGTTGTCAACGTTGGTGTTCACTGTATAGATACAACCTGAAGCAGATAGACCTCTACGGTGAGGAGCACAACGGGTCGTTCGACGGGCTAGCGGGGCTGTTGCAGCGCGGACAGCTGGAGGTGGGCGTCACCTCCATGTTCATGCGCAGTGACCGCTGGCGTGTGCTCCACTACTGCTCCGAGACCGTGGAGCTCAGGTCGTCAACTATATTATGAAAAAATCAACATTTTGAAATCTATATTGTATTTTCTTTTATAGAATAAGGGTGATAAAAGAGCACATAGTCCATCTGATGGTAAGTGGATGCTGTGGTCCATAGACACCTATATTTATCCTCGATTAGGTATCAAAAATGCATATGTGTTGTCACCTCTGAGGACTAAGATGGAATGCCTTGTTTCCAGTAAAAAAGGTCTCCGGTTCTCTATACTTGCCATACTAAATATAGCTGCATTACGCGGCTATTTCACGCCGGTATTCTGTGAACGCGTGATCCCTATCCGGTTGAGCAGACTCATTCGAGCTATAGCTATATTATAGGTGTAGTGTGTCTCTATCACGTGATATGCTTATCATTAAAACGGGCATCGCTTATCTACAGGGGCGCGTTCCTGTTCCGGCAGCCGGCGCAGTCGGCGGTGTCGAACGTGTTCGTGCTGCCGTTCAGCCGCGGCGTGTGGGCGGCGGCGGCGGCCGTGCTGGCGGCTGCGGGCGCGCTGCTGGCGCTGCTGGCGGCCGCCGCGCGCGCCGCTCGCCTGCAGGACCCGGCCGCCAACCACCTGGCTACGCTCGACTGCCTTACCTTCGTCATCGGCTCCGTGTGCCAGCAGGGTACGCAGCTCTGCTTTGTTGTTCGTTGTTACGAATTGTCAGTTAAGCCAGGCAAAGTTTATAGACCATATATCCTAGTCATCAACTTAGTGCGCCAGCAGGGTACACAGCTCGGCTTTGTTCTTTTAGTTGATAGCAATCTCGTAGTAACGAATTCTGTCAATATTAATTAGTGTTCTTTCTTCTTTTGGTAATGGACGTGTACAATTGTAATTTTTTAATAATAAGAAATTATACTTTATAGTACACCTTTTCACAATATATGCATCAGCACCACATTGCAAAGTTTTTGAGAGATAGACGTCACGGCAGCTTGAGCCAGCAGACAGTTGATAATGATAGTATCTCAAGGTGTCTAAGCAAGACACATTATCTTGAGGCTTTCATCACCGTTGGAGTACTTGTTTCCACTAATAATTCATATGTGAAGACATTTATTATATAAAATCACACCACTTACGTATTAAAACAGGTTTCAAACCATTATTTTGACAATAATGCAGAAACAACGATCCGTCGGCGGTCAAGTGCCCGCCAAAACTCCCACTCTACTTTGTTGTTACTGTGCGTTAACTCAGGCAGGAAAAAGGCACAGACCATACAGCCTAGTCTGAACTGTATTTTGTTCGCAAAACTTCACAATATGCTGATGTATCACATTGCGAAATTTTATAATCTATCTTCACTGAAAGTGCGCGGCAGACAAATTTCCCTATCCCTATAAGAAAATTAGTTTTGGAGATAAATAGGAACATTCATTTGCCCACATAAACAAACAATCTCTCACCCTAAATGTATGAGACATCTCCGTTCCATCGTGGATAAAAATGGCCGGCAGTGGACAGGTTTCAAAGCAAACCCTAAGGCAAAACCTTTACAGAGAAAGGCATGATGTCATTGTTTTCCTGTGCATTTTTTTAGATAAAGTAATATTTAATTATTTAATACATTTATAATAAATAGAATGAAATTATTGTAAAGTTCTAAATTCCGTATGCATCCGAGCCAAAGTTAGCAGCAAGTATCAAAGTGCAGCTAGTAAATCGTTTATATACCCTCTTTTTACGCCGACCCTTGTTTAACTTTAAAGTGACAGAGAAGCCAATTGACCACCTGATGGTATTTACATACTGCGGCCCATTAGACTAGACATCAATTTCGATTGACGAAGAACATAGATGTTACCCCTGAGGATAAAATATCAGATATCACACAATCATAATTCATAACAAATAATATATCAGGGTAATATATCAATTTTTTTTTTATAGGAGAGGGGGCAAACGAGCATGCGGCTCACCTGATGGTAAGTGACTACCGCCGCCCATGAACAACTGCAACACCAGGGAGGGAATTGCAGATGCGTTGCCGGCCTTTTAAAAAGGAGTACGCTCTTTTCTTGAAGGTCCCTAAGTCGTATCGGTCCGGAAAAATCGCTGATGGTAATCGATTCCACAAGGAAGTCGTGCGAGGAAGAAAACATCTTCTAAATCGCACAGTGGTGGACCGCCACTCATCCAGATGGTGTGGATGGTATCGGGAGTTCTGCCGCGATGTGCGTTCGTGAAATTTGGCGGCTGGGATTAATCCGAACAATTCCTCAGAGTACTCCCCATGGTAGATGCGAAAGAAAATGCAAAGAGATGCAACATCTCTTCGCAGTGCCAATGAATCGAGCCGATCGGAAAGGGCTCGGTCGTTGACGATTCGAGCCGCTCTGCGCTGGATGCGGTCAAGTGGAAGGAGCTGGCACTGGGGAGCCCCTGCCCAGAGATGGGAACAGTATTCCATGTGAGGCCTAACCTGCGCCTTGTAAAGTTGCAGGCGGTGTGCCGGCATGAAATACTGTCCCGCTCTGCTGAGCACGCCAAGCTTTTTAGAGGCTAATTTGGCCTTCTCTTCCAAGTGACCACGAAACTGCACGTCACTCGATATGTCGACGCCAAGGATTCCGATACTGGCTGAGGCAACTAGGGGAGTGCCTTGAAACTGAGGAGATACGACAAAGGGGTTCATTTTAGCGGTAAACGCGCAAACTTGTGTCTTCTGAGGATTAAACTGGACTAGATTTAGTCGCCCCCAGTCCGAGATTTTGTCCAGCAAAGACTCGACTTCAGACACAAGTTTATTCCGGTACTCGGAGACGTTTTCCCGAGAAATATTAGCACGGCCGGTGTATAGAGCATCACCAGTGCTGTCATCCGCATAGCAATGAATGTTACCAGTTAGCAACATATCATTGATATGCAGAAGAAACAGCGTTGGTGATAGCACACAGCCTTGTGGAACACCAGCGTTAATAGGCTTGCAGTCAGAACATGCACCGTCTACAACGACCTTGATGCTCCGATCTGCAAGGAAGCTGGTGATCCAATTGCACAATTTCTCGGGAAGCCCATAGGAAGGGAGCTTCGAAAGAAGCGCTTTGTGCCAAACCCGATCGAAGGCCTTCGCAATGTCCAAACTAAAGGCCAACGCCTCCCCCTTGGACTCTACTGCCTCCGCCCATCTATGGGTCAGGTAGACCAGAAGATCACCAGCTGATCGACCCCGACGAAAACCGTACTGGTGGTCACTAATCAGCTGGTGAACCTCAAGGTACCGGATGAGCTGGCAGTTAACAATGGATTCCATTAATTTGGAGAACAAGGAGGTGATCGCGATAGGCCTATAGTTGGACGGGTCTGAGCGGTCGCCTTTTTTAGGGATCGGGTGGACAAAAGCTGTCTTCCATGAATTCGGGACTACGCCTTGGGAGTAGGAGTACCGGAAAAGACGCGTTAGGACCGGTGCCAACTCCGGAGCACACGTCCTCAGCACAATTGGGGGGATTCCGTCAGGCCCACTCGACTTCTGGATGTCCAGGGAGAGAAGTGCTTTGCGAACCGAGCGCTGTGAGAACAGCACATCCGGCATGGAGCACTCACACCGCGGGATGGTCGGCGGTGTTTTCCCCCCGTCATCAAGAGTCGAGTTGGACGCAAAAAGGGAGCCTAAAAGGTCGACTTTGTCTTTTGCGTCATGGGCCAGTGAGTCGTCCTCCCTGTGCAAAGATGGTAGTGATGGCTTACAGAAATTCCCTTGGACAGCCTTGGCGAGAGACCAGAATGCACGGGTTCCCGAAGGAAGGCGAACTAGTTTCTCACCAATTCTGCCTATGTGCTCTGACTTTGCCTTGGCAATAACTCTTTTGAAGGACCTGAAGGCGAAGTTATACTTCTTTTTAAGTATGCTGGTGTTTACATCCCGAGTCGCTGAAGCCGCAGCCCAGGCTTGATAACACTCCTGCTTACTGCGTAATGCAGTTTTACAGGAGCGACCAAACCAAGGCTGAGATCTGCCTCCGATGGGTACCACAGATGATGGAATAAATAGTTCCATTCCCTGTAGCACCACATCAGTGACAGAGTCAGCAACAGCGCTGGGATCATCCGGCGAGAAGCAAACCCGCCCCCATGGGTAGGATGCAAAGAAAGACCGCATTCCGTCCCAATCCGCCGACCTGTAATGCCAAACACGGCGGCAACCTGCAGAACGCAACCGCGAAGGGAGCGTGAGTGGCACCACACTCAATATGGGTAATCTGTGTAAGTTCAACCGGGGAAGTACGACGCTCGCTTAGAATTTCAACGTTAAATGAGTACATAATACTGTTGCCTCGCTTGGTGAAAGATGCGAAGCGGAGAGCCTTTTTACCGTTAACGAAGCATTCCATTACTTACTTACTAAGTTCTCAGGGGTGACAACGCAACTGCATTTTAATTCTTATTAGAGATTCTTTGTTTGAAGTTGGTTGGCTGTAAGTTCGTTAAAGATTCTTTGTTCGTATGAGGTGGGCTGTAAGTTTGTTAGTCATTTCTATTTTATAAAAAAAAAAGTATAACTTGGCTAAAAGCAAAGTTTGAGTATTAATTGTTTGCAGGTTCCGACCTCTCGCCGCGTCTGTGGTCTCTGCGACTAGTGATGTTTTTTACGTTGCTGGCCTCCCTGTTCGCGTTTACGTCTTACTCTGCGAAGGTTGTGGCTATACTACAGTCACCAAGCAATGCGCTGCAGACCATCGACGACCTTACAGACTCTCCTATGACTCTCGGTGTACAAGAGACCACGTACAAGAAAGTTTATTTTGCTGTAAGTTATTTCGTAATATATCTTATATATATACATTCTTAATATAATATACCTTATCGTTTATTATATGACAATCATTCTATTATATCTCCTTTACACCGCTACTGCAGTGTTCCCCGTGGCGGGTCCATTGCGCAGGTGGAGTTAGAGGGTGCGAAGGAAGGCAAGCCTTGTGTTCTGGTGTACCTTAACTAAGAAGGATAAAGGGGAGTAGTTTTCCTCTCTCGAAGAAAGGTTGCCATGGGGCGGCATGCGTTGGTGGAGCCGCGGATGTGTGCATAAGCGTTTTCGTGGCTTTGTCAATATGTGGCGAAGATAGAACATCATGGAGTTATGTAAGTCCGATTTAACTACTCACCCTTGCCCCTGCGGGGCAGGTATGCGGAGGCATATATACCCGAGGAGATGTATTAGAGGATAGATGTAGATGTGTATGGGCGACAGCATCCACTTGCAGCAGGTGGACTGTGTGTACTATACAAGAGCGGGGTGTCGCAGGAGAGCCGCGAGGTGGCGACGCGGCGGCTGTACGTGCGCAAGCTGCTGCCGCGCGGCGAGCGCGCCTACCTCAGCGCGGCCGCCGGCGTCGAGCGCCTGCGGACCGAACTCTTCGCCTTCCAGGTACCCTCGCTATCTAAACTAAAATAATTTCCATTAAATTGACGGCAAAGTAAATTAGTTTATAATCCAAACAACCGCGCAGCGTAGCGAACTCTTGCTGCCCTCAAAACTTTCTCGGATATGAAAAAAGGTCGCCAATTAATAATGTGATACGATTGGAAATGCATAGAAAGCCAGTATTACACACTGTGAGGCATTTAATGTTAATCCTTACAGGCGATACAAATGAATTAGCTGTAGGTGTGGCCTCTTTTTTTTTTGAAGTAAATTGCTATTTCCATTGACTGCGGTAGTCACTTACCAACAGGTGATTTATTAGGTTGTTAGGTTGTTATAAATAAATAGAAAGGAGATGAACTTCATTCCATACAAGCTTGGACCCGGCGTGAACAAAGTTCAAATATGTCTCATTTTGAAGATGTGAAAATTTGCTACTTATGTCAAAGATCATATTTTTGCAGGACTTGGGGTTTAGTTTTTATTTTATGTTTTATGATTTGTAGGTTATGTAGTGAAATTACTCGTTCTCGTGATAAGTTGTTTGAATAAATTGAAAAGGATGCAAAAATTCAATTTTTATAGTTATTATTAGTAAACTTTTCTGTACGTGGTAGAGCCATGCTGCAGTTATATTAGTAGTATAGTTGTAGCACGAATGGGTCGGCTCAACCGGGGAAGGACCACGCTCTCACAGAATACCAGCGTAAAATAGCAGCTTAACGCTGCTGTGTTCCGTATGGTGAGTGTAGAGAACCGGAGACCCTTTTTACTGGAAATGAGGCATTCCATCTTAGTCCTCACGGGTGACAACGCATCTGCATTTTGATTCGCAAACAAAGATAGATGTAGATGTCTATGGATCACAGTAACCACTTACCATCAGGTGGACTGCGTGCTCGTTTGTCACCCCATCCTATAAAAAAAACTCAACCTATTTTAATTGTTTCGTTATTTTCTGCAATCATTAATTATAACATGTCATCTAGAAAAACAGCCGGAGTCTGTACATTGTCTGATAAATTCATCTCATTACCCAAGTACCACATTATTGTCATTATGAGGGGGCAACAACCTACTGTCCTGTAATCAGAGAGAAAAGCCAATGGTCAAATTAAATCCACCAAAGCAAAAACACGACATATATCCACAAACACAGCCACAATGCCAAGTTACCAAATGCACATGACAACTTGAAACTCGAAGTTAAACGTAGTGATTATATTCTCTTTGCTCGAAGTTACGAAGTGAAGTTTCCTTCGGAACGGGCAATGAATAATGAGCATACAGCCTATTCAGTTGTGTCAAAAAATATTCAAATGTTTTTTTTTTAGTTTAATAACATTTCTAAATATATATCTTCTACTCAATATTAATCTCTACAGATTCGCCTCAATGTTTCAATATTATGATTTCTTTGATAATGGCTATTTTATTATAAAAAAAGCCTTCATCATCTATTGCCATAGACAAAATACAGAAAAATATTTAAAAACGTTTCGTTTTGCTATAGTAAAATCATTACCTTTCGGCTTTCAGTTTTAAAAAATATTTTATGTTTGACCATGTACTCTCCGTGTATTGCAGAAATAAAAACCATTTATTAATGCTTATAATTTATCGTTTAATTACCTACATATTTTTGTATAACTGTTACGAACGATGTCAAGCACCCAATTTTATACATCTCCTTTAAGAAAGAAAAGGAAGACGTTAGAGTTACATTCACAGGTGGAGCAGGGTTCAGGCTACGATATTATCAGCAAGACCTTTACGGAGCACGAGAAGTGCGGCCTGAAAGAGATCCAGGCGTTTAAGTTACCCATGGTGGCCGTACCGATACGTCGCCACTCGGGCTATAGAGATTTGTTGGCTTCCCGGTAAGGATCATGGTTTTCTATATATATAATTATACACTCTTAGTCCTCAGGGGTAGCAAGTTATCTGCATTTTGATCCTTCATTGAAGGTAAATGTAGATGTCTATCGGCCACAGCTCTCACTTTCTACCAGGTGGACTGGTTTGTCATCCTTATTCTATAAAAAAACACTCATATGACAGAAAATTTATTGTAAATGTGGATTAAAACTTATGGAATTTTTCAACCAACCTTAAAAAAAGAAGTCTTATCCCTGAATATATGGAAGCTACTATCTATGAGGACTAAGATAACTAGACTACTGGAAACACTAAAAACCTATCTTGATCTCCGACAATAGATGTTACTCGCATGTCGTATGCCAGGTCACAGAATAAATAATAGGCCTGGTGTATAATAACCATCCGTGTTATTTATATATCATATCTATTATCCAATATCTATACCACTATAAAGAAAACTATTTTCTAGGATTAAGAAGTCAAGAACTATTAGGTCTTAATTTTAATGTGTACAGAAGGTAATACTCCCGTAGTTTAATGGTATCAAATACTTTAAAAGCTTCGTCGCTTGTTGCTGTGAGATCGATTTTTTATAGAATGATGGTGACGAACGAGCACATAGTTCACCTGATCGTAAATGAATGCTGTGGCACTTATATTTCTCTGCCTACCCTCAATTAAAAATCAAAATACAGGTGCGTTGTCACGCCTGAGGACTAAGGAATGGAATACTCGTTTCCAGTAAAACGGGTCTCCCGTTTTCTACACTCACCATACGAAACACAGCAACATTGAGCTGTTATTTGACCCATTCGTGCTACAACCATAAAATAGCTGCAGAATGGCTGTACCACGTGTAGTGACTAAACTTTCGAACCATGACGAGGGCATCGTACTTGATTGCCACGCAATTAGGTTGCGGTGGCAGCGTGAGACCGGTTTGACAACGCTTGCGCAGCGCATGTGGCTGGCGGAGGCTCCGCGCTGTGCTGGAGGCGGCGCGGGCTTCGCCAGCGTGGGGCTGCACGATGTGCTACCGGCACTGCACGCGCTGCTGATCGGCTTCACGCTCGCCGCGCTTCTGCTGCCGCTTGAAGCGCTGCTGCACGCCACGCGCCGCCACTGAGTGTGGAAGGTGTACCTGCTGCCACTGATTCAGCCGCTTAAGGCGCTGCTACAGCCCCCGCGTCGCTACTGATCGCAGGCGGTGTACTTACTGCCGGCGCTGCAGCAGCCACTAGAGACACTGCAGCCCACAGGGCCTTCACACTAATGCGTGACACCAGTGCATACCCCTTATTGCATTGTCTTGTGCATCCATACCTCCTTTTACTTATGTTTTTGTTGTCCCGTAGACTTATGTAATTATTTTATCCCGTGTAATAATTTTATAAACGACGAAGCGGATTATTGACAGACGTCTCGCAACTTCGACATTGGCCCTGGATATTATCCGTCTAGTTTACCGCCATCTATCGGAAGTCATGGCATTTCGCATAGTTGCCTCTTACGACACCCACGATTCAAAATGGAGCAATGAAGTCCACCACATTTTTTAGTTCACTAATACTTATTAAGCACGTTCTTAGTAAACTTAGGTAACACTGTACACACGAAGAAATAACCCCAAACTGTGGGGAGTTTAAAAGTTAAAATTAAACAAGATAAAATCCCTAAAATTAGTTTTATTTAATGTGTAGTACCTATTCGTGTAAAGAAATAAGAAGTCATAATGGTTTGAGGTATATTTTAAAACGTAAAAGTCTTGCGACTTGGTATATTACATGTCTGCGCTTGTAAACTATTCGTGAAAGCGATGAAATAATTTTTACTGCACAAACAGTGCTTCGATGGTAATGCGAACCTCAAGATAATGTGTCTGCTTAAGCACATTGAGATACTATCGTTATCGACTGTCTGCTGTCTCAAGCTGCTCTCGAAATCTCTCAGACTTCATAATGTGACGTAACAACATGTTGTGGAAAAGTTTTAAAATAAATTATTATAAGGATAATTTCTTAAATACTTGACACTGGCAAAAGTACAACAGTGCGATTCCATAACAAAAGGAGAAAAAAGTAGCAGTTACCTATAAAGGTAACGGCTACTTAACCCGTAATCAATCAACTGCTGAACAGAACAGGGGACTCTTACTTATAAGTAAATTTATACAATTTGCTGTGATCGCCTCGCTAGATAGAGACAAGCGCATTAGTGATCTCAGTAGCGGACGTCACAAAGCTACAACCTGAGTATGTAATAATAATAATATAAGCCTTTATTCAGACACACATTTTTTTAACATAAATCTTATATTCACGACTCTCGTTAGTCGATGACACTAACAACTTGGTCTGTTTGCCCAACTTTGGCAAAGGCCTCCTCCATTTCTTTCCACGCTGTTCTATTCATCGCTTTCCTAGTCCATGTTTTCCCTGCTGTGGCTTTTATTTCGTCTTCCCACCTTCGAAACTGTCTACCTCGTTTCCTTTTTCTATTTCTTGGGTACCAAAATACAATGGTTTTGTTCCATTTCTCAATGCCTCTGATTATATGGCCTGCACAATTGCACTTGAGTTTTCTTATTCTCCTTGTTACATTTTCTATTTTGGTACGTTTCCTAATAATTCTGTTCCTTATTCTATCCGACTTCTTTATATTCAGCATGCTCCTCTCCATTGCTGTCTGACAGGTTTCTAGTTTCTTGTTTTGCGCTTTAGTGAGTGCCCAAGTTTGGCAGCCATATGTTAGGACTGGTAGCACGCAGGTGTTGTACAGCTTTGATTTAACGGACATCTTAACTTCGGTGTTATTCATTACTTCTTTTGACTGCCAGTAACATTTCCATGCTTTTCCAATTCTAGTATCTATTTCCCTTGACATTATGTCGGTGGTTGAGATTTGTTGTCCTAAATAAGTTTATTATTTCACATACTCAACTGTCTCGCCATTTATGATGATAGGGTCTTCGTGTGAATTTGTCATGGTTTTGGTTTTAGAAGTGTTCATTGTTAAACCTACCATGCGACTTTCTCTTTACAGGTCTACGAGCATGTTTTGTATATGTTCTTTTGTTGTGGCGAATAATATAATGTCGTCGGCAAAGCGTTGGTGGGTTAGTTTTTCTTCATTTATGTTTAGTCCATACTGGTCCCATTTAAGTTTACGAAAGATTTCTTCTAGGACAGCTGTAAATAATTTAGGGGATAGCGGGTCGCCTTGACGAACGCCTCTATTTATTTTTATTTCATTGCCCTCTTTTTCTAATTTTATTCTAGCTGTACTGTTAGTGTAAACGTTTTTTTGAATTCTAATGTACTTATGTTCGACACCTTGGTTCTTCAGACAGCGCCAGATGTTTTCGTGTTCTATTGAGTCGAATGCCTTATTATAATCGATAAAGCAGCAGTAGAATGGTGCATTGAATTCTTTGTTCTTTTCAAAAATTTGTCTTACAGCATGTATATGATCTAGCGTTGAATATCGTGTCCTGAAGCCGGCCTGCTCTCTGAGCTGATTTTCGTCCAGAGTTCTAGTTATTCGAGATAGGATTACTTTCGCAAAAACTTTATAAATATTGGACATTAGACTAATGGGTCTATAGTTGTTCATTTCATCTTTGTCGCCCTTTTTGTGGAGCAGGATGATCGTTGATGTAGTCCATTGTTTTGGAATTTCTTCGGTGTACAGTATATCGTTGAAAATGTGTTTTAGTAACGGTGCAATGTAGTTTTTACACTCTAAAAGCAATTCATTGTTGATCTCGTCAGGACCAGGCGCTTTATCTTTCTTCTGTGTTCCGATTGCTTTGTTAATTTCTTCTATTAGTATGAGTGGTACACTATTGTTGTCATTTAAATCAGTATTGTCTATTTGTATCTTGCTAGAATATAGGTTTTCGTAGAAGTTTGTAGCTATTGATAATATGTCTGGTCTTTTAGTATTTGTGAATATGAAATATGAATTTACCATTACAAGAATTGTCTCCGCCGAAGTAGGTGTTGTTTAAAAAATGTCGATCGGTGCGGTTAACGTGTACATAAAGCAGTCAAAATACTTAAAATTTACAAAATGATGGAGTTATATTCCATATGTAAATATTTTTAATGTGGTGTATGCTTTTTTTCTACTAAAATAATTTAAAATAATATCATAATCTTTGACCTACTACCAAATGGATAATAATATTATCCATTTAGTAGTAGCCATCCATTATGTAGCGTCGTGGGTTCGAATCCGCTATTCGACTTCTGTCGTGAACCACTTCTAACACAAGCATTTTAAGCTTACCAGAAGTGGTTAAAGGGAATATTAGTAATGTTTGTTTAAAATTAGTAATAGCATTACTAATATTTAAAAAGAAATGGACCCGGCAGTTTCACTGTAACGGCAGTTTCACTGCAAGGCAGTGACGGTCTTTCAGATTTGGTATCCATTTTTTATTGTCTGATAAAAATTTAAGAGCCTTTTTTATACCTCCAGTCTTGCTAATGAGTTTTTCAAAAGCCTCGAGTCTAAAATGTTCTCTATCTTTTCTCATTTGGTTTTTCATTTCTTTGCTCAGTTTGCCTATTTGCTCCCTGATTATTTTAGTTTTGTTTAATGTATTGATTAATTTGTACCTTTCCTCTAAGAATTCAATTGTTTTTTCTGATAAATGTCTTTTATCCTTTGGCTTGCTCTCTTTGCTTTTGGTTTAAGTGTTGAAGAAATGATTGTGACGGATTTGAGATTTTCTTTAATAATGGCTATTCTTGCTTCGTTGTTTGATGTTGTTGTTGACAACCTGAGTATGTACCACGGAGCAAATACAAAGAGGAGGTGTTGTAATTAGATTTCGCTATGAATAACGCGTGACAATTTGCGGGGTGAGGGGATGTTAAGCCTCGTCGCATCGTTCCATATCGATAGCTATGGTATATCCTAGCTACCTTGACGATAGATGGCAGCCTGTTCAGAAAATGAATATAAAAACTATAAAAATAATATTTTGACGATTAAAAATTCTTTAGGACTGAATGCAAAACAAATTTCAACACTTTCGTATGCTTATTTTACCAATACTGAGCTCTAGGTACCTTTATATTTTCAGTTCCAATGACAGTGTCGCCATCTAGTGTCGAATATATTTAATTACATTTGAAAGCCGACGCAGAGATTTTTCTAGAACCTTTTTAATAAGTTAGGTATAAAATTACTTACAAATGAAATGTGATGCCTTCCATAGCATCAGAGCGTCTATCTTTGTGGTTTTTACACGATGGAACACAACACTTCATCCTTTTCTGCTTTAAGGTACCATTCCGTAACCGACCGCAGACAGCAGCAGCAGAAGACGTGTCGTCGCGACACGACTGGTTTCTATGTAGTTCTATGAAATACCTTCCGTAGCTAGCGATACGTCGTTTGCCGGAGCGGCAGACGACATGTCGCCCGACCGCAGATCAGTAGTTCCGAGCGACACGTTGAATTTTTCTCAAAAAAAAGAGAAACTGATAAACCAGGTGGCCCAATATCCCGCACTGTACGATGCATCTCACAATAATTATTTAAACAGTGTGACAAAAGAAAATAAAAAAAAGGAAAGGAGTTAAATAAAAGCGATAAATAGGTATATATCCCACATATACGCATTAAATGAAACCACAAATAATACTAGTCCATAGAAGTGTAGAAAAATTAAATATTAAATTAAAACCCGTAAAATAAAAAAGTGAAATTTTCAACACAACAACGTAACTTGACCCCTTGGAAGAGTGGCAACGTTGCACGCGGATGGCATGGCGGTTGGCGCCAGGCAGCGTTACTGTCGGCACGGCTTATGGTTCGTTGGACAATGTGCGACGAAAAACTTACTCACTAAACTGTTTAGGTATTTTACCGCCGCTTTTTTATTTCGCGAAAATGGAACTGAACGAAATAAATATTATTGAATATTAGTAGCCGTGTCTGTATACTGTGCTGCACTGTAAAAATGCTGTTGTCTTGGTACATTTTCCGCCGCCAAAACGTATACACAAAAGTCAAGTAGTGTCAATATACACAGTGAAATAATAATAAAAATAAACGTACTTAAAAACACTATTTACACACATAAAGTCAATTAACTAATAAGTGTCTATTTGACCGTAAAATAATTGTTTGACTAATTGTATTTATCTTAGGATAATACGATAATTATATTACGATAAATGATTACGATGCACCTAAGCAGCGAAACGCGACTGTATTCTGGAAGAATTGCGCGTGAAGCGTGAACTGGAAGCGAAACTTCCAAATTTCAAAATGGCGTAAATAATAAAAGTAATAAATAGAGCGGCCAGAAGGTGCAATTATCGTTTATCGTTACTTTTTTTTTACACCTACTTACCTTACTTACATTTGAATACAAGTAATTTTGATTTTTGATTTGATAACAATCGACAAGTTATTGATTGTTAAAAAAAAAGTTTATTTTTGTACAACTGAACTTACGAAACTACCGATTTGTGACTTCCTGGGAAACGGGTATGTATGACTTTTTTAATTGGTTGTTTTTAAGGTTTTTTTTTTCATGTTAAAATAATTTATTATCTCTAAATCTACAAGAACACACTTAAACAAAAAAAGCTTTAGTTTAGCTTTAAATACTTAGGTCGTAGTGCTTTTAGAATTATAATAACAACACGATAGTTCTAAAAAAAACCATACTCTTAGTGTTTAAAACTAAACAATTTTTTTTGTTTATCGATTATTACTCCCTTTGAAAGAAGCTAATAGTCGATAACAGGTGTCCTACTCTACGACAAAGGTGTGCGCGCAATTGCGCCGTCGCCTTTGAAGAACGCCGCGTGCCTCGTGCCGCTTATTTGCACTGCGTGGCAACGTCGCTTTTTAATGTTTAAGAGAGGCCACACATGCTAGGTTATGCTTGTCAGTTTTGCCTGTGCAAAACCGACAGGCTCTACCGAGTTTCATAGGGCACACACACGTAACAACATACCTGCACAAGCTCTCAGTTTCCATCATGGCACCGGTAGTGGTGGTTGACATCGACGCAATAGCGTTAATAGGATTATTAATTGTAATTTTGAAGAAAAAGAGAGATAAACAATGAAGCCTGTAGTGTTATGCTACTTACATTTCATTGTACACTAATTCTCCATTCTGTTTTGATATTCTGCATTCATGTTTTGCATCACTTTATACTATTTTTTTCATTCTGTTTTTTGATTTTCTGCATTTATATTTTGCATCACCTTTATTTATATAGGATCCTGTAACGTTTTTACACAATAACATATCATTTTACTGCGTATTTTCACACTATTTAGTACTTTTAAAATAGCTGTCAATGGAGTCTTACCTTTTTTGGTCTTTTATTGAATTCTCTGTAACTCTACAATTTCAGGCTTCGTGCACGCTGCCGTGCATTAGTTTTTCCTGTGTGAATAATATCTCATTTCTTACTAAAATGTAATAGTTTCTTAATAATAGTCCAAAAACCAAAAATTGCTAAATATGACAACTATTATTTATGTCGTTGTTATGGTAACTTTTATTCAAATTCGTCTCTGGTATGATGTTCTTTCTACATAAATACTCTTTGGCTGTAGGTCATTTACAATAAATTTCGTTTTAATTTAAATAATTTCTCGTTCTCTCTAAAAAGGTATAAAAGCCGAGCAATTGGAGAATACTGGACAGTCTCGCTTCAGTTCTCAAACGAGAAACATCTACTAAAGGCCTTATCCCGGGGCCGCTTTGCCCCGGGATCCTGCAAGCCTCCATCTACACGTGAAGTCGTCGGCAGTCTGCTTCAAGCGCGGGGCCACACTACCTTTGGGCACGCTACGACTGCTTGCTCCAGGCGCCGAGTGCACCTACTGCCCGCGCTACCTCTGGGCGCGGCGACTACTTCTCCAAGTACTGAGCGCACCTACCCCAGGCGCTACGTGCGCCGGCTCCGGACGCTGCGTGTGCCCAGTTCAGGCGCTGCGTGCCGTCGCCGCTGAGAAACCTCAAGCTCTGCGTGTGCCTATTTCTACAAAAGCAGCGAGGCTCCAGGCTCCACTATAAAACTATATTGTCCTATTCTCCTATCTTTATTTTTTTTAAAACCTAATTGTAATCTCATTTCATCCATCATCTTCATATTTCATTTTTTTTTTATAAAATTGTAAATACTCTTTTAAAAAACTTAAATATATTATTTTCTTGGTCTACTTTTGTTGTTTTGCTGTTCTTAGGTTAGGTTATATTTTTCTTCTCTTTAATTGTCGTTTCACGACAGTTTGGCGCCCAACGTAAAAGTCCTCTTTCTCTCTTAATTCTTCACCTTTACTGCGCCTTGTCCATTCCCTTTTGATTTAATTGCTTTCCCTTTCGTTCTTAACTCATTACTCATCATTCATTTATTCTTCCTTTTCATACTTTCAAAATTCTAAAACAAAACTTCTTCTAGTTTTTCAACTTATCTGGATTATATTTAGACCTACATATAACACTTCATTTACATTCATCACTCTAAGTTACATTCATCACTCTAATATTTTTATTCTAGATAACTTAAAGAGGTACAATTTTAATAATATTTTTATTTTCGTAAACTTAACTTTACACGTAATTATAACAATGGAAAGGGTTATTAAGTTCGAATTCCTTAACAAGACCGAACTTGAATACGAAGTGAAGATTAGATGTGAGGAACCAGCTAATACTGTTTTGCTTCTAAAAAAACAAGTTTTACGTTTAGTTGCGAATTCTCACCCCGAAGATATTCTGACTTCTCCAATTCCGATCGAGGATGACTTGTCTCAAATTGATTCTACATTGACCTATCTGGACTGTAAAATTAAAAAATTTTTACAAGGTGAAACCAAATATTTACGACTAATAGAAACTTTTATTAACCATATTTTTTACAGATTAGAGCGAATAGATACTGACTTATATCCAGACTTTAAAGCTAATTTCGATACTTTGAAGATGAAATTTGACGCTATTGCTAAACAATTCGAATCCTTGACTCCACCTTCAACTGAAAATGACTCTTCATCACTTGACCCTCCTGTTGACCCGACTGTCATGGAACCTCCTCTTGTTTCTCAAACTTCTGTTATGATCCATACCCCGTATCCTTCACCACCACCTCAATCTTTTTCTCCAATTAACGTCTTCAAAGATCTGAAAAGACACACCTTCAATGGTAAAAGCTGTCCAAGATCCTTTCTTCAAAAACTTGAAGAATACTGCTTAGCTCGTGGCTTGTCCAAAGACTTGTTGATTTCTCAAGCGTTCGAAATTTTCACCGACAATGCTCTTCATTGGTTCAGATTTAAATATAATCAAAATACCCAAACTTAACTTGGAACGAACTTTCCTCTTTATTAATTAAAGACTTTGGTGGTTTTGACTATGATCTTAAACTTCTAGAAGCGATTAGGAATCGAACTCAAGGCCGTGATGAACCTATCGTCATCTATATTCCCATTATGTCTGGAATGTTCTCTCGTCTTTCGAAGAAACTTTCTGAAACAGAACAATTGGAGATTATTTTGAGGAATATTCGCCCATGCTATTCAGTTTTCGTAGCCCTAAAAGACATTGGCTCTATCGGCTCTCTTCTGGCTACTTGCCAAAATTATGAAAAGTTCCTAGACAGAGACAAACAATTTAAAGAACCAAATGTACAACAAAATCCTCTTATTTCTGAATTCAACTACAAGCATTCCAATTTAAGTTCAGTTGACTCTCCAAATTCTTCCAATAACTCACGACCTTCTCCTCCATTAATGAATAAATTCACTTCATCATACAAATACCCTTCTAGACAAATTAATAGTCTCTCTCAAACTAAAGCCCCTCAAGAAAGCTCCTTTTGTGTTTGCTGTCGCAAACAAGGTCATACTTTGAACACTTGTACTCAACCACGATTCGTGATTTGTTTCAAATGTGGTCTTAAAGGTTTTAAAACTGCAGATTGCCCTACTTGTTCTCCCAAACCACATACTAGTTCAAAAAAACTAACTGCTGACTTGAAAAGTAACTTAAACTTTGATAACGACGATTGGACTAATTGGATTAAAACAATTCAAAACTTCTTTTCTTGTTACAAAATCTCTTCTACACTCTACTCCAAAGAGCAAGATCTTAATTGTCCATTCGTTAATGTAAAATTTTACGACTTAACTTTATCTGGTTTACTTGATTCTGGCAGCTCAGTAACTATTCTGGGTAATAATTCTCATTTAGAAATTCTTAAACTGGGCTGTAAACTTTTCAAGTCAGATCTTATTACTGTCTCTACTGCTAATAATCAAAAAGTTAATTCCTTGGGTTATTTTGACTTACCTGTTCATTTTAATAATCAAACTCATTTAATTAAAGCTTATGTTTTCCCTGAAATATTTCCTTCACTAATACTAGGTATTGACTTTTGGAGAAAATTTAATCTTTTACCTAGTGTTTTATCTTCTCTTAACTTTACAGAATCTAAATGCTCTGCTATCGAAACTAAAGATATTAAAGTTTTACCTTATGAGCATTTAACTCCTAACCAAAAGAACATCGCTAACGACATCATCCAACGCTTCAAGACAATTTCTTTTGAGGAAAAAGGTATCCTGGGAAGCACACATTTAATCACCCACAAGATTGATACTGGTGATTCTCTTCCAATCAAACAAAGATGTTATAGACTGTCTCCTGAAAAACAAAAGGCGTTAATAAATGAAGTTAACAAGATGCTGGGATGGAAGGTTATTGAACAATGCGAAAGTCCTTGGTTATCTCCAGTTCTCATCACTCCGAAGAAGAATGGTGAATGGCGTTTCTGTGTTGACAGCAGGAAGCTTAACTCAATAACACGTCGTGATGCTTATAAGTTGCCACTAATAAGCGAAATTTTGGACAACCTGAAGAATACCAAATACTTATCAAGCATTGACATTGCGAAAGCATTTTGGGAAATTCCCTTGAATCCTGCGGATAAAGATAAAACTGCATTTTATGTACCTGGAAGAGGTATGTTTAGATTCAAAGTAATGCCTTTTGGCCTCACCAACTCACATGCAACTCTACAAAGATTAATGGATATGCTGTTTACTCCTGAATTTGAGAACAAGGTATTTTGCTATCTGGATGACATTGTTATTATTAGTGAGACTTTTGATGAACACATATCGCTTCTCATGAAAGTTCATGAAAAACTTTCATATGCTAATCTAACTATTAACTTTGAGAAGAGTCAATTCTTCAAGAAAGAACTGAAATACCTTGGTTTTCTAGTGGACGAGTATGGTCTACGTGCGGATCCAGATAAAATAAAAGCTATTTTAGAATATCCTGTACCTACTTGCAGAAAAGAAGTACGAAAATTCATAGGCACCTGCAGCTGGTTCAGAAGATTCATTCCAAATTTTAGCACTATTGCCTCTCCACTCAACCAACTAACCTGTTCCGGGAAGAACACTCCTAAATTTTTATGGAATTCACAAGCTGCAGCTGCTTTCCAGAAACTTAAAGAAGCTTTGGTAACTGCTCCTGTCCTTGCTTGCCCTAACTTCGAACTACCCTTCTCTGTACATTGTGATGCATCAAATTATGGCATAGGAGCAATGCTTACTCAACATCAAGATGACAAAGAAGTCGTGATCGCTTACATGAGTAAAGCACTAAATAAAAATCAACAGAACTACTCAACTACTGAAAGAGAAACATTGGCTGTAATAACTGCATTAGAACATTGGCGATGTTACCTAGACAATGGTAAAGAATTTACAATATATACTGATCATGCTGCACTTAAATGGTTTCAGAATTTATCAAACCCATCAGGAAGACTTGCTCGCTGGACTTTACGCTTATCATGCTTTAACTTTGTCATAAAACATAAAAAAGGAAAGGATAACGTTGTTCCAGATTTATTATCAAGACATAAGAATCAAGAACGTCCTGATACACGAGAAACTTCACCTCAAGGCGTACATCCCATTACGATTGAAGAACCACCTGATCGTAGACTTGAACACTACAACAAAATTTTTCTCGGATGCTCCAACAACCCAGACGCATATCCCAACTACACTATCAGGGATAACAAACTTTACCGCTGTATCCATTCTCCCGATCGTCTAAACGATGACTTTATTTGGAAAAAAGTTCCACTACCTCAAGATAGACATGCACTTATTGAAGCTAACCATGGTTCCCCTTCAGAACTCCATCTTGGTATCTTCAAGACATTCAAGAAAATATCTTTAAAATACTATTGGCCTGGTATGTTTAAGGACATTGCCGAATTAATCTCGACTTGTGAAACCTGCTTAACCTACAAACACCCTAATCATTCTCCCTATGGTCTTATGGGTAAACCCAAACTTTGCTCCAGACCTTTTCAAACTATATCCTTAGATCTTATGGGTCCATTGCCTCTGACTCGAAGACGAAATCAGTATATTCTAGTAATTAACTGCAATTTTACTAAATATACTATGATTTTTCCCCTTAAACGTGCTACTTCAGCTAATATTATTAATGTTTTGGAAAATTCAATTTTTCTAGTTCATGGCATTCCTCAAACTATTATAATGGACAACGCTGTTCAATTTCAGTCGCGAGAATTCCACTCATTTTTAAATTCTTATAATGTTCCTTGAATTTTTTACACAGCTTTATATTGTCCTCAGGTTAATCCTACGGAGAAGTTTAATAGTACAATTATTACAGCTCTAGCATCTCTAGTAGGAGACGATCATAGATCCTGGGACAACCATCTTGCTAAGATTCAGTACGCAATGAACAGCGCTACAAATGTAGCTACTGGTTTTACTCCAAATTTTTTAGTCTTTGGTAGGGAAACAATACCTTGTGGTTCCTTCTATACTCCAACTCAGAACCTCGAGGAATTGGTATTTATGCCTCGTGATATTTACGCGTCTAATGCTGGTCTCCTCTCATCTATATTTCACAAAGTTCAAACTAAACTTCACATAGCTCACGCTAAAAATAGCGCTCGCTATGATCTTCGTCGGTCTTTTAAAGAATTTAATGTGGGAGACACTGTTTGGCGTAAAAACCATGTTTTAAGCGATGCCGGCGCATACTTTAATGCTAAACTTGCCCCTAAGTTCATCAAGTGCAAAGTGATAGCTAAACTGTCACCACTAGTCTATGTGCTTGAAGACCCTAATGGAGTTAGAGGCAAGTGGCACATCAAAGATGTAAAATCATAAATTTTCTTAACTTTTATTTACTGTTAATTTGTTTATATGTATAAATATCACCATCATTCTCACCTTATTATTTTTATTTCTTTTAATTTGTTTGTTTGTTTGATGATCCAGTGTTCTTCAACACATCTTGCTTCAAGACCTCGAATTTTGGGAGCGGCTAACTACTCCCTTAATTTTCTTTATCTTTACCTTCACTTGGGAACAGCTGACTACTCCCTTAATTTTCTTTACCTTTATCTTCACCTGGGAGCAGCTGACTACTCCCTTAATTTTTTTATCTTCACTTAGGAGCGGATGACAATTCCCTAAATAAGCCTGAATGTCCTTTCGAAAACACACTTCTAGAGTGGTGTCTCTTCGAATTTTTTATCTTCACTTAGGAGCGGTTGACAACTCCTTAAATAAGCCTGAATGTCCTTTCGAAAACACACTTTTAGAGTGGTGTCTCTTCGACTAATTTATTTTTTTTCCACGCCGGAGCGGTTGACTACTCCTTAAATAAGCCTTAATGTCGTTTTGAAAACACACTTTTAGAGTGGTAGTCATTGAATGTGAACTCCACCCTTACCTGAATGCAGATGATGTATGTAAGAGATAGTATATCTGATTATGCCTGTTGATGTCTGTTTCTGCAAAGCTGTGTTTTTATGGTTTATTTTAGAATGTACATGTCAAAATTTTTGCTGAGTCAAAAATTTTCCAGGGTCGGGGGGAAAATGTAGTGTTATGCTACTTACATTTCATTGTACACTAATTCTCCATTCTGTTTTGATATTCTGCATTCATGTTTTGCATCACTTTATACTATTTTTTTCATTCTGTTTTTTGATTTTCTGCATTTATATCTTGCATCACCTTTATTTATATAGGATCCTGTAACGTTTTTACACAATAACATATCATTTTACTGCGTATTTTCACACTATTTAGTACTTTTAAAATAGCTGTCAATGGAGTCTTACCTTTTTTGGTCTTTTATTGAATTCTCTGTAACTCTACAATTTCAGGCTTCGTGCACGCTGCCGTGCATTAGTTTTTCCTATGTAAATAATATCTCATTTCTTACTAAAATGTAATAGTTTCTTAATAATAGTCCAAAAACCAAAAATTGCTAAATATGACAACTATTATTTATGTCATTGTTATGGTAACTTTTATTCAAATTCGTCTCTGGTATGATGTTCTTTCTACATAAATACTCTTTGGCTGTAGGTCATTTACAATAAATTTCGTTTTAATTTAAATAATTTCTCGTTCTCTCTAAAAAGGTATAAAAGCCGAGCAATTGGAGAATACTGGACAGTCTCGCTTCAGTTCTCAAACGAGAAACATCTACTAAAGGCCTTATCCCGGGGCCGCTTTGCCCCGGGATCCTGCAAGCCTCCATCTACACGTGAAGTCGTCGGCAGTCTGCTTCAAGCGCGGGGCCACACTACCTTCGGGCACGCTACGACTGCTTGCTCCAGGCGCCGAGTGCACCTACTGCCCGCGCTACCTCTGGGCGCGGCGACTACTTCTCCAAGTACTGAGCGCACCTACCCCAGGCGCTACGTGCGCCGGCTCCTGACGCTGCGTGTGCCCAGTTCAGGCGCTGCGTGCCGTCGCCGCTGAGAAACCTCAAGCTCTGCGTGTGCCTATTTCTACAAAAGCAGCGAGGCTCCAGGCTCCACTATAAAACTATATTGTCCTATTCTCCTATCTTTATTTTTTTTAAAACCTAATTGTAATCTCATTTCATTCATCATCTTCATATTTCATTTCTTTTTATAAAATTGTCTCTCTTTACTACACTACTACTCTTTTAAAAAACTTAAATATATTATTTTCTTGGTCTACTTTTGTTGTTTTGCTGTTCTTAGGTTAGGTTATATTTTTCTTCTCTTTAATTGTCGCTTCACGACAAGCCGTACAGAGTGGTGTAAAAAGTGGTTACTGAAGAGGAGAAAATACAGCCATGTCAACTTACTGAAAGAATTGACATAGTATCCGAAAGATTACCATAATTATTTACGAATGGACGAAAAAACTTATCTTACGTTGTTATCAAAGGTGACTCCATTGATACAAAAGCAGGACACCATTATGAGAACCGCTATATCACCACACGAAAGGTTATCTGTGATCTTGAGATTCCTTGCCACAGGACGGTCATATGAATGCTAAAAATATTCGGCCTTGATGTCGCCACAGGCTCTAAGCAAAATTATTCCTGAAACTTGTGATGCAATTTATAAAGTTTTACAAAAGGATTATCTAAAGGTGAGGGTAAAAGAAAATATAATTTGATAAGTAGATTAGTATTTATTTAGTCTATCAATCAGCAATTACCAAAATTTTGTCCTATTTAATTTTTCTCTTCTATGTATACAAAACCATCGGTGAAAAAAAACTTTTCATATAAAATTTTACAGGAGTATATTTTGGGAAAATTACCCCAAATGCGGCAACACTGTTGATATATCAGGAGAGGTGATCAATCAGTCAGTCAGAGTAGTTATATATACATATTAATATATATATATATATATATATATATATATATATATATATTAATATATATATATATTAATATGTATATATAACTACTCTGACTGATGTTTATTTGTTTATATCATGTTTATTTGTTTATATTTTGGTGAGTGAATTATTAGATATACATATAGATTTACATAGGTAAATGCTAAAATATGAATAAATAAGCAATGAAAAAGTTTAAATAATAATAAATTAAAAAAAAAATCATATCAACTCACACTTTTTGCAGCAACCTGTATACAGCTTCTGCTAAATAATCCGAGCGCTTTCTAAGAACGATCTAATTGTCTCGTCCACACTCGTGGACTCGTCGAAACCGGTTCTCAGGTAATACGGCCCGGTCACCGCGGTGATTTGCAATTAACGTTGGGTCGTAATTCATGAGTTAAAACATGTATACCTACCAATTACTATATATACCAATTACAAGTACCTATTTAATATTATTGTCAATGTTTGTAAGCAGCCATAGATTAGATGATTGTATTGTTTATTACCTTGTATTATATGTGAGACTGTAACTTGCGGACAAACCTCACAGTTTTTGCAAGTTAAATAGATGTAACCCTTGTACCTATTAAAATGTTATAAATAAATGAAAAAAAAAACATATATAGTATTAAACTACACTACTAATTATATTCAAAATTTGAGTAGTAACTTGATGCTGTAACAGAATCTTCTTCAAGTGTAAATTGTACATTGGTAGAATTATTCATTGCTGATGGTGCAGAATGGAACAGGTCCTGGGACGAGTCAGTCTTTTCTGGAATTGATAATTGTACCACAGCAGGAGGATTATTTATTGCATCACCTGTAGAAGGAGGCTGTATGAGCGAAGGGTTCTGAGGAGAGTTCGCATTAAATTGAGTATATTGAAATTGTTGCATCAACGATGCACTTGGACTTTGTGTATGATGTGGGCTAGTACTTGAGATGGATTTCGGACTAGGAGAATTTATGTATAGACCTCTATGATAGTGTGGAATATTTCTGTTCTGATAGCTTTCTGTGGTAAGATTTCCCATTTCTCCTTCAAACAAAGTATCATTTATAAGTTTTTCAACTATAAGCCGCTGGCGTTTTTCCATTGCCCTTAATTTCAATGCTATTGATTTACCTAGTAAATCATACCGGTCTTCTTGCGGTGGTGGTGAAGCTGCAGATCGTTTAAAGTGATCCCTAATAGAAGTTAATACTTCGTTCGTTAGTGTTTCTGGCTCGTTGTTTTTTTTACCGGGTCTTGATGATCTTGGTCGTTTCGCCGCTGACTCTTGCTGCTGTTCTTGGGATGATGAGTTTTGTGCTATATTTATATTTTCTGGAGTTACTGTATCCAAAGTTTCATTACTATCCCTGGTATCAGCAATTTCCTAAAACAATAATTTTTGTTACAGTTTCCTAAGTCATCTGAAAAATGGAGAAATATAGCATAACAATTTGAAGAAAGGTGGAATTTTCCTCATTGCTTAGGTGCGATCGATGGTAAGCACATTGACATAGTTCCACTTGCTGACAGCGGATCGTATTACTATAATTACAAAAAACGACACAGTATGGTGCTTATGGCAATAGTAGATGCTAATTACGAATTTCTGCTGGTTGATTTTGGGACAAATGGCAGAATTTCTGATGGAGGTGTTTTAAAGAATACCAAGTTTTTTGAAATGCTCCAAGATAACAAAATGGAACTTCCAGACGCTGAAGTTGTAAAAATAGCTCAACAAGTCTCCCATACGTATTTGTTGCTGATGACGCATTCCCTTTAAGAGTTGATATGATAAAACCATTTCGACAAGCTGACTTGCATTCACGCGAAAGAAAGATATTTAATTATAGATTGTCTCGCACTAGACATATTGTTGAGAATGCTTTTGGTATTTTAGCATCTAGGTTTCGAATATACCATACTGTAATAAATCTAGAGCCAAAGAATATAGAAAATGGCAACATGCGTACTGCATAATTATTTAATGAAATACGTAGGAAGTTCTTATGCGCCCCGGGAATGTTTTTATGAAGAAAATGCTGCAAATGGTACCATTATCACGGAAGGCTATAATACTACCCGTTCGACTATGGTTAACTTACAGCGAAGGCAAGGAAACATTTCAAACTATGCAAAACAGGTGCGAGAGAAATTTACTAATTACTTCGTAAATGAAGGCAGCGTATCGTGGCAAGATAACTTCGTTGCGGCTTAAGTTTATTGTATGTATTCAGTTTGATTAGGTATATCTAATAAAAATAATGGCATTGCTAATAAATGTTTTATTACCCTTACAGCAAATAAGTATTTATATCTGTCTCCTGGATGAACCATCAAATAAAACAGAATAAAACCAAATTAATAATTTTCATACAAGTTCGAAAACGTGAGAAAATAACATCAAAATCTGTTGAGCCATTTAGATTACAGCTAGGCTATTCGCGTCGTGTTTTCGCACACTGAGCGAAGTGAACACGAAATGAAATAATAAAAATAACACAAAAAAATTAACCTTATTTTTATTATACAGGGTATTTTTGAAACGCTCCCGAAAACAAAGACAGATGATAGTAGATACCACACCTTAGCACATGGGGGTCACAAATAAATTTGATCCCGACGAAAAAAAAATCATCTTTTCACAACGTTTTATTAACTTTATTCACGCTCCATCATGTTAGTACATCTAAATGAAATGATAATATCATAAAAAAAATCATGAAAATACTTAAACATAAAACCATCAGTGGAATTACTGAATTACAATCAGCTGATTAAGGGTCAATGTACGCGAGAACGCAGAATTCGCAGCCTAATGGGCCATACCATATCACAATACCTAATAATTTTCAACACTTGTCTAAATATCTAACTTATCTACTTAATCTACTATTTTGCCACTGTGCTTGTCTCCACATAGCCACTTTAATTCGAATTCACAGGTAAAATAACCCAAATAACTGGTTCGATTCCCCGCTAATGAAAAAAATACTTAAATGATATGTAACCAAGGTGCACCATGTGTTTTATTCATCGTGTAGCTATGTTTATTATTCGATGTATTCAGTTTTGTACCTATTCAAATCAGTTCAGTACTAAGTTACTTAAAAAAATTAGGTATGAAACAGCTTACCGCTCTAAATCCTCCGTGGTGACGTGCTCAATGAAACCACGCACACGTTGTTGCTGGTCTAATAACCAACTGCAGAAAACTCGCCGGCGGTCGTGATCGCCGGGAACTAAAGCTTGCACTTTGTACACTTTGTTTGGGCGCATTCGGTTACAATTTAACACTTTGTGAACTGTA
This sequence comes from Parnassius glacialis, assembly GCA_033319125.1. Taxonomy (NCBI): domain Eukaryota; kingdom Metazoa; phylum Arthropoda; class Insecta; order Lepidoptera; family Papilionidae; genus Parnassius; species Parnassius glacialis. Next base: position 3,829,416 of record JAVANC010000010.1, read on the forward strand.
CAGTGTGACACACTTGTTCCATCCCGACGCCTTAACAATTTAGCGATACTTCGTGTACCTAGGTTCGGATTCTGGCGAACGACATTTAAAATACGCTTCTCCGAGTGAACAGCCACTTGACTTCCACCTCCTGCCGCTACCAGAGCAATGGGCCGATTTTCCAACACTCGCTGAAATGCTGCTGTTATCAGTCAGCTGGATGTCGAGCGGTCGGGAATTTCTCTCGGTAAATTCGCAATGCATGCGAAACATTCCTGCGAGCTTCTATAAACGTAAGCGTTAGGCATTATAAAAACAAAACAAGAAACTTAAAACGTTACAACAAGGATAATATCATTAAGTAATAAATAGCAAGTTATAACAACAATCATTTAATAAACAACACAAACTGTTTCTTTAGATAGTCAACACGGAACTGTTTTAAAAACTAAAATTATTAATCAAATACGCTAAAACAAATGCGCACAATATAAAGTCCTTGACGCACTGGAGAACCTTCCACACACCGTTAAAGCGTTATGTATGTTAAGACATCGTCAACGTTTATTATTTATAAGTTTTATCCCTACGACTAATTTTCATATGGAATTTAAAAGTTATGGTTGTATGGGTGTTTAGAGTGTCAATAAAAGTCACCACATATAACGCACAAAACGTTTATTGTCTACAAGTACACAGAACATTTAAGAAGGCGGATAATGTACACAGTGAAAACAAAGGAAAGACAATTTAACACAAACAATAGAACTTATACACAACTCGATATGTACCTCGCGACTACAATAATTATATTAATGAATACGATATCCCGGACAAGCGCAAGATTGACATGCATTCTACGTCGATAGCAGCTGCAGACTGGCGGGGGGAACCCGCTCACGCGCAATTCGATTGAGGCGTGGCCGTTTGACCTAGTTACAGTCGTGCCATATGTTAGCTATCAGTAGTAGGCTGTACCATAGTATAAAGACAGCTGTACGCTCACTCGCTGCCGCGCTTTGAAGTTCCAGGTTCGATATGCCTCCACATCACCCCCCTCTAGACACCGTGATACGGGCGATAATACTCAGGGAATTTTACTCTCCTTCCTGATTTTGTACATTTTATTACATTATCTTTACTACAAAAAATTATTGAAATTAATAAACGTACCTATTTGGGTACTCAGTACTCACACAATTATAAACACTATCTCATCGTTATCTTTGATTTTGTATAAGAAATGAAAAATTAAACTAAAAAATGAAACTTCGATAAATCGCTCAGTGCCCAGGTTCAAGGCCAGCGTTTTTACGTGACGGGATCTATAAGCGTTTGACGTCCGCGAGGATATTGACCCTATTATCAGCTGATGTAATTTTTAAGTTTCATTGCTGGTTTTCTGTTTAAGTATTTTCATGATTTTTTTTATGAAATTATCGTTTCATTTAGATGTACTAACATGATGGAGCGTGAATAAAGTTAATAAAACGTTGTGAAAAGATGATTTTTTTTTCGTCGGGATCAAATTTATTTGTGACCCATGTGCTAAGGTGTAGTATCTTCTATCATCTGTCTTTGTTTTCGGGAGCGTTTCAAAAATACCCTGTATAATACAGTCTAAAATTTAACATACTTTAACATAGGAAATGTCTTGTAAGTCCTACATTCAATTTTACACTCTATGTCAATAGAAGTAAAGTTAATTTTTCAGTGCTATTTTTATTATGTATTGCATACCTTAAGCGAAAGCGCAAGGTATGTTCTACTATCGCCTAAAAATTAAGATTCCAACATTTTATCGAATAAAATCGTATCTAGCAATCATATTATACATATAAATGATATAAAAAGCACATTGTTAGAAAGATAAATGATTGTTGAACTTATTAATAATTTTTTTAAATCGATTAATTGCTATTTTTAAATAAAAAAAGGGTTTTAGTGGCTTATGGTGTGGATTTATCATGTCCCTGTGGCTTGTAAACACAATAACTTTTGAAAATATTAATTGTTTAACTCAATCTATTTTTTAATCTCTTCATCTATCATGTGGGAAGCCACTGAATGTAAATGGCAGTGTAGTTTTGTTTTGTTTAGCTATAATTAATTTTTATCGGCTCCAAAATGGCGAAATTTTCGTTGATTTGGTAGCCTCGTATACAAATTATTTCTGTAAATGGGAAGCTACAGCCACAGAGTAGTAATGAGTAGTTTAGTTTGGCTCACAGAGTACATTATATATAGGGAATAATGTAAAATAAATAAATTATACTAAAAATTTAATTACAAATTTGTTTTGTAACAAAATAGTAAGTTAGCAAGGTTCGATTGTATTTTAAACTATTCATTAATTTGTTTGATTCTTAATTGGCCTAGCATGGCTAAATTAAAAAAAGCGACATCTACTGCAACATGGACAAACTGTCATGACATAATAATACCTCTAAGAAAAATTATAGTATGGACTGTTATGACACTGGTTTGGCAGTTTGGCTTCAGTCGCCTTCGTGAGTGGACATTGTTTCGGTTGTTTGCAGCGGCTCAAAAAGATCGCTGTACAAATACACAATATTCGAATAACCAAATTTCTTAAATACTTAATTATAATAATAATAAGACATTTTTTTTTATTACAATATTTAAAAGCACAGAATAAATAATAGTAGTACGTACTAAAAGCAAGTTGTATAATTTTTTTTTGTCATGGGTGACATTTTCATGGTTTTCGAGGGTGTTGAAGCCGATAGTGCTGTCGAAATGTAAATCCAAGATGGCGGCTGCAATACATATAATTTTTTTTTATCTTGGGTGTCATTTTCATGGTTTTCGATAGAGTTGAAGCCGATTGTGCTGTCTAAATGTAAATCCAAGATGGGGGCTGCAATAGGTATCAATTTTTTCATCATGGGTGTCATTTTCATGGTTTTCGAGAGAATTGAAGCCGATAGGGTTGTCGAAATGTAAATCCAAGGTGGTGGCTGCAATGGGTATTAATTTTTTCATCATGGGTGTCATTTTCATGAGTTTCGAGGGTGTTGAAGCCGATAGTGCTGTCGAAATGTAAATCCAAGATGGCAGCTGAAGTAGGTACCAATTTTTTCATCTTGGGTGTCATTTTCATGGTTTTCGAGAGTGTTGAAGCCGATAGTGCTGTCGAAATGTAAATCCAAGATGGCGGCTGAAGTAGGTACCAATTTTTTCATCATGGGTGTCATATTCACGGTTTTCGAGAGAGTTTAAGCCGATAGGGTTGTCGAAATGTAAATCCAAGATGGCAGCTGAAGTAGGTACCAATTTTTTCATCTTGGGTGTCATTTTCATGGTTTTCGAGAGTGTTGAAGTCGATAGTGCTGTCGAAATGTAAATCCAAGATGGCGGCTGCAATAGGTATCAATTTTTTCATCATGGGTGTCATATTCATGGTTTTCGAGAGAGTTGAAGCCGATAGGGTTGTCGAAATGTAAATCCAAGATGGCGGCTGCCATAGGTATAAATTTTTTCATCACGGGTGTCATTTTCATGGTTTTCGAGGATGTTGAAGCCGATAGTGCTGTCGAAATGTATTTAAACTATTTTAAAAATTTCGTATAATCATGTTATACGTAATTTTTTTAATGCGCTTAAGGTATGCCCAATTGGATTTACCAATATATTTCATTTTGTGTTCACTTCGCTCAGTGTCTGAAAACACGACGCGAATAGCCTAGCAGAACGTGCCAAAGAAATAGACGTACATACAAGTAGGTACGACATACTCTCGAAAAACATTACCTGTTTCGGCGGAAAAATAACCACATATTTTTAATTACCACACGAACGCACACACACATGTACACGTATACGACCGCCGCCACATTTGTATAAAAAACTTGTATTTCTTACCTCAATTTGATCAGCTTCATCTATATTGGACTGTGAAGTACGAGGAATGTCCTGATCTCCGAGAAATTCAAACATGTCATAGTACCACAACGACGGTTTATAAATTTGTCACCTGACGCTCCCGACTTAGTGGATTCTTCAACCTTTCTTTTTTCTCTACGTACGTTACTTCGTAGCGCATTAATTTTTTTTACAACATCCTCCTTTGTCGCATTTGGCTCTAGTTCTCTTAATTTAATTATAAGTTTTTCGTATGCTGCCGCTCTTTTATTTCGGTCATGATACTCTTTATGCTTCAATCGCCATATACATGGCTCCGATTTATATATTTCTATAAATTCTTCTAAAATTGCATTTCGTTTGCGAGACGACATCATTGCGCAGTGACGTACGACGCGTCAACGATGAGTGACGACGTCTTATCCCCTCGGAACTTGCTGGATGACTGAAGCCTGAAGCGCACCTGCTACACACGTTCAGTTATGCTTGCGCAAGCGACCTGCGCGAGCATAACCGAGCGGCAAAAATATCAATTTCTATATTTTTAATTTTGCTTGCGCAGGCAAGAAATTATGTCTTACACACGTTCAGTTATGCTTGCACAGTTCAGTTACAGAAGAGGGCCATTAGAGCTATTTACAATCTAAAACCGAGAGAGTCTCTTAGAGATAAATTTAAAGAAATTAATATATTAACTTTGGCCTCTCAGTATATTTACGAAAATTTAATGTATGTTCACAAAAACAAAGATAGTTTTAGTAAACAAAAGTGATATACATTCTGTAAACATTAGGAACAAACACAAGCTAGTGATGCCAGTTTCTCGACTCCACAGAGTCAGTAATTCATTCTTGGTGCAATGTATACGCTATTACAACAATGTCCCGGAAAGTGTATAGGTTCTCTCTATTACCAAGTTTAAATGTTTTATTAAGCTGAAACTGTATAAAAAGGGTTATTATAGTATAAATGAATACATGGTTGATAATAACCCCTGGGAATGAGGTGGTCGCTTCCAAGCAGTTTCTAAAATAAATTTTGTAAATATTTCGTACATAAATAAACACTCACGCCTGTCACCCAGAGGGGTAGGCAGAGACTATGGAGTTCCATCTGGCACGATCCTGACAGACCTCTCTCGCTTCCTCCACATCCATATACCTACGCATACACGCTCGTCGGTTAAAGGTGCTCTTGATTTGGCCCACCTTCAACACATCGCCAATTTGGTCGATAAACTTTCGCCTAGGGCGACCCTTCCCGACTATGCCGTTCACATCCGCAACATAAATTTTCTTTGTCACTCTTTCCTCATTCATTCTTTCTACATGACCAAACCACCGAAGCATTCCTTTCTTAATCCTGGTCACAACATCATCTTGCAAACCACACTCTTCTCTTACTAAACAATTTCTCACTCTGTCATTCAGATTCATCCCTAACATACTCCTTAATGACCGCATTTCTACAGCATTTATTCTACTCTCGTGCTTCTTCTGCCACACCCAACTTTCACTACCATACATTAAAGTAGGCACTAACACAGCATTGTGAATTGCCATACGTGCCTTTTTGGACACATTCCGACTTTACACAATAGAGTGTAGAGCCCCATTCACTCTATTTCCTGCATTCACTCGTCGTTCTATATCCTTATCATATCTACCATCCCTGCTAAACACACATCCCAAATACACAAACTCATCTACTTGCTCTACCAAATCGTAATCATTTATATTGTAAATTTTATTTAAAACAAGTCCCGCTGGGTTTCTTGCTGGTTCTTCCCAGGACAGAGGGTTTTTTCGAACCAGTGGTAGAGTTAAAAATGACTTTCAATAAGAATTACACATGTAATGTATCATCATCATCATCATCCTTACAACCCTTCACAAGTCCACTGCTGAACATAGGCCTCCCCCAAATAATGCCACAAAGCACGGTCCTGAGCCACCTGCATCCATCGACTTCCTACATGTCTTACCAGGTCGTCACTCCATCTCGTGGGGGGACGCCGTACACTTCGCTTACCGGTACGAGGCTGCCACTCGAGAACCTTTCTTCCCCATCGGTTGTCGGTTCTTCGAGCTATATGGCCGGCCCACTGCCACTTCAGCTTACTAATCCGTTGGGTTATGTCGGTCACTCTGGTTCTACTGCGGATATCCTTATTCCTAAGTTTATCACACAAAGAAACTCCGAGCATAGCCCTCTCCATAGCTCGCTGAGCGACCTTGAGCTTCCTCATACGGCCAGCAGTGAAGGACCACGTCTCAGTTCCGTAAGTCATCACTGGCAACACGCACTGGTTGTACAATTTCGTTTTAAGGTTTTGAGGTATGTCTGACGAGAAAATGTGTCGTAGCTTCCCGAACGCTGCCCAGCTGAGTTGAATCCGTCGATTGACCTCTCGGTCGAAGTTGGACTTACCTAGTCAGATTATTTGTCCTAGGTAAACATAGTCGTCAACAACTTCGAGCTTAGTGCTCCCAACAACTACCGGCATAGGTGTGACATGGACATTAAACATAATCTTTGTTTTGTCCATGTTCATCTTAAGACCTACCCGTTGGGAGACACTATTGAGGTCATTGAGCATAGTGCTTAGGTCCTCCAGCGATTCTGCCATAAGGACTATATCGTCGGCAAATCGAAGGTGAGTGATGTACTCGCCATTGATATTAATACCGTATCCTTTCCAGTCAAGAAGCTTGAAAACGTCTTCCAATGCAGCGGTGAAGAGTTTCGGTGATATAACATCACCCTGTCTTACACCTCTCTGCAATTGGATAGGTTTCGTACTCTGGTTCTGTACTCGGATATCCATCGTAGCTCTACTGTACAAACACTTCAGCACTTCGATATACCGACAGTCAACTTGGCACCGCTGAAGAGACTGCAGCACCGCCCAAATTTCGACGGAATCAAAGGCTATCTCATAGTCCACATACGCCAGACATAGTGGCAAATTGTACTCTTCGGACTTCTGTACAATTTGCCGTAGGGTATGTATGTGGTCTATGGTGCTAAAGCCCTTTCGGAAACCGGCTTGTTCGGGAGGCTGGAAGTCGTCAAGTCTGCGCGCGAGACGATTCGTAATGACTCTCGAAAACAGCACGTAGACGCGGCTCAGAAGGGAAATCGATTTGTAGTTCTTCAAGAGAGCGTTGTCACCTTTCTTGAAGAACAAGACCACCGCACTTATGCTCCACGCCTCCGGTGTAATGCCACCATGGAGGACGGAATTAAAGAGCTTCTGAAGGACTTCAAGTACCGGTCTTCCACCCGCTTTCAGAAGCTCCGCTGTAATTCCATCCTCGCCTGGGGCCTTGCCGTTTTTAAGGTGCTGGAGAGCCATTTTAATCTCGCTCAGACTGACGTCCGGGATATCTTCGGAATATTGTCGGATAACTTATCCGACACTATGTAATGTATATTGAATAAAAATTATTTTATTCTATTCTATTCTATTCTATTCATTGAATCATTGACTTAGTGACCCAATTCTATAGAGAGTTTTTTTACCTAATTACTGGACCGATTACGTTCATTTTTTGTATTTCGTCAGCAAAAGCGATAACAAGTATGTAGTTTCATTTATTGCATATATGTGGGACCCCATTCTGTATATAGTACCTACTTTGTTTACATAAATAGAGTACCCACAGAACTTTCGCAACAGATTGGAACACGTGCTGCTGCCGCCTGCAGTCGGGTTCGGAATCATGACCGCAGCGACGTGTCGTCGCGACACTACGCGACGACACGTCGCCTGCTGTTGCTGTCTGCGGTCGGCTACGGAATGGTATCTTTATACTACCAAAATACACCGATTTACGATTTTCGACACATAAGCGCACAGGACGAACGCTGACAGTATACTTAGTAAAACCACGCCTACTGTGATGACGTCAGGACCTAGTTAGAATCACAGAGCATAGTTGATTATGCCATCTCCTCTTTGTATTTGCTTCGTGGTATGTAGTATGTACCATCTAAAACTTTCGAGAAGAATTTACCGCCATCTATAGCAAACGTTTCCATAAATGACTTTTGACTTGTTGACCCACAGGATAAGATAATATATATAATGTAGGATAGTCTGTAGGTATGTCATATTTGCTAAGCAGTTGTTGAACATCGAACAGAACAAACTCTAATATCCTATTAATATTGTTTAACTTAATAAATGATAACTCTTTGATTTGTAACATAATTAAAATTAATTGGCTTGGACATAGAAATAAAAACAAGAGATAAAATTAGCTGCTTAATTTTTTATTTAAATCATTTAAAACTTACGCTGTGCCTACACTATAATACTACAAGTACTTAAACATAACATTAATTATGAGTAATTGATAAAACAATTTGACACGTTAAAGTTGAGCTGGTTCCAAGAAAGTGTTGCCAACAAATTTCGGAAGATACGCAACATTAAAAATAAATATTGCACATGGCAAGGAATATATATATTCTGTCATGTTTATATGAAGAAACATAATTAAAATATTTGCTTTATTTAGTGTATGTGCAAAAAGCAATTTCTATTTTTATAGTCTGTTTTGGTTGAGTCCAAGGCGGTGCGATTGTCCACGTGTAATTTGATATCTGCTGTCAGATTTTCCGTAAGACATATTAAACCAAATATTAACTAAAGCTTCTGAGATTATTCTCTCTAATATAATATATAAAATAATGTATGGCTTGTTCATTATTTCCTACAGTCATGTGTTTAATAGAAATGTTATTCCTTGTTTTTTCTTTGTCTTTTGTGAACAGAAACAATTATAACAAAAAATACAATGTAACATTTTTAGAATATCGAATAGTTGTCAACCCTGACCCACAAAAGCCCGAGAATGCTATTGCTGGATACTTTGATGGTGAGAAGTAGCTACAGATAGACGCAGACTATAACGAAAATGGTGAGTACAAGTGCCGCCTGCAGCACGTAGTCCAAAAGCTGGGCCGCCGCCGCCCACGCGCTGCACTCACCGCCCGACGTGCCCTGCAAATGATGTTATAAGCAGGATGGACTTATTGTTAGTCATCTGTTAATACTAATATGAACCTTTTTTTATTCTTAATTATTTACTACGTTAATAGTTTAGAAACGAATTTGTTTCGCGTATGTAATGTAATGATACCGAACCGTGTAGTGGCGTGAGAGGATAATAAACCAGGGCATCAACCTAAACACAACAAAAAATAACTAAAATATTGCGGTTACCAACCCTGCTCCTGCCATGGGTAGCAAATTAATTTTTAGTTTTCACAATTATTCATTTGTAACGTTATTCCCATACTAGGATTTTTTCCTGTATCATAGTTTATAAACATTTTCACAAGGACAAACATCCAGACCCGGAACAATTATTTGTAGATCATACAGATACTTGTTTGGTGCCCTGTAAATATTCCCCCTATAATACAATAATTGGGGGAGGCTTTTGTTCACGATAGACTTTTGATAGGCTGTAAAAGGGTAACAGTAACAGTTGTAAAGATATTCACGGTGAACTAAGGTAGCCAAGTGTTAGGGTAACCAATAATTATGTGCTAAGTGATAAGCACTTTGAGGGCAGGTTATATATTTCTTTATAGGAATAGGGTGACAAACGAGCATACAGTCCACTTGATGGTAAGTGGTTGCTGTAGCCCATAAACATCTACATCTATCCTCAATTACAAATTAAAATGCAGATGCGTCGTCACGCGTGAGGTCTAAGATGGAATGCCTCGGTTCCAGTATACAATACAATACAATACAATAACTTTATTTCAGGCATCAAGGACTTAAAAATTAAGAACATTGGCCCATAGCAATATATACCTTAACCTAAAAATATATATAAAATACAGACATAACACTATTTAGGGAACTTTTTTCTTTGGCGCGTCCCTGTATCGGCGAAACACTACCCCAGAGGGCCAGAAATCGGGAGCGAGGAATGTCTCTTTATGTTTTGCAGGAACCTGGAGTACGTAGGATTTGAAGTTTGTTGACCTATTAGACTCCAGACGCTGCAAATGTAAAGAGATCGGATCCTCAATGCGGCATCGGCTTCGTTCTTCCACGAAACGCAGGACGTCTTCTCCCGACGTACTTTTGTCCAAACGTGTTACAAACGGGTTGCGACCGACGTCTCTTCTCAACAAGAGTAAACCCGTCCTTATCAATCTTGTCTTGGGTCACCACTGGAACTGATTTTATTTCCACATTCTTCCGCTTTCGACCACAAGAGGGTGCCGGTTGTAAAGATTTTCGGGCAACATCCGCAATGTCTTCCCTTGTTTTGAAGTTGGCTTCGGCGGAGGAGCACCAATAGGTTCAGTCAAGGGTTGAGGTGGTGATGCAATGACGACCGAGGTCGCCCGTTTCTCGGTCATCAACCCGCTGACAGACGGTATCGCGTGACGGAGTCGCAATCATCGATGAAATATGACTACTATTACGGTTACCGCGTGTCGTATTAACATTCTGCGACGGCGGTGAATTCGCAGATGTTGCAATTATGTTGCGCAACATATTGACTTCGTTCCTCAGCTCTGTTGCGGCTCCTTCCGATTCCTCAAATTTGGAACGGATGTCGGTAACATCGGCTCTCAACGTGGTGATGTTTTTCAACAATCTGGTGACGTCTACGTGATCGAACGTCACGGGAGGTAGCTTGTTCAGATCACGCACGACGAAAGTTGGGATGTCATCAGGGTCGGTCTCATTGCACAGCCTGAAGATGTCTTGCAGGTCTTTCTTACCGCGTCCATCCCTGTGACGTGTGATAAGACGGATTTGGGTCACGGCTGAATCTGCTAACACCTTCTTCGCTTGGATGATCTCGTCCTCAGTGAAGCTTGTCATCAGTATCTGCTCCAGAGACACCTGGTCCATGACGTCCAATTTTTGTTGAACAAAGGCCAGGAACTCGTGGTTTACGACGGTTTCGGAGCGTTTAGTTTGACACGCCATTTCGAATTATTTTTGCGCAGTAGGTATGCTTACGCTACAAAAATACTGTAGGTTCGGCATTAGAGCCGTCACGTCATTATGAAGCGACTGCACTAACCGGTAGTAAAATTGCGACTGAGTATAAAGGGTCCATACATAAATATGAGTAACTCTTACAATTGTAGTGAGAGAACTCTCCAAGTGCCAATCTCAATTGTACTTCTTGCATCTTACTCCCTGACGGATGAGGCTCTGGCGCAAATCCAGAAGCCGTGTTGTCAGTGTAAATGTATTTACGCTAGGCTTTTTTAGCAGTGGTAGAGCCACGCGGCAGCTTTTGCTGTCGCACGGATGGGCCGGCTCGAACCGGGGTGGTACCACGACCTCACAGAAAACCAGCGTGAAGTAGAGGTTTACCTCTGCGTTTCGCTTGGTGAGTGCAGGTGGCCGGAGGCCCTTATTACTGGAAATGAGGCATTCCATCTTAGTCCTCACGGGTGACAACGCATCTACATTTTGATTTGTAATAGAGGATAAATGTAGATGTCTATGGGCCGCAGCAACCACTTACCATCAGGTGGGCTGTGTGCTCGTTTGTCACCCTTTTCCTATAAAAAAAAAAAAAAAAAAAAAAAAAGGCTTACGAACTGGCCTGTTCAGCAAGATTGGCAAATCTTTCAAGAGTAGAGAGTACATGAGGTCACAGAACTGTACTAACTGACCTGCGGTTGTATGAAATGTAAGAAATGCGCGAACTGACCTGAGGCGGTGCGAGGTCGCAGAGCTGCGCGGCCGCGGAGAGGCAGGCGCGCAGGCGGCGCGGCGGCGGCGCGCGCGCGGCGGCCGTGCGGCGCAGCAGCGCCGCGCCAAGTGCCGCTGCGCCGCCGCACGCGCACACTGCGCCCAGCGCCGCCACCGCGCGCGGCGCCCCACAGCCGCCCGGAAGCCGCACCAGCGCCGACATCAGCCTGGACGCAATATGCACGGGAATCACATTAATAGGGGCTAATAATATCTTTAACGTGGTAAAGCCACGCTGCAGCTATATTATGGTTGTAGCACGAGTGGATCGGCTCGACCGGGGTGGAACCACACTTTCACAGAATACCAGCGTAAAATAGCAGCATTATGCTGCAGAGTTTGGTATAGTGAGTGTAGAAAACTGGAACTTGAGATCCTTTTTACTGGAAACGAGACATTCCATTTTTCCGAAAGAAATTTCCGAAATAGTTTGTTTGAGATGAAATTGGTTAAATCAAGTACGTGTTTAGCCTAAAAGGATAGACAGCATGTACTATAGGAGTACTATAGGAGGGAGCCGTGGTAGCTCAGATGGTTAGCGCTCGCTGTAAGCTTCCCAGTACGTTAGCAACCCGGGTTCGATCCCCACCGGCACCAATGAAATTGTTAATTGCAAGTTTAAGTGCTGATTTACCACGTGCTCCGGCGGTGAAGGAAAACATCGTGAGTAAACCTGCATGTCTGAGAAATAAGAAAAAAACTATTTTAAAGACATGTAAAGTTCGCCAACACGCATTGGGGCAGCGCGGCGGACATTTCCTTGCCCTAAAACCCTCTCACAAATGAGAGAAAGCCTGTGCCCAGCAGTGGGACGTAAATAGGCTGCAACTTTACTTTTTACTTTTACTATAGGAGTGCGTGCTAAAACTTGCGATGTAAGATAATGGAAGGAATGGTAAGCGGATATTCGACCCGTATAACCACAAGCTTAGTGGGGCCATTAGAGGTGGATGGTTATCCCTACTCCCTCAACTTTCCATCATCGTACAACCAGAAGATCAGCAGACTACCACTCTTTGTTGTCGATATTCCACGCACCGACTCTACTCTTTCCGTTAGTCTAGTGACCGTAAGACCGACCAAAACAAGTTAGAGGGTTTTTCTGTCAAAACATTCGCAGGAAGTTGGCAGTGTTTCACCCCCGTGCCATGAAAAGCACGAAAGCCGTTAATCCTGAGCCTGATCTCTCTCTGATCGTATCGAAATATCGTCCCATCTGATTAAGAAAGTGAGAGAATAGAGAGTATACCTATGATTGCGAACACACTCTTACACTATAATCCTGTCCTGTGCAGATGGTTAGTTTCCAGTGAAACTGGCTGTCGTGACCGAAATTCGGTCTGGAGAACATAATAATTATTATAATTCCACGTATTCGAGTAAAGTTGTCTTTGTCTTCCGTAATATGTACAATAAAGGAGTCATCTAATCATAAATACAAACTAATAAGAAGTGCTAGCGCACGTCTAATTAATATCTGAGTATCTTCAAGACAAGAATGAATAGGCTTTTATTATACTAAGACAAAACGATTTATCATCTAGGTCTCTACCACCAAGTGATAATAAAAAACATCTCACATACTAGACGACTTAAACCAACAAAATATATTTAGTATGCGGAACGGTAGTCAATCGATCATGCCAAATGATTTTAGCTGTAAATTTGTGCCTAATTTTTCTCTCTTGGTCTGTACTTAACGAGAGGGTTACTCTACTTACCATAGCGCAGCAGTGAAGGAGGCACACGCAAAGAGCGGAGATCGTTCGCTGAGTGGTAATGGTAGAGCGGCTAACAACAGCAGAACGCAGGCAGCCAATACGAAACCAGTGGCCACGGAGTGCGCCGGTGCCCTCCTCCTCAACGCTAACTTCCAGGTCGCTAACTGCCGCTCTCTGCCTTCTTGTGACCACAGCTCTGAAGACCGCGACACGCCCACCAGCTCCCAAGCGCCTGACTCGAATACTGTCACGTGCTGTGAAGTAATTAGTGTACTTTGATCGATCGCGATCACGGCCTCAACAAAAGTACTGCCTGTGAAATTTCATGGATCCGTAGATAACTAGTTCAAATCCGGCTCGAAGGACCAAGATTGCAGATATTATGCCAGTTATTTTATTTTATACCAAGTACTGTAATTGCAATCGACACGCTTGGTAAGTCGAATAAATTAACAAATTCGCGTGATTATACCTAGTTTCTTTATAAAAAAAAAACTTTTTCCTGAAAATTCATTGTACAAAAACTATTTGCTAAATAGTATTTGTTCAAAAACTTGCAACGGCTTAATTTGTTTCTTTTTAAGTCTTATAAGTTTAATTTGCTAAATGATACGTTTTTAATAAGTAAATATAGATTTTACATGCTCTTCACATAATATAATAGAATGGATCGTAGCGGAGAACGATAGTTTGTTGAATGTAAGAATCGGGTAAGTTTTCTAATTATTGTAATTCTCGTCAGCCACCTTGCTATCAGAAAATCGTTACATCAAGCGAGGGTAGTTTAGAAATAGAGAGTACAAATACAGAGTACTGTGTTTGCGCATACTCTTGTTGTGCTCGTGGATAATAGCTTCTAATTATTAGGAAGGGATGAAATCGATCGAGAAAATATCATCAGTAACAATGGCATATAATGAATGCGGAGTTAAAAATAGGTAAACTAAAAGCGATAAAATCCGTAAAAATTGTTTTATTCAACCTGCATTACTTCCATAATGATAAAACATTTGAAGAATCTCCACCCATTATTGGCGAATGATAACCGCAGTACAATGAGGTCATAATCACTCAGGCAGGCACCAGGCAACCCATCTTTCAAGGCAGCAAAAGGCGACATAAAAAAGTTACCAAAATACTTATTCACCATTTAAAACTAACAAAACGACGAAAGATCACTTACTTCATCTTCCCTCAAGGACAAATCTATCTGATCTGAATCGTGGTCTCTGGAGGCAAACTTAAACAGGATGGTATGCACATCTCGAGGCCAGTCATCGAGTTTCAAAGCTACAGGTGCGGAGAGGTCCAATCTGGAAGTCCACGAAACTCGACCACTGGCGACTATTCGGGCACGTTGTCCCTCAGTCTCAGCTCCTTGTGTGGCTGCGCTTACGAGGGTTACGTCAGGAAGCCAAAGGCGTTCAGCGGTCACCGGTGCACTGTCACAGCCCCAGTCAGATACGTTCCATGTCAACCGCTTGTCGTTCCAACTCTGAAGTCAAGGATTTTGAAATTATTACATTTTCGGTACTTTTCAGACGTTATTGTTAAAACTGCCAAAAAATCGGAGCTTCGAAAATAGGAGATGAAATAATCCCTTAACATTCTAGGCTAGGGTTTAAAATCATTTAAAAAATTCTACCAACATAACTTACTGGACATATCGTTTCAGTCAAAGAGTATAATATAATGAATACGTTTTGCCGGCGATGTTGCTTCGGTTCTGTCATCGACGTCGATGTCATATTCTGTACTATGTGTCCCTTCGTTTCTCTCTCAAAACATGTATATAGTAATGAAACGCGCAGTTAGTGCTCTATTAATACAGTGATACTCATGTGTACAAACATCTAATATCACAAAGTTGTTTACAACTTTGGTAAAACCCGCTATATTATACTTACAAGACCTAATATTTTCCGTAAAGAGCCAATGCGTTACTAAAACGTCTGTTATTGTCGACTTCAAAAGAAACGAAGTATGAATATGTTTTTTTTTATTTCAATTATATTTTAATGTCATAATTCAATTAAATTTTCTAATTTTACTTTTTCCTTGTCCGTCAATTACTTTTATTGTTTTTCATTCTTTGTAAAACATTCTTTGTAAAATTATATAAGTTGCGACAACCAGTCTGTCGTCGTTAGTATGGAAGTTGAACAGCCCCAATGATTACCAAATAACATGATGCAGACACAGTGAAGCTGATTTTGGTAATTTAATTTGGCTTCAGGATCATTACTTAATTACCATCTTCAAGTCAGCCAGCATCCGGACAGAAGAAGTCTGCTCGTTGACGGTAGCATGTCTCACGTCCAGCGAGAGCTCCACCTTCACGCGCGAGCTGGGCATTGCTTCACGATCGTACTCTGCCAGCAATGTATCCAGTTGAGTGGAGAACACCGTTACGTTCGTGCATGCTGCAACCGCTTTCTGTGCACCTGATCATAGAAGATACGATAAAACAAAATAAAGTTTGTATTCTACTACTTCTTTAGTGAAAGAACTTGAGTTTTGTTACAATAATATCTTTATACATTCACGGACAAATTTATAAGAACGTAAAAAAGTTTTAATTTTTCATGTTGTTATCTCGTGCGTACGAACATTAGTTAATGCTATTAAAAAAAGAAACTAGGAATTGTTTTTTTTTATTTCATTTGTTTTTATTTACTTCTTGTGTATATGTAATATTGCGCTTTTTTATCATACTGCAAAAAAATTGACAACTTTTGAATCTATTTTTTCGAAAGATAACACAAATAAACAATCCCTCCACTCTAAACGATAAAGACAGAAGTTAAAACAAGAGATTAGAAAAACATTTACAGTTATGAATTAAAAAAATAAAATTAGCAAATTTTGAAAGGATTTTGATAGTTCAGCAGGTATTTTGAGAAGTTCTTTTTTTTTCGCGAAAATTAGGTAAAATGATTCGTTTCTTAACAATATGCCTAGGTTGACAACGGTATAAAACTAATATTTGGTTCCGTCACTAGCAGAGTATGTAATGGAGAGTGCAAAATGTGTTTCCTTGTCACCCTGGTGGAACTGATAAGACATTTCTCACTCGAGATATTCTGGAGAAGATTAGAAAAACGCGGAAAATAGTTTTGGCAGTGGAGTCGTCAGGTATTGCAGCGACGCCTATTGACAAAAGAGCTTACACTGCCACATAATAAATAATAGTACACACTGCTTTCAAAACTCCATTGATCTGGATAGTAACGAAAATCCTGTTTGTGGTGTGTCACGTTATAGCGATAAGGAAAAGGTGTTGCAGAATTTTGTTGTGTTGTTTGATATTATAAATTAATATCAGTTAACAAATTCAGTCTGGTTATAACTTGTTTGATAACTTTTATCTGACGATTGAAAAATCAGTCAATTGAGGCGATTCTCCCACAACTATAATTTTTTTTTGAAAAATCGTAAATTAAAATGAACTTACAAAATAAAAACAAAATTGGATAAGCAAAAGCCTCAAAGTAAGTTGCAAAACAAAACGTATGTTAAAATATAAATATTATAAAAATAGAAGTATGTAATGTTAACAAAGTTAATTACTTGTCATATTCTAAACTGTTAAAAAAATGCGTATCTAGTTTTAAAAAATGCTAACATTAAACTGTCACAAGTTCCTATATGTAAATGTTCAGTAGAATCAAAATCTCACACAAAATTAGGCATCACGATCAGATTGCAAACGATCACGTTGCGAACTTTCATTCCTTTGTTTGATTCTAACGGCGAGGAATATGTACTTAGTAATCTCTTTAGTTGATTAGATTGAAATAAGTTGTTATAGTCTATACTCCACGCAAGGTATTAGAGGCAATTGTTTACCTAAAATCAGTAACAGCAGCGAGGCCAACGGCGCGGTAACGCGAGAGGCCATCTTGCGTGGACTGGGCTACCAACCCCGTGCGGCAATACACTATGGCCAGTTGTCCTAAACATTGTGAGTTAACTTGAACAATAAACTAACACTATTTACACTTAGAAACTGTCAAAGAAGAATTATTTTGATACGAACATAGAAGTATTATTTTTTATTTTACCACAGGTTCGGGAAAACCTCTGTCCTAGAAAAAACTCAGCAGGAATTAATTTCAAAGTAACGTTTTACAATGAAACAAGTTGTAAGTACAATAATAAATATAAAAATCTTTTATATCACTTAAGAAACAGTAAAATTAGAAAAACAATAAACACACAAGGAACAAAATTCCAAATCAGTTCAAGCACGGCTCTACAAGTCGCATGGCCATTGGCACGATCCTGACACACCTCTCTCGCCTTCTTTACATCCATATACATACGTATACATGCTCGTCGGTTAAAAGTAAGGGTGAATTGTTCGGGTGAGGGTATATTGAAGATGGGCTAGATAAAGAATCTAGCCCATCTTCTATATATTGCCAATTTGGTCGATAAATTTTCGTCTGGGACGTCCATTCCCGACTCTGCCGTTCACTTCTGCAACATAGATTTGCTTTGTCACTTTCCTCGTTTATTCTTTATACATGACCAAACCACCGAAGTATTCCTTTCCTAATCCTAGTCACGACACGACATCTTGCAAACAATACTTTTCTCTTATCACACAATTTCTCCCCTGTCGTTCAGAGTCAGCAATAATATAATTAATGACCGCATTTCTACAGCATGTATTCTACTCTCATCCTTCTTCTGGCACACCCAACTTTCACTACCATACATTAAGGTAGGGACTAACACAGCATTGTGAATTGCCATACTTACCTTTTTTGGTACGTTCTGACTTCCCACAATAAAGTATAGAGACTCATTTACTCTATTTCCTGCATTCACTCGTTGTTCTATATTCTTATCATATCAACCATACGTGCGAAATACACATCCCAAATACACAAACTCATCCACTTGCTCAATCAGCTAAGAATTTGCTACCACCTCTATTTGTGAATTTTGAAAAGTTTGCATGCTGTATCTCATGGCTAAATGTGTCTTTAAGCATAATGATTTCTTATATTTACGCGAACACTACACATTGAATAATGTTGCGATGGGCTCACCGGTATCTCCCATTGTCGCCGATATTTTCATGGAGGACTTTGAGGAGAAAGCCCTGCTTACTGAACCAGTAAATCCCAGGTTCTACAAGCGATAGACGCGAATAAACGATACTTTCACAATTTTACTATCAGACAAAGTAACTGTATTTTTAGAACATCTTAATTTCATAAACTCTAAAATTCAATTTACTATGGAGTTAGAGGCAAATAATTCTTTAGCTTTCCTAGATGTGTTAGTCATTTGAAATCCTAACAATTTTACGTGGTAGAGCCATGTTGCAGCTATATTACTGGTATAGTTGTAGCACGAATGGGTCGGCTCGACCGGGGAAGGACCACGCTCTCACAGAATACCAGCGTAAAATAGCAGCTTAATGCTGCTGTATTTCGTATGGTGAGTATAGAGAACCGGAGACCCTTTTACTGGAAAAGAGGCAATCCATCTTAGTCCTCACGGGTGACACGCATCTGCATTTGATTCGTAATCGGGGATAGATGCAGATGTCTATGGGTCACAGCAACCACTTACCATCAGGTGGACTGTGTGCTCGTTTGTCACCCTTATCCTATAAAAAAAACCATAGGTCACACTGTGTATAGAAAAAAGACCCATACAAACCGATATTTAAACGATGAATCCCACCATAATCTTTCACAGTTAGCTACCGTGGGCAAATCTTTATTACAGAGAGCACGAGGGATCTGTGACAGCAAACACCTGGCCCTCGAGTTTCAGCACGTCAAGCAGGTGCTGCACGGCAATAAGCTTCGGGTCCCGCGCCTACGTCACAGTGACCGAGTGAAGCCGGCCACAGTCGAGCGTATGCCTGTTGTACTACCATATGTCAGAGGTGTCACAGACAAGATTGGCTACATCTTGAAACGAGCTTGTATTAGAACATTCTTCAAACCACCGAAGAAGATTAGTCAGTTCTTACCATCCGTCAAGTGCAATATTTCTCTACAACATACAGAAGTGTACAAGCTTGATTGTGAATGTGGTCTCTCATATATAGGGCAAACAAAACGATCAATAAAAACCCGCGTAAAAGAACACATAGCTGACGTTAAGCACCAACGTTCCGGGAAGTCTACAGTTTGTGATCATGTCCTAGACGGCCCCCGCCATTACATTAGATTTGATAAAACACAAATTCTCGCGAAAGAACATCGATACCTGCAAAGAATGATAGGTAAAGCTATTGAAATTAAAAAAAAAACATCCTAATTCCAATAGAGAGGGAGGCTGGGTACTACCATCTGCTTGGGATCCTATAATTTATAAAATAAAAACTAAACCCAAGCATACCAGTGCAAGAATTTTAACAGTGGTAGAGTCACGCGGCAGCTTTTGCTGTCGCACGGATGAGCCGGCTCGAACCGGGGTGGTACCACGTCCTCACAGAATACCTGCGTGAAGTAGAGGTTTACCTCTGCGTTTCGCTTGGTGAGTGCAGGTGGCCGGAGGCCCTTTTTACTGGAAATAAGGCATTCCATCTTAGTCCTCACGGGTGACAACGCATCTGCATTTTGATTCGCAAACGAGGATGTCTATGGGCCGCAGCAACCACTTACCATTAGGTGGACTGTGTGCTCGTTTGTTACCCTTATCCTATAAAATAGACATCAAGACACAGTAAGTTCATTCTGCGTGGATTGGACCAAAAATTAATGATTAAAAAAGCTGAAGGTACTCCGGGTTAACTCTGACATCGGGACGTCAATCCCCTCAGTCCGTAGTCGTTACCATGGGTGCTGTAAAGCACACGAAAAGTCGGGAATTAATAAAAATAAGTTAATTAAACGCGATAAAATCCGTAAAAGTAGTTTTGTTCAATGTCTTTAAGCAATTTATTTTTATTTTAAAAACATAATACCTATTTATGGCAAATAAAGAAATTTGAATTTGAAACACTTAATATCTATGTATCCATCGTCATTTATACCTAATGTGCTCAACGAAAAATTATCGGACTATACAATATGTTGTTCAAGACAAAAGTGAATACTGTTACTAAGTTAAGAGGGTTTTACCATTCAAACTGGAATCACTTACCATCAAGTAAGATCCAGATTTGGTCTGTAAAACAACAAACTGTGAATTAAATACAGTAAATCTTCCCAAATTAGGAAATATCTAGATCTAGCAGTGGACTATTAAAACACTGATGATTAATGTATTCAAGAAGAATTTTTACAATATTTATCGGAGAACTCCCGAACAAGCCGGTTTCCGAAAGGGCTTTAGCACCATAGACCACATACATACCCTACGGCAAATTGTACAGAAGTCCGAAGAGTACAATTTGCCACTATGTCTGGCGTATGTGGACTATGAGAAAGCCTTTGATTCCGTCGAAATTTGGGCGGTACTGCAGTCTCTTCAGCGGTGCCAAGTTGACTGTCGGTATATCGAAGTGCTGAAGTGATTGTACAGTAGAGCTACGATGGCTATCCGAGTACAGAACCAGAGTACGAAACCTATCCAATTGCAGAGAGGTGTAAAACAGGGTGACGTTATATCCCCGAAACTCTTCACCGCTGCATTGGAAGACGTTTTCAAGCTTCTGGACTGGAAAGGATACGGTATTAACATCAATGGCGAGTACATCACTCACCTTCGATTTGCCGACGATATAGTCCTCATGGCAGAATCGCTGGAGGAACTAAGCACTATGCTCAATGACCTCAATAGTGTCTCCCAACGGATAGGTCTTAAGATCAAAACAAAGATTATGTTTAATGTCCATGTCACACCTATTCCGGTAGTTGTTGGGAGCACTAAGCTCGAAGTTGTTGACGAGTATGTTTACCTGGGACAAATAGTCCGACTAGGTAAGTCCAACTTCGACCGAGAGGTCAATCGACGGATTCAACTCGGCTGGGCAGCGTTCGGGAAGCTACGACACATCTTCTCGTCAGAAATACCTCAAAACCTTAAAACAAAATTGTACAACCAGTGCGTGTTGCCAGTGATGACTTACGGAACTGAGACGTGGTCCTTCACTGCTGGCCGTATGAGGAAGCTCAAGGTCGCTCAGCGAGCTAAGGAGAGAGCTATGCTCGGAGTTTCTCTGCGTGATAAACTTAGGAATGAGGATATCCGCAGTAGAACCAGAGTAACCGACATAGCCCAACGGATTAGTAAGCTGAAGTGGCAGTGGGCCAGCCATATAGCTCGAAGAACCGACAACCAATGGGGAAGAAAGGTTCTCGAGTGGCAGCCTCGTACCGGTAGGCGAAGTGTAGGGCGTCCCCCCACAAGATGGAGTGACGACCTGGTAAGACATGCAGGAAGTCGATGGATGCGGGTGGCTAAGGACCATGCTTTGTGGCATTCTTTGGGGGAGGCCTATGTTCAGCAGTGGACTTGTGAAGGGCTGTAATGATGATGATGATATCGGAGATTTCAAGATTTTCTAACGTCCCTTAAAATTTCTGTAACTTGTTGCAAACACAACAAATATAAATGTTAAAGTTACCATTTCTAAATATTCTCTTACGAATCCAAATTTAAGTAGATCACCCCTGAGGACTGAGATGGAATGCCTCGTTTTACTGCAACTCGTTTTACTGATAAAGTTTCACCGATTTTCTACACTCACCATACGAAACACAGCAGCACTGAGCTACTAGTTTGCGCTGGCTGGTGGTTCCCGGTCGAGCCGAAGTATTGGCGCGACAACTATACTATAGATGCAGTATGGCTCTACCACTTTAATGAATGAATTTCATACCTTACAATATAAATATCATTTTTCATATCATAATATGAACATAAAAAAATATTTTTTATAATTTAATAGCCAAACAAAAGGTTACGTACCACTGTGAACAGACTGGTGCGTGGGCACCCTATCTCTGCTCGTGTCCGCCGCCTCAAGGGCAATCCCACTGTGCCGATGAGTTTGATATATTTACATGCTGCTGCTATCGCTGCTCGCAGCTAGTTCATTGACAAATCCCACAGATAAGCTATTATTCCTTGTTTCGGTCAAAGTCCGCCGAGTAGCAAATATTATAAAAGCTAATCACAATTATAAAGCTAATTCAAACTGTGTTAAGATGGATTCGAGTCTAATTTTATTGCAATTGTATTTGATACTCAAGTCCATCTTAAGTCTAATCGGAACTTCTGGAATATAATTAAAAGAGACCAAAGTTTTTTTTATAGAAACAACAGTGACGAAACATGCACACAGCCCACCTGATGGTAACTGGATGCTGTGGTCCATATCTAGATATAGATACCTACATCTACGGTGTCAAAAATATTGCGCTTAGACTCATTATTTCATATTTAAGTAACAGAACTCAAAAACGTGAGCAATGGTAAAGGTTCCTCAGGCTCGGTAGTATCAATGGGCGTTCCTCAGGGCTCGATTCTTGGCCCATTCCTGTTCTTAATCTATATTAATGATTTACCTTATTTTAGGGAACAATCACGATATATTATTATTTGCTGATGATAACTCTTTAATTTTCAAACTCAAACGGCAGTCAATTAATTATGACGATGTAAATACTGCTTTATTGAAATTATTACATTGGTTTAACGCCAACAATTTGCTTTTAAACGGTAATAAGACAAAATGTATTAAATTTGCAATACCTAATGTTAAGTATTCGAATACTAATGTGCTCTTAAATGCGGTAGAGTTGAGTCTTGTGGATACCACTCTTTCCCTTGGTGTTACTATTGCCGAGAATCTTCAATGGTGCCCCAATATAAGCAAGCAGACTTAGTTCTGCAGCATATGCTGTAAGAAAGATTAGAAGTCTCAAAGATGTTAAGATAGCTAGATTAGTTTATTACTATCATAGCGTAATATCTTATAGAATTTTGCTATGGGGTAATGCGACTGATATTGAAGCCATATTTGTTTTGCAAAAGAAAGCCGTACAGGCGATTTATAATTTAAATTGTAAAGAGTACCTTAGAGAAAAAATTAAAGAAATAAACAAACTTTAAAATTTGGCATCGCAATATATTTATGCAAATGTAATGTATGTACGTAAAAACATAAAGAGTTATGATTGATAACATAAAAGATGTTCATACTTTAAAGACTAGGAATAAACATTTATTTTTTTATTAGTATAGTTGTAACACGAATGGGTCGGCTTGACCGGGGACGGACCACGCTCTCACAGAATACCAGCGTAAAATAGCAGCTTAACACTGTTGTGATTTGTATGGTAAGTGTAAAGAACCCGAGACCCTTTATACAGGAAAAGGGGCATTCCGCATCTGCATTTTGATTTGCAAACGATTCCTCGTCACCCTATTCCTGTAAAAATCTCATGGCTGTTAGACGGGAGATAAAGCTGCAGTCTTCAGCAAATTTGACAGCGTACAGGCAACTGAACAGGCAGATCTCCAAATGTATGCCGCGGGACTTACGCAACTTCAATACAGCTCGTATTGAAGAAGCGATAGAGCGGAACCAGGGCTCAATGGCTTTGCCAGAGATCTGTTTGCCGGAAAGAGCCAACTGTCGAAGTTGAAGACCGAATGTGGCAGCATCGTTTCCGGTACAACTGAGATTTTTAATTTGATTGAGTGGTTCTATGTGCAGCTGTACACATCATCTTTGAAGCCACATCCAAGTGTGAGTAATGATCCAAGAGCAACTCTTATCCGACACTATTCCGATGATATCCTGGACGTCAGTCTGAGCGAGATTAGAATGTCTCTTCAGCACATTAAAAACGGTAAGTCCCTGGGTTTCTGAAAGCGGGTGGAAAATCGGTATTTAAAGTCCTTCAGAAGCTCTTTAATTCCGTCATCCATGGTGGTACTACTCCGGTGATGTGGAGCAGAAGTGCGATGGTCTTGTTCTTCGAAAGGCGACAACGCTCTCTTGTAGAATTACAGACCGATTTCCCTTCTGAGCCGCGTTTACGTGCGGTTTTCCAGAGCCATTACGAATAGTCTCGCACGCAGACTCGACGATTTCCAGCGTCCCGTACAAGCCGGTTTCCGAAAAGACTTTAGCACCATAGGCCACATAAATACCCTTCGAAAAATTGTAAAGAAGTCCGAGTAGTACAATTTGCCACTATGTCTGGCGTATGTGGACAGTGAGAAAGCCTTTGATTCCGTCGAAATTTGGTTGGTGCTGCAGTCCCTTCAACGGTGTCAAGTTGACTGTCGGTATATCGAAGTGCTGAAGTGTTTGTACCGTAAGGCTATGATGGCTATCCGAGTACAGAACTAGAGTACGAATCCTATCCAACTGCAGAGAGGTGTAAGACAGGGTGAAGTAATATCCCAGAAACTCTTCACCGCTGCATTGGAAGACGTTTTCAAGCTACTGGAATGGAAAGACTACGATATTAACGTCAATGGCGACTACATCACTCACTTTAGATTTTCCGATGATATAGTCCTTATGGCAGAATCGCTGGAGGATCTAAGCACTATGCTCAATGACCTCAATAGTAAGGCACCCTATCTCGATTTACCGATATCCGCATTATTTTCTAGTCCAGCAGACAACGGGATTACGTGTGCTTGGGATTACGTGGGATTTGCAGGATTTTTCGGTATAACTGGTATAACTGGATACATTGTTAAAATTAGAACAAACATCCAAATCGGTAATGATCACTGTGAAGGTTCTTTGTCGGCAAGATGCTTCTCTAATTACAGCAGAAGCTACTTTAAAATTCAGGATCAATAAATTAGAAGAAGCTAGTTCAACTTCGGCGTTGGCTGCAGAGTTGGTTGTATCATTACGACAATGTATTTTAAAAAGGCGAACCAACTTTACTGCTTTATTTATTTATCTCCAAAGTCCGACGAAACATTCGGCTTCCCAACGAAAATTGTGCTACGGAAGAACGGTTTTTATTGTTTCAGTACTAGTTGATTATAATTAAAAATAATAAATAGTTGTCAAGAATAAATGCATACTTACAGATTTTTATTTTTCATATATTAATACCTCTTTTCTTTACGCAACACTCAATAGGCAGCTCAGCTTGTTACCAAGTATAGCATTTACCTACACTTGCGCAAATCCCGAGATACATATTTCCGATTCGAAAATCATCGATCCCTTCCGGTTCGAAAATCATCGATCCTCCAAATATCCTGCGAGATTAGATGCCCTACTCAATAGTGTCTCCCAAAATGGAAAGAACAAGTTTGTAAAAAAAATGTGTTCGTGGCATTTATTGTGTTGGCCCAGATGTTAAATGCCGACCTCTATTCAAGACACTGGGGATCTTACCCGTGCTTTGTTTGTATTTATTAGAAGTTAATAAATTTGCTGAGTTGCCTATTGAGTGTTGCGTAAAGAAAAGAGGTATTAATATATGAAAAAAAAATCTGTAAGTATGCATTTGTTCTTAACAACTATTTATTACTTTTAATTGGACGTAGTTATGCAAAAGGGATCCAACCCGTGATAAGTTAATTTGAGTTTTTGATGTTTGAAGTATCCATACTTCAAATATCATAAACTCAAATTATCGGTATGGTTTCTGTCTGTTTGTAATTTTCTTCTTATTTGTGTTACGTTTGCTAAAATTGTTATATCACATAATAGTATTGACCACAAACATTATTTTTCAAATCAACATTTTTGACACGAACTCGGGTTGGATCCTTTTTGCATAACCACGTCCAAGTAGAATCAACCATTGTACTGAACAATAAAAAACCGTTCTTCCGTAGCACAATTTTCGCTGGGAAGCTGAAGGTTTCGTCGGACTTTGGAGATAAATAAATAAAGCAATAAAGTTCGATCGCCTTTGTAAAATACATTGTCGTAATGAAAGAACCAACTCTGCAGCCAACGCCGAAGTTGAACTAGCTTCTTCTAATTTCATCATCATCATCATCATCATCATTACATCCCTTCACAAGTCCACTGCTGAACATAAGCCTACCCCAGGGAATGCCACAAAGCACGGTCCTGAGACACCTGCATCCATCGACTTCCTGCATGTCTCACCAGGTCGTCACTCCATCTAGTGAGGGGTCGCCCTACACTTCGCCTTCGTACGAGGCTGCCACTCGAGAACCTTTCTTCCCATTGGTTGTCGGTTCTTCGAGCTATATGGCCGGCCCACTCCGTTGGGCTATGTTGGTTACTCTGGTTCTACTGCGGATATCCTCATTTCTAAGTTTATCACGCAGACACCCCGAGCATAGCCCTCTCCATAGCTCGCTGAGCGACCTTGAGCTTCCTCATACGGCGAGCAGTAAAGGACCACGTCTCAGATCCGTAAGTCATCACTGGCACACGCACTGATTGTATAGTCTCGTTTTTAAGTTTTGAGGTATACCTGACGAGAAGATGTGACGTAATTTCCCGAACGCTGCCCAGCCGAGTTGAATCCGTCGATTGATCTCTCGGTCGAAGTTGGGCTTACCTTGTCGGACTATTTCTCCCACGTAAACATACTCGTCAACAACTTCGAGCTTAGTGCTCCCAACAACTACCGGCATAGGTGTGACATCGACGTTAAACATGATTTTTGTTTTGTCCGTGTTCATCTTCAGACATATCCGTTGGGAACACTATTGAGGTCATTGAGCATAGTGCTTAGATCCTCCAGAGATTCTGCCATAAGGACTATATCATCGGCAAATCGGAGGTGAGTAATGTACTCGCCATTGATGTTCCGCATCCTTTCCAGTCCAGTAGCTTGAAAACGTCTTCCAATGCAGCGGTGAAGAGTTTCGGGGATATAACGTCACCCTGTCTTACACCTCTCTGCAGTTGGATAGATTTTGTACTCTGATTCTGTACTCGGATAGCCATCGTAGCTCTACTGTACAAACACTTCAGCACTTTGATATACCGATAGTCAACTTGGCACCGCTGAAGGGACTGCAGCACCGCCCAAATTTCGACGGTCGAGTCAAAGGCTTTCTCATAGTCCAAATACGCAAGGCATAGAGGCAGATTATACTTCTCTGTCTTCTGTACAATCTGCCGCAGGGTATGTTTCTGAAATCGGTCTGTATTTCTACAAGAGAGCGTTGTCGCTTTTCTTGAAGAACAAGACCACCACAAGAGCTTCTGAAGGATTTTTAGTACCGATCTTCCACCCGCTCTCAGAAACTCCGCTGTAATTCCATCCTCGCCCGGGAACTTGCCGTTTTTAACCACTCAAGCGTCGATCACCTCCAACTTAGTCCGAGCTATCTTTAGGCCAAAGACAATATTCTTTTCTAAATGAAGGTAAATATATTACTATGTACTTATCCAAAAATAAAAAATTAACAACAATCAAAATATTTCATTATTTGTATGAAGGTCAAGTGAGCGCAAGAGAATCGACGGTTGTAAGACGTCCATAAATAAAATGTTTTGAGAAGTTATCAATTACCATGTAATGGCGGTGTATGAATATCCATACCATCCCGTGGGTCTCGTAAGAGGTGACTAGACTTAGGGTTATATTTAAGTAACCGTGACCATCGTTCCGGTTACCAAAAAACATCGTGACATTGTCACGTTGATACAGTTGGATAACTACTTGGAACATTAGAACGACTTACAACGTGACTTTATATATGCATTTTAGATTTAGTATTAGGTTTTATTTCAGTAGTCGATTTTTTATTACCTTCCTTACCTAAGCTACGTGGCCATGTTATAAGTACCTTTCTAATAATTATTTCTCAAATATAAGAATTTCACCTAACCTAGGCGATCAGTCAGTGTACTGTAACAAGGTAGATTAAAGGTAGGTAGAAGGATAAAAATTACCAAAGTAGGTTTATGAAAATGTTTATTTGTCTCTAAACAATTACATGAATTATAAATGAGACATCCATAGTAAGTAATTGAAAATTTACGTATGTCACTCCATAAGTTTTGAGTTGCTCGAAATTTAAAAATGGAACGCACCCGTGTTATATGTTTCTAAAAAGAAATTTATTAAAAAATAGAATTCTATACATAAGCCAGCTGCTCAAAATTAAAAAAAAAATCTATTAATTTTCCTGTAACGCTTCCCGCGTTTTTCATTTGAAACGATGGATCATATCCGTGAACATTTGCGCGCTATGATATATTATGATTTTAAATTTGGTTTAACCGAACAATTAAGTTTACCACGGTTACAATCAGCATTATGGGACTCAGCTCTATCACGTGCAACAATTTTTAGGTTTGCTGAATTCAAAAGGGGTAAAATTAATCTTAAAGATGACCAAAGAACCGGGGCCCCGTAAACAGCAGTAACGGCAGAAAATGTATGGACTACTGAAATGTTGGTGCGAGAAGATCCACGAAACACATCTACGGACATCTAAAAAATTATAGGCATTAGTTCGGGGAGCACTCATACCATCCTACATCAACATCTTGGAGTAAGGAAGCTTTGTTGTCGATGGATCCCTCGTTTGCTCTCCGAAAGTGAAAAACAGACCCGTGTGAATTGGTGCTCGGTAATGCGTCTACGTTTTGAAAACGGGGCATCTAAGCGTGTTTTAGAAATCGTTACTGGTGACGAGACATGGATCTATAAATATGATCCGGAAAATAAAAAGCAATAATCGGTATGGG